>CM076579.1:289414556-289940947 GCA_034641835.2 Pinus albicaulis | reverse complement strand
TGAAGATGATGCGTGCATCCAAAAACTTCTTAAGTTCTTTCAGAATCATCGGTTCCAAAGTAGGATGCACTTTTCTGAGCTTCTGTTGGAACGTCTTCACGCCTTCCTTCATGGGTATCACGTGCTGAATAATCCGAGTATCGTACGTACGTAAATCATCATACGTCCAAGAAAATATGTCTCGATACTTCCGAAATAGTTGGGTGAAGGCCCGCGTCTCTTGGTCAGTACAGTCTTTCCCAAGGTTAATGAACTTCGGGTTCTTATCTGATCCCAGGTTCACTTGCCGATGTGCCAAGATGGAACTTTGTACTTTGGTATTTGGGAGGCCGTGGAATCGGCTTTGCAGATCGAAGAGCTTTTCAAGTGACACTATCCCCTTGGGCATGGGGTTCTCCTTGCGTTTTTCATGCTCTTCCTGCAAATCTTGGTCGTGATCCGCCTCATCAATTGCTGCGTCTTTGAATACTTCAGTGTTGAGCATAAATTCCAATATCTATTGATCATCATAAAAACCGTGTAAATTAGTAATATTATCTGGCACGAAGGGTCTATATATAACTTCAATAGAAAATCCATCCCTCAAAGGGGTAAATCTAGCAGCAGCATTAGCCAGAGTGTCAGCTGCTGCATTGTGCATTCTAAGAACAGATTTGATTCCAAACGCATCGAAAGCAGAAATAAGATGCCATACCTCTTGTTTATAAGCTTTTAAATGCGGAGACAAACAATGTATGGTATTGCGTACCTACCGAGTAATGATCTCGGAGTCTCCAATGACTTGTAAGAACCTTACCTTTAAATCCAATGCCTTCTTGAGTCCGAGGATTAGAGATTCATATTCAACAGTATTGTTGGTGCACTAGAACTCAAGCCGACATGAAATCAAGAATTTGTTCTTTTGAGGGTCCAGCAAGATGCAGCCCGCACCAGCTCTGTCATGGGTTTTGGAACCATCATAGTACAAGGTCCACACGTCATTTTCTGGCTCCTTTGGGGTTGTAGGTTGGGGCGGGACTTCGGTTTGGTGTGAGACGGGAGTGGCTTGGTCTTCTGCGACGAGTGTTAGTTCAGACTGGATCTCGGGGTCTACTGGAGACTGAGGAGGATGATAACATCCGAAAATGGCTTCCAAGAAGCACATTCCAAGCTCCTCTTGGGCAAAACTGATGGGTTCGTTAGTAGCATCCAAATCAGTTACAGTATATTTCATATATGGTTCACTTTCGACCCTGATTTGGTTATTCCGGCCCTTGTAAGGAAGCCACAGGTGGGACCAGTTGGTGGCAAAATACACTTGCAGCTTGCTGGACCAGTCTCTGCTAAGTAATAGGCCGTAGGCTTCCGGAATGTCAATAACCACAATGTCAATACATTGGTGGAATCTAGAATCAGACGAAAGGCAGATGATGACGTTATTCAGTTCTCCTACAGCTGGCACCTGGGATCTGTCAAGTTGAATGATCCTCACATCAGTTTTCTCCAGAAGGATGTTCAGCTTCTTACAGACAGATAGGGGCATGATGTTTGTGGATGCGCCAGAGTCAACTAGGCAGTTATGAACGTTGAAGTTAAAAATCTCAAAAGATAATAGGAAGGGAGGAGTGGATCCCCTAGAATTTGCATTGATGGCATTCACAATAGACTGAACACTCGGACTGGCTTGTGTGGACGTATTGCTCACAGGCTTAGTAGTTGAGGTATTGGCAAAGGCTTTAAGAATGAGTTCTCATTGATTCGTGATGCGGGCAAGCTCGTAGAGGGAGATGTTAGCTCTGGTTTTCTTCATGTCCTCGTTTGGTCTCAATCTAGTCTCCTAAACTAAGCTCATTTAATTGTCAACCAGGATTTGTAAACTGCTGAAGTGAAGTGTACTGTATGTACCTAGGTGTTTGTTTCCTAATGCGTTGTGTGTAGTGTTTTGTGATGTTTTTGGTCTTTTATGGTGATTTATGATGTTTTTGGTCTGTGGTTTTATGTTCACAAGGAAAATGCCTAGAAAGCTGATGAAAATGAGCTAATGATTAAAAACAGAGTGGGTCCTAATTGATGGTTAGCAAATGGAAAATGCAATTGGAAACACTGAAGTTAAATCTAAACTATAACTAAATAAAAACAAAAGCTTAATAATGACTCTTAAGCAAATGATTCAAAACACAAACTAAACTTAAGGAGTGATCACTAAGTATGAAAATTCTCTAATTAAACAGTGAAACAACTAACTTACAATGATGCAATACTTCGTCCTTGATTAGAGATTTGAAACATATTTAGAGGAAAACATTGTTATCATCATAAGATCTTCTATTCTAGAACTAGTTCCTATCTCTATTCTGCAATTTAATTGAATGTCACAAAACCTTTACTCAAAAGTTATTGATTTCTTTCCAAAGTAGTCTTTTGAGGGAGGACTATGTTTATGAAATGATAAGGAAATTGCAGAGATACTTCAGGCCTTATAGTGATGTTGTCTTCTGTTCATATGGCTATGGATCATTTGTAGATTTTAGAAAAAGAAGATGTTTGTGAATAATGAAGGATGTCTTGTTAATCCTAACAACTGAAGTAATCTATTGTGCAGTGGATGGTAATCTGAATGGGAAGTGCAAGTGCAATGAGTTAATCTAAAAATGAACTTAAGATGCCACTAATCTAGAACAATGTTGAACTACAAGTCATCATCAAACTCAAAACAAAGTAACTGAACATGAGTTAAGTGCAATTAAACTCCGGAGTATCCTAGCTATGCTATCATGCATTATTCTATGAAGTTACACAATCTGTTTGTCCATCATTAGTGATATTTTGGAAGAGTTCCTTCTTTTGGAAGAGGTATTAGGACAATTCTGACTGTGTAATTGAATGCAAATGAAAGCAAAAGACTGAAAGCAATGAAAAACTAAGATATCATATCCATATCCTACTCGTCATTATGATGTTTTGGACAAGCGTTTAAGAGAAAGAACAGAGATGATACTTAGTGCAAACACACAACTAAATCATTCATTATCACGGTCATGTCTTGAACTTCTTAAGAATTTCTTGGAAGAGTTTCTTCTTGTGGAAGAGTGATTAGAACAAGTGTAATTGTGATAGTGAACAACAAAAATTACAACTAAATCCTACAGTACTATAGCCATTTTCCATTCATCATTATAATCTTTTGGAAGAATTTCTTCTTGTGGAAGAGTTAGAATGAGTACAACTACGGTAGCTAATTAAAACAACTATTAATTCAAATTCAAAACGTAAAGGCAGCTAGAAGACTTATCTAATTTACGCAAAATAAATCCGTGCAAGAGGCAGGGGCCCTCTACCACCTGACGGAATTCAACTCCAAATTAAATCACGCTTCAAAACAACACGGTCTGCTCCATTAAAGATGAAATAGTTTGAACATAACACTCTGCGTCTTCAGAAATGTAGCACAGAGTTTAAACAAAATCTAACATCAAATCTAACATAAAATCTCCAACATAGCTCTCGGTCTCCCGAGTCTTTATAAAGCAAATGCACATAGCAATAATTGCAACAATTCAGGAACACTGTCTTTCCTTATCGAAATCACGTTAGGACTCTTTGAAGTGGCTGCGTGAAGAGGAAAAGACATCTGGACTGAGACAGTCCTAATAGAAGTCTTCCTTCCTAAATGTGTTCCCACGTTCAAAACCATACCCATAATTCGTTTCTTCCTCCATGATGAGCAACGAACCATGTAGACATGACGTGGATCATGCCCATATGCGGTTTTTCTCAAGAGGCCACCTGGAACATACTCAAACGTGAAGGCAACTGCAGAATCGCCGGTTAGCTACGGAATGTCTGCATTCTGCAGCTAGTTCCGGTCAAAATGCTTTACAATGGCAAAAATCACAAAACTTAGCAAGTCAGTCATGTAAATCATTCTAGAAGTAATTTTAACTATATTCATCGATCAATTGGGTCTAGGATAGCAATGGACAAGGGAAAATGAGGTAAAATGAGGTGAAAGAAAGCACAATTTTGAGGCTCAACATACCCCCACTGCTATCTCTTTGCATGTCCTCATGCAAATTATCCTATGAACTCAGAGGCTTCTGCAAGGACATCTAATCCTCTTCTTCTCCTTTGTCTGGAAGCTAGAGATCTTCTGGGTTTCCTGATAACAAGTTTGAACCTTAGGTTGGTGAGTGCCCTGATTAACTTTTTGTTCCTTGTCTTCAACTTCTCATTGATCTTCTCCACTTTGTCTATATGCAGGGATAACGTTGAGTTCATATCATTTTTGAGCTTGATTTGATCCTTGAGAATTTCATTCTCATTTTTGATGTGTCTATTCAGTAATTCCAACTCATACCTATCCCTTCTTAATATGTCTATTTCAAACAGTGGAGGACTGGGGGTTCTCTCTCTGCTTTCTGAAGCTCTCCTCTCCAAAGTTTCCACATAGTCATAAATTTCCTGTTGAGCAGGGTCAACTTCAGGGGTTCCCTCATAAAAATCCTCTTCAACATCCTCTTCAATGGATGTTTCTTCATCTTCTATATTGATTACCCCTGTTTGTTTGATTAGTGTTTTCTTCAGTTTCCCCTTTAGTCTGTGGCTTCTTCTAGGCTGAGAAGATCCCTCTCCTTTCTCCATGGCATATTTCCTGATTATCTTTTCTTCCTTAAGCTGTCTTTTGATTTGAGTTAACTTTTCTAAAATGATTTCCTCACTGCTCTCTTGGACTGTTTTGTCAATTTCAACTTTTGAAGCCCTCCATTTCCTACTTCTCTTTGTAGGCTGTGGTTCCAGTGAGGGTTCTTTTGGCTCTTCAAAATGATTTCTTATCAAGAAATCGTCCCATGTATCATTTGTTTTAGCTAGATGATGTTCAATCAAAATTTTGACTAAACCATGATGATATAGGGTTGTCTCTAAAAATTGAACTCTTCTCTGAACACAGGAAGCCATCTTCTTCAGACTTTGAAGCAAGAAATATGGTAGGTTTAAGTCTTCCCCCAAAAAATGCATCATTATTCTAATGTGGTAGACATAAAATGTCCCATATCTACCCTCACATGTAATGAATTTTTGTAGAAGAAGTAGTATGTTTCTCCATCTATTTTTCAGTGCAGAACTGGGAATTCCTTTCTTAAATACAGTAACATCCATACCTGGTGTTTTTAAAATTTGTTTCCAGGAGTCATTGTGGAATTCTCTATTTTTGAACCATCTCTCTCCAGTTCTGAGCAATCCCGTAGCCTCTGCAATGAAAACTTCAGTGACAGTAAATTTTACATCACCCACCTCAACTTCGGTTCCTTGAAATGATCTTGCAAATGTTTTAGTGACTTCCTTGTGGAAGCCATTAAATTTCTCCAAAAATTGAAGCCATCCTATTTGTTGTAACATTTCTTTGCATTGAGGGTAGCCTTCTAAATATTTTGAACCTACTGGTTCAGTCCTTACAATGAAACCCATGATTGTTTCTTCAATTTTCAAATTAACACTCTTCTACCCACAAAAACAATGACTTTCACTTTCGGATTGAAATGGCTTTAAGTTCTGAATGGAAATGGCTTCAACTTTGGAATGACATACCTCTGATTAATAGTGGCAACAGCTTCAAAACCTCGGGCTGATATGCCTTTGTTGACAATTGAACTTTGGACTGATATGTCTCTGTTTGACAGTGACAACTGGCTTCAATTTCTTCACTACAATACCTCTGGCTCTTGGTAGCAAATGGTTTCGAATTCAACACTGCAACACCTCTGTCTCCTAGTGACAAAAGACTTCAAACTCCACACTGCTACACTTCTGTGTTTATAGTGAAAATGCTCAATCTCTGCCCACAGTGATACTTTGTCTGCCCACGGAATCAAGTGGCTTCAAGTCCTCACGCTGTTATGCCTCCAAATTTACCCTTCTGCTCTGTTCTGCGTTTACAATGCTCAATGCTATTCAAACTGATATCCTTTGGCTCTGCTTTCGGTGTTAAAAATATCTCTATCTTCGGAATAAAATGCCGGCTACAGAATGGTGTGATGGCAGTGGTCACGGAATGAAGTAGTGGAGTGAGGTGGAGGGAATGTATTAATGATTGAAGAGACGGCGGAGGATTTTACGACGGCAGAGGGAATCATCATTGAATGATTTGGTTAAGAGACGTGGAGTATTCAAATACCTTGGCCATTTTAACTTCTTGAATGATATCGGATATGAAATTTGAAATGAGGAATTTTAATCCAAAGTCTGTGGAGGGTTTATTAGTATTGATCAATAAAAATAATTAAAACAACCTTTTTGAACAATCCATAACTAAAACTATGCTAAACTTTTATGAAATGCCATTATAATTTAAACTTGTTACCTCTGCCTTTCATTTGATTTTTGTAGCCTTTGTCTTCTTGTTCACCTTTGGAAGAGTCTTCATAATTTTCTTGATGCTTTTGATTCATGGATACACTGGGTCATTTTGTTGCAATTCTAATGTCTGCTGATTGATGCCTTCAGGGTTTGTAGCTGCAGAAAGACTGTCTGGCTGCAGAAAGGCTGATCAGCTACAGAATGTCTACTGAGCTGCAGAATGTTCCTGTAGAGCACTTTAATCATGAAAATGGAGTGTTTTTGGAATATGGGTGAAATGTTATATGTTATGAATGAAGATGGATGATGGATTATGATATGTATGAAGTGGATGATGAAATGGAATGGATTCAGTTTATGAAATGGAGTGAAAGAACATAAGGACTGTACTGCAATTCATGACATGTTTTATTCACTTACAGCAAGACATCAAATTTTGTATTTTGACATGAAAATGAGATGGATGGAAGATGAAATGAGATGAATGAAATATGGAATGGAGTGAAATGTGAATGATGAAATGAAATGGAGTATGGATGGACAAGTGAATGGAGTGAAATGAAATGGATCATAAGCACTATGGATCTGAACTTATGATTTTTGTAACAGCTGCTTGTAAAAACAAAAATGGGAAAAGTTAGAGTGTCAGAGAGACTCTGATTTTCACCCTATCTTTTCTGTATAAACATGCCAATCAATGATTGGTTTTCATGTTTATACCTTTATTATTATTATTATTATTATTATTATTTTTTCAAAAGAGAAATGCTTCAGAAAATTTAATCAAGTTGATGAAGAAGAGAGACTCTTCTTCATTAACTTCACATCATTGCTTTCTTGGAACTTCTTGACAAACTCTTCCCTTGAGAGTGGCTTGTGGTATAGCTTTAGTCTATGGCCATTCACAAGAAAAGTGACCTCTTCTTCATCTATGGTTCTGATTTTTACTACCCCATTATCAAAAATTCAAACAATTTCATATGGCCCAAGCCAATGTGTCTGAACTTTACCTTGAAAATCCTTGAATTTTGAATCAAACAAGAGAGCCCAGTCACCCTCTTTGAATTTCTTCTCCTTGATGTACTTGTCATGCCATCTAGCCCTTTGCTGTTGGACTAGACTTGTTTTCTGAACTGCATCTTGTCTGATCTCATCCAATTCATTAATTTGCTCCAGTCTATGCTTTTGTGCCTCCGTTAGATCAAGTCCTAGCTGAACTGCCATCTTGAATGTTTGAATTTGGAACTCTATGGGAAACAAAACTTGTTTTCCATAAACAAGCTCATAAGGAGTATGGCCTGTTGTGTTTCTCCATGTAGTTCTATAGGCCCACAAGGCTTCAGGAAGCCTATCCACCCAATATTTTCTATGTAAATGGACAGTCTTTGTTAGGATTCCTTCAATAACTTTATTGGTAGACTCCACTTGACCATTTGCTTGTGGATGATAGGGAGTATATTTTCTATGCCTGATTTTGTACTTCTCCATCATTTGCTCCACCATCCTTGATGTAAATTGAGCTCCTTGATCTGTAACAATTTCCCTTGGGACACCAAAACGAGTAAAAATATCCTCAAAAAGAAAATTAACTACAGATGATTCATTAGCACCAAGTAATGGTTTAGCTTCTACCCATTTAGTAACATAATCAGTGCAAACTAATATATATTTCTTTTGTCTTGATGGAGGACTAATAGGTCCTACAAAATCCAAAGCCCATTTTTCAAAAGGTTCAATATGTACCTGAGGTTGTAATGGCATCTCACCCGAAGGAGAAGGTTTCCCTACCCTTTGGCAACTGTCACACCTTTTGACATACTCTTTAGCATCTTTAAACAAGGATGGCCAATAATATCCTAAATTAAGGATCTTATAGGCCGTCCTCTTATCTGCAAAGTGTCCGCCACAAGGTTCATCATGACATGCCTTGAGAATCTCAGGCATCTCATCTTCACGAACACACCTTCTAATGATCAAATCCGGACCTGTCTTGTACAACTCATTAGCAACCCATGAATATTTTGCACTATCACAAATGATTTTTCTTTTATCCCTTGCATTCATAATTGAAGGAAATTTTCCTGAAACTAAATAATTAGCAATATCAGCAAACCATGGAGTTTGAATAGAGATTGCAAAAAGATATTCATCAGGAAATTGATCTTCAACCGGAGTGTCATCTTTGATATTTTGGAGTCTAGATAGGAAATCAGCTACTGTGTTTTGTTTTCCAGGCCTATCTAGAATAGTAATGTTGAATTCTTGCAATAGTAACAACCATCTTATAACTCTGCCATTAGTGATTGATTTGTTCATTAAGTATCTAATTGCAGAATGATCAGTGTGAACAAAAGTTTCATAGCCTGTTATATAGTGTCTAAATTTGATTATGGCATGAACAACAGCTAAAAACTCTTTTTCAGTTACAGTATAGTTTAACTCTGCAGGAGTCAAATTTTTACTGATATAATAGATGGCATAGGGAATTAAATCTTTCTGTCCCAATACTGCTCCTAGAGCTGTATCGGAAGCATCCGTCGAGATATGAAAAGGTAACTTCCAGTTAGGTCCCCTTAATATAGGTGCTTCAGAAATTTTGGTTTTCAGGGTTTCAAAAGCTAACTGGCAATCAGAAGTCCACTTAAATTCACAATCTTTGGTGAGTAATTTGAAGAGAGGAGATGCTATTTTGGTGAAGTTTTCTATAAATCTCCGATAATACCCTGTAAATCCTAGAAAACTTCTAACATCTCTTTGACAACTTGGAATGGATAGGTTAGAAATGACTTCAAATTTTGCCTCATCAACTCTAATCCCATCCCCTGAAATGTGGTGCCCTAAAACAATACCTTCAGTAAACATCATAAAACATTTTTCATGACTAAGTGAAAGGTTTGCTTCTTGACATCTTTTTAAGACTTTTTCTAAGTTTTCTAAAGCCTCTTCAAATGTGTCCCCATAAACTGTGAAATCATCCATGTACACCTCTACACAGTCATGTATCAGATCAGAAAAAATTCCTAATACTGCCCTTTGGAATGTTGCAGGTGCATTGCATAATCCAAATGGCAATACTCGGTAGGCATAGGTACCCGAAGGACAAGTAAATGTGGTTTTATCTTGGTCTTCAAGTGCTACTTGGATTTGATTGTAACCACTAAACCCATCTAGGAATGAAAAGTACTTTTTACCTGCTAATGTATCTAATACTTGATCTATGAAAGGTAAGGGAAAATGGTCTTTAAGAGTAGCTTTATTCAGTTCTCGGTAGTCAACACACACCCTCCATTTTCCATTTTTTTTAGGTACAATTACTAAAGGGGAAACCCACTGACTATCTGAAATAGGATAGATGAAGTTAACATTTAACAATTTTTGTAATTCTTCCTTGACAATTTCCCTAAGATTTGGATTCATCCGTCTTTGAGGTTGTCTGATTGGTTTGCAATTTGGCTCTATATAGATGTGATGAGTACAAGTCTTGGGACTTATCCCTTTCATGTCAGTGTATTCCCATGCATATGCAGAAGAATGTCTCTGTAATACTTTGACTAGTTCTTCTTGTTGAGATTTTTCCAGATTTTTGTTTATGTTCAAGGTTTTGCCTGGAAAAATTTCACTTGTAGAACTGCCAAATTTGTCCATAGAATGAAGATACATCTGTCTAGATGACAAGAACTCAATATTGGATTTCTCTTGAAATGATTCTTGTTTGTGCTCTGGAGAAGATTCAAAATTTTCTAGAGTATTTAGAATTTGATTATCTTCACTAATTTCTGAAATTGTGAAGAGTGGTTGCAAATATTCTTCATCCTCTATCCATTGAGTGCCATCTAGATCTGTAATTGTCCTAGCTGGAGGATATAAAGTGAATTTCTTTGTTGAACTTCCATCAGAAATATACATATCACCGGACCTACAACTAATACAAGCATCAGCTGTAGCCAACCAAGGTCTTCCTAGTATGACAGGATGGCCTCCTAGATTATTCTTGGGTGTCAGGATCATGAAATCCACAGGGTACTCCCAAGAGTCTAGGGACACTAGAATGTCTTCTATTACCCCATCTGGTCTGATCACAGATCTATCTGCTAATTGTAATAGTGTGGGTGTAAAGAGAAGATTAGGAAGTTTCAGTTTGTCCATGATTTGTCTACTCATGATGTTTATTGCTGCTCCTAAATCAATGAGTGTGTTTTGAATTTCAATTCCGTTGATGTGAATTTTGACAACTGGATTTCCTGGGTCAAGGTACTTTGGAATAGCTATCTTGCCCATCATAATGTCTGCTATTTGTCCTACCAGTTGAATTTTCTTGGTTCCTCTTATTCTTTTTCTTGTTGTCTTCATACTCAACTCCTTTATTGTTTTGGCTAAAATTGGGATTTCCTTGATGGCTTGCAATAATGGAATTTTAATGCAAACATTTCTCAATTCTTCTAAGAAATCATAATTAGGCACCATGATTTGTTTTTCTACACCTTTATCAATTTGTAATCTTTCCGGGAAGGGAGGTATAGAAGTAGATGTGGATGGTTGCTCTAATACAGGAGTTGGATTTATTGGATCTTTTTGTTTTAGTTTTTCAATGTTTTGATCTTGAAAGGATGTGTCTTCCTCAAGACTTTTATTAACCCGTAGGGAGTCTTCCTCATAATTATCTTGTTCTTGTATGATCACAGAAGGTTTCCTCTTCTCAAGTATCCTTCCAGACCTAAGTTGAACATCACTAAGGTCTAGAGGAGTAATTAAATAAGTTGGAAATTGTTGACCTTCTATCATGTATGTATTCTGAGGGTTTTTATTATTGGGGTTTGGTATGGGATGAGCTGGCAATTGATTGGATTTTTGAGGGAATGGTAATGGAAGTGGTTGATTTTGATGAGGTTGGTTCGGATGATGTTGTTGAGGATTTTGTTGAAAATTTTGTTGAAGATTTTGAGGAAAATTTTGTTGAGGATTCTGAGGATAAAAATGTGGATATGGTGGATAGGATGGTGGATACTGATAATATGGAGAGTATCTTCCATAGGGAATTTGTGTTCCTTGTGCCCAAGATTGCGATTGATTTTGAAATTGGGGCCAAGGTTGCTACCAAGAATTCCAAGGTGGAGGTTGATTATACATTTGATCATGGAATCCTTGTGTCTGAGGTCCCTGCCAAGGTCTTCTAGATACAAAGTTAAGAGACTCTGTGGAATCTGTAGGAGTTTCTTCTTGAAAAACAGCTTTGAGACCAGGAAGAGAAGGACAATTCTTGGTCTCATGCTTCTCAAAACAAATGACAGAGGTTTTTACAACTTTTATATCCAAAGGACACTCTCTTAGGGCATGTTTCTTTCTACATTTGGGACAAAAGATTGCCAAGGCATCAGATTCAGCCTTTTGCTTGTTTTGTATCTTGAGGGTGTCTATTTGTTCACTAAGACTCCCTAAGATGTCAGACTTAAAATCATCAAGCATGTGTCCAATTTCTGATCTACTTACTTTCCCAGAAGCAGATTTACTTGCCCTTGCAAGAGCGGGATCTCTTGGACCTTTGACAGTTTTAGATTTCCCTCTTGAAAGGTTAATACATAACTCCGATATTTCAGGTAATGTAAGTTGTGATATATCCCCTTTTTCCATCATGTTAAGAATATCCAACCATTCATCCCTAATTGTTTTCAACAAAAGAGCTTTTAAGGTGTCTTGATCTAGATTTTCCATTTTTTCCCTTTTGATGTTGTAATTAAATCTTTCCAACAAATCTTCTAAGTTTTCATCTTCTTTTTGTAACATCTTGAACACTTCTTCCTTATGATTAATCGGCATACAATAATCCAAGTATCTCTCTAGAAATTCTTGTTTCATATCTTCCCATGTTCTAATAGAACTACTGATTAGGCTCATAAACCACTTCAATGCTGCTCCCTTCAAAGTTGAAGGAAATAATTTCAGTTTTTGAGCATCTTGTAAGTAGTCATAAGTCCTACACAACACTTCAAATTCGAATAAGAAAGTTTCAGGATCTTCAGTTTTAAGTCCATAGAAGTTTGGAAGGACAGAGGGTGAAATGTTTTTCATGGTTGTATTGGTTTCTTCATAAAGTATAGGGAACCCAAAAGAGCTTCCTATTCTACCTCTTCCTCCATCTGCACCTCTACCTCCTTCTCCTCTACCTCTACCTCTACCTCCTCCTCCAAATAATGTGTGTTCTCCATTAAAAACTCCTCCCCCTCCTTCTTCTGCCATGGTTGACTCTCCTGTGGAAGTGGAAAGGTTTGTGTTCCTAACAGGAGTTTTTAGATCTTCTTCTATGGCAGGTTCAGTGGATGAAGTGGAAGGTTTCTCTAATGGAATAGGTGACCTTAGATTTTCTAGAAGTCCAGGATCAGAAGAGGATGGAATATGGGTTTGAGTTGAAGGTGTACTAGCTCTGGATCTAGATGAAACAAGTGGTGTTCTAGAAATCAAACTTCTGCCTCTGCTGCTTATAAATCTTCCCCTTGAATCTCTCTCCCTACGCATTAAATTGTTTTTGGATGCTAAGAAACAAAGGTTACCTAGTTTTCACTTCCCCGGCAACGACGCCAAAATGTTTGGTCTCAATCTAGTCTCCTAAACTGAGCTCATTTAATTGTCAACTAGGGTTGGTAAACTGCTGAAGTGAAGTGTACTGTATGTACCTAGGTGCTTGTTTCCTAATGCGTTGTGTGTAGTGTTTTGTGATGTTTTTGGTCTTTTATGGTGATTTATGATGTTTTTGGTCTTTTGGTGGTTTTATGTTCACAAGGAAAATGCCTAGAAAGATGATGAAAATGAGCTAATGATTAAAAACAGAGTGGGTCCTAATTGATGGATAAAAAATGGCAAATGCAATTGGAAACACTGAAGCTAAATCTAAACTATAACTAAATAAAAACAAAAGCTTGATAATGACTCTTAAGCAAATGATTCAAAACACAAACTAAACTTAAGGAGTGATCACTAAGTATGCAAATCCTCTAAATAAACAGTGAAACAACTAACTTACAATGATGCAATACTTCGTCCTTGATTAGAGATTTGAAACATATTTAGAGGAAAACATTGTTATCATCGTAAGATCTTCTATTCTAGAACTAGTTCCTATCTCTATTCTGCAATTTAATTGAATGTCACAAAACCTTTACTCAAAAGTTATTGATTTCTTTCCAAAGTAGTCTTTTGAGGAAGAGCTTTGTTTATAAAATGATGAGGAAATTGCAGAGGTACTTCAGGCCTTAAAATGATGTTGTCTTCTGTTCATATGGTTATAGATCAATTATGGATTTTAGAACAAGAAGAAGTTTGTGAATAATGAAGGTTGTCTTGTTAATCTTAACAACTGAAGTAATCTATTGTGCAATGGATGACAATTTGAATATGAAGTGCAAGTGCAATGAGTTAATCTAAAAATGAACTTAAGATGCCACTAATCTAAAACAATGCTGAACTACAAGTCATCATCAAACTCAAAACAAAGTAACTGAACATGAGTTAAGTGCAATTAAACTCCGGAGTATCCTAACTATGCTATCATGCATTATTCTATGAAGTTACACACTCTGTTTGTCCATCATTAGTGATATTTTGGAAGAGTTCCTTCTTTTGGAAGAGGTATTAGAACAATTCTGACTGTGTAATTGAATGCAAATGCAAGCAAAAGACTGAAAGCAAATGAAAAACTAAGATATCATATCCATATCCTACTCGTCATTATGATGTCTTGGGCAAGCGTTTAAGAGCAAGAACAGAGATGATACTTAGTGTAAACACACAACTAAATCATTCATTATCACGGTCATGTCTTGAACTTCTTAAGAATTTCTTGGAAGAGTTTCTTCTTGTGGAAGAGTGATTAGAACAAGTGTAACTGTGATAATGAACAACAAAACTACAACTAAATCCTACAGTACTATAGCTATTCATCATTCATCATTATAATCTGTTGGAAGAATTTCTTCTTGTGGAAGAATTAGAATGAATATAACTACAGTAGCTAATTAAAACAACTATTAATTCAAATTCAAAATGTAAAGGCAGCTAGAAGACTTATCTAATTTACGCAAAATAAATCCGTGCAAGAGGCAGGGGCCCTCTACCACTTGACGGAATTCAACTCCAAATTAAATCACGCTTTCAAAACAACACGGTCTGCTCCATTAAAGATGAAATAGTTTGAACATAACACTCTGCGTCTTCAGGAATGTAGCACAGAGTTTAAACAAAATCTAGCATCAAATCTAACATAAAATCTCTAACATAGCTCTCGGTCTCCCAAGTGTTTATAAAGCAAATGCACATAACAATACTTGCAACAATTCAGGAACACTGTCTTTCCTTATTGGAATCACGTTAGGACTCTTTGAAGTGGCTGCGTGAAGAGGAAAAGACATCTGGACTGAGACAGTCCTAATAGAAGTCTTCCTTCCTAAATGTGTTCCCCACGTTCAAAACCATACCCAGAATTCGTTTCTTCCTCCATGATGAGCAATGAACCATGTAGACATGACGTGGATCATGCCCATATGTGGTTTTTCTCAAGAGGCCACCTCCTGGAACATACTCAAACATGAAGGCAGCTGCAGAATCGCCGGTTAGCTACGGAATGTCTGCATTCTGCAGCTAGTTCCGGTCAAAATGCTTTACAATGGCAAAAATCACAAAACTTAGCAAGTCAGTCATGTAAATCATTCTAGAAGTAATTTTAACTATATTCATTGATCAATCGGGTCTAGGATAGCAATGGAAAATGGAAAAATGAGGTAAAATGAGGTGAAAGAAAGCACAATTTTGAGGTTCAACAAATTCTCCTCGCAATGTTATGTTTGGACCGACGAGGACAGGGCTCGGTAGTGGTTTTGGGGGACCCCACCGGGAACTTGCTCTTTTGATTTGCTCGGGTGTTGTTATTTGTGGGATTCTCAGGAACAACTTTTTGTTCATTTCCCGGGGGTAGAATTTTCCTTAAGAAAGCCCTTTTGTTCTCCTCAAAGGAAGGTTCGGGGACCGGTCCCTTGCTCCTAAGGCTGTAGTTTCTTATGGGTTGGGCCTTAGGATTGTCTGCCATGTTGATATCGGTGACGGTAAGATTTTTGTCCCCACGGATAATGTCAAACGCAAGAACCGAGGACCCTGGTTCTTCATCCATGGGAAAATATTCATCGTGGTCGGAAACATCATCCTCCCCCGCATCCCTTGGGGTTTGATCGTCTAGAAGCTGATTTACTACTGCAGTCATGCTGCCAATCCATTGTGGGCATGTTTTTTCAAAGTGGGCAGCCTGGTGGAAAGAACATAAGTTATCTTTTCCTATTTCTTCCACGTTGAGAACAGTGTTCGGGTTACATAGAGGTCGGATGGTGTTGGGGTTGCTATTTCTGAAAAAGGGCTTGGGTGCCTTGGTGCTAGTCGTGGATTCTATACCCTTTCTCTTCAAGTCGGAGACTTCATTTGTCAATAGCTTGAGGGTCTTTGCTATACTCTCGAAGTCGAAAGCATCCTTATCCTTATCCGCGGTTTTTTTTGTGGAGGATTGACCTTTCTTGGCGATTGGTTTCTGGTCATCTCTCCCCTCGTGATCGATGGCTCCTGTAGAAAGTATGTCTCTTTCTACAACGAGGGCGGCTGCGTATTTTGCTACAAGGGTGGGCCGAGCTTCGCGTTTTATGAAGACGGCGATATCCCTGGGGAGAGCTTTGATATAGTAGTCTATGGTAATAGAGTCGTCCAATGCCAGGTTTGGGGGAAACTTTTGCAGTATGGTGGCAAAGCGCTAGTTGACGTCTCTAACCTTCTCTTTCTTATGGCACTTAATGGTACTTAACTCCGTGAGGAGCATGGAAGGGGTTTTGTCCTCTGAAAATTTCTGCAAGAATGTGCGACAGAACTGGTCCCATGACGTAATGGAGGCGCTTGGGAGGGAGCGGTACCAGGTGGCCACTTTGTTTTCAAGAGTGTGCGGAAACAGGCGGCAAGTAACGTCATCTGTTTGAACCCTCATGATTTGCAGGGAAAGATAGAAACTGCTTATATGATCCTCGGCCAAGGTGCCTTTCTCGGGATCAAACTTGGGGAGATGCTTCTCAGGGTGCCTAGGCAGGTCGTGGAGGGGACCCAAAAGATCTAATGGGGATTGGGCCATCCAGGCAAGTGGTTGCACTCTCCTAGCCTGCTGTTGGTGCCTAATCTCAGGCTCAGATTCACTCCCCGTACCTTACACTGATGCTTCTCCCTCATGGCGAGAGTGTTCATCTTCATATCTCTCATAGTTGGCCATGTATCTGAGATATCCCCAATTGTGGACAAGTGGCCTATTTGGGTTTGGGCGGTGGTGGTTGGTACGATGTCCTTGGCCGCGGCCTCTATCTCCTCTACCTCCAGTCACGCGACCTCTATTCCCCTCACCTTCATTCTTGCGGGCTCTATTTCCCCACCCCGCCCCCCCCCGGGATTATTTCCTCACCCCCGTCCCCGTGCCTCTATTTCCCCCGCCTTCATTCCCTCAGCCTCTATCTCTATCACCTTCCCCAAGTGGGGGGTGTGCCTGGTTGTTGTTCTGTTGGGCTTGGTTGGGCTAAGGGTCAAGGAAAGGTTCAGTCGTACCAAACTCCTCCTCTTCGCCCACTTGGAGCTCGAGAATCAGTTCGTCACCCTGAACAGTGGTGGCGAGGTCTTCAACCATGAGATTCACCAACTGGGGTATGGTACTTACCAGGGCACCATTATGAGTGATGTTTTCAGTAGGGGTCCTAGTATGGGTTAAGAAACTCATGATTGGGGCATATCGCAAATCCTTGATGAGATTGCGGGCAGCTGGGTTCAAGGTTCTCAACTGCTCTTTGGTGATTTCATTATATGGAACCTCCTCCCCTAGAATATCTGCCAATGGGGGAGGGATAGTATCGTCGTTTATTACCTCCCCATGGGGATTTTGTGATGGAATGTTGGTTGTATTCTGGGAGGATGCCATCAGGACCTCCTTCTAGTGCTAATTCTGTTGATGGGAAAAATTATCCGGCCAACGTAGTGGGATCTCCCCCGTAGAAAGTCCCAATTAGACCTTGAACCGTTTGGAATAGGGATCCCGTCCAGGGTGTGGGTCCGGCTACCGCTTAAGTCACCTTCCCTTCGGTCTCAAAAGAACTCGATCGAACCAGTGGACACACACTTATTCACATGATACAAGATACATGGTTGATGCATTAAACACATATATAACACTATGCGTAGCGAAACAAATAATAAAGCATACACATTGAAGGAGGTGTTGTTAACAACACATCTTTGGGGTTATGCTTGTAGGCTATTCTGACCACAAAAGACAGAGTTCTTTATGGTGAGATGCCCTTTAATTCCTGAAAGATAAAATGAAATGCTAATAAACAAAGTCATTAAAATCCATTAAGCAAGCAATTAAATTGAACATCATTAACACAAGTACAGGAAACCATAATGCATAAATGATGCCATTAAGAGTGCAGTTTCATTAATCAAAAGATGTTTGAAAGTGTATAGAAATACTCATAGTGTTCGCACAGCAAAACACATCATATCCAAAAGGAGTTTCAACAGGTATCTATATTCATATGCAAAAAGAGTGTTATCTTTCAATACAATGTTGTATATCTCTTGAGTCCCAAAAAAAAGTTCCTTTACATTTTCCCTGGAGGGAGTTTTATAGATCAAAAATTTTCCCTTTGGGCTTCCTGACTCTTTGCCTGCTTGACTATTGAGTTGCCTTGCGACCCGGAAGGGAACTGCGACCTGCGACCTGGCTGGGCAGTGCGACCTGCGACCTGGCTGGGCAGAGAGACCTGCGACCTGACTGGGAAGTGTGACCTGCGACCTGTTTCCAAATGCTACCAGTGATCTACTGCCGCCGGGTTATGAAGATGTGCGTTCAATTGTGAGGTCAGGGGAGTCAATCTGTTGTCCTTTGAGGAAGTCTTTCCAAGTCTGATAGTCTGCTGCTATGGGAGAAACCAAAGGGACCTCTTCTTTTAGCCAATGCATACACTCCAAGGCGTTTGGGATTAGAGTCTCCTTCTTCTGTGAGATCTGGTTGGACAGAGAAGCGAGCTTGGTGTAGACCCAAACTGGCGTGACAAGAAATTGGCCCAGGTTCTCTTGCGATGCTGCGAGGTCGGAAGTGGCAGACGCTTGTTTAATGGGCTGCAAAAAATGACTGGATCTCTTGATTCACTTGCTCCCATGTCTTCCCCTCGTCCAATGCGCCCAGCGATGGAATATGATGTAAGATGTGCATCGAATCAATGCCGCTGATCAGATGTTCGTATGCAGAAAAAACCTTGTCCATGTCCTTGGATAGCTTATCCTTGGACTGCATTTTCATATGGATTTGGACTTTGGCGTCTTGCGTGTGAATCCAGTCCTTATTTGGTAGATTTTCAGGAGCCCGAGGGTACCGCACTGTCCAGTCCATCATTCTGTCCAAGGCAGCTGAGGCCTCCTTCAACTGCTCGTGCTTTTGCTTAGTCTTAGTTTGGGCTTTCACCAAGGGGGCGACTGTTTTTTTTATGGTAAAAATTTCCCCATAAACCTGTCTCATGGTAGTTTCTAATATATTGACCTCCCTTTGAATGGTAAGCAGCACTTCATTGACAAGGAGAGCTTTGTTTCAGAGTTGCTGCACCTCCTCTCTCAATGTCGTCTTTTCCTGTTCTGCCTTTCTCTCATGCTGCTCTGCTTCTTGTAGTCTATTCTATAGAGAAACGATCTCTCTACTCATTCTCGTCACATTCTCTTATATGGCCGCAGCGAAGGCTGTGCTAGTCGATGCTATCATCACGGGATTAGTCCTAGTATCAAGGACTATGTCTTTTCCGGTTGCGACTGTGGATGCGGCGGAAGGATTGCGCCAGGATTCTTCTTTTCTCCTGTCGGATTTTGAAGGAGAATTGATCGAACGTGAGCCTGGTGAGGTCGAATACCTCCTCCTCTTGCCCCTGGGAGGAGCTGACATCAGAGAGAGTGGCTTGTGCACTGACTAGAGGCACCTTAAGGGGAGATACCTATATGTCTTCTAGCATTTCATCCTCTTCTTCTTTCTTCTTCTTTTCCTCCTCTTCCCTTCGTAGGCGTTCGGCTTCCGCCTTCTCATGTTCTTTATTCTGCTTGAGCTCCACTTCTTCCGCTGCTTCTAATTCGGCTTTCCTTTTCCGCTCAGCTGCTACAGCTTGCTTTGCTTTCTTCTGGCGGTCAGCTTCTGCTTTATCTAACTCTTTCTTGAGTTCCTGTTCTGCTGCAGCCAACGCCTCTTTTTCCTCCTTTTCCTTCTTGGCCTCCTCGGCCTGCTTCTTCTTCTGTTCTGCCCTTAGGCTCTTCTTGCGCCTATCCTCATCCTCTTTAATTTTCTTATCTCTCTCTTGCTGGGCTTTGGCCTCTATTTCTTTCTGTTGGGTAGAGATACTATGCCCTATACTGGTCTGAGGCTTCTTAGCTAGAGAGGAAGAAGCACCTCCTAATTCACGAGTCCTTTCTTCCAAGGTTTGGTCATCCGGGTCTTCTTGGCCAGAGTCCGCCCCCGGAGCAAGTTGTCTATCTGCATTGTATCAGTTCCTTCTTTCTTCTTCTCCCGGGCGTTCATTATGCTGATAGTTCCATTTGAATTTAGCCTTCTTGCAATGTTCAAGGACTATCCTCTCTGGGTCGTATGTTCGGTATTCTAAAGCCCCAAAGCGATAACTTTTCATCTCTTATCCCTCTGCCTCTACCTCTTTGAAGTCTTTAACTGTGTATGCGCCGATAATGAGGGGTAGCGCGGGCCATGGCTTCTTCTTACCTTTGTACAGGACCTTGTAGAAACTCGAATACATTTGGAAACAGACCTCTTGCATGAGCATTCTGTCTGTAACAAAACGAGGCATAGGATGTGGTGCCCTGAACGAGACAAAGACTTGGATGAATGTATATTCGGCGAAAGGGAGCCAATGTGCCACTTTTCTTAGCGTCTCCATGGATCGCCAAGACATGCAAGGAGCATCTTGGCCGAATAATTTTTTTGTATAGAGTGGGGATGAACACTTGGGAGATCGGCTCTATGTCTTGTTTATACCTGGATTCACAAAACACCTTGGTTTGTAGATTAATTGCACGGGTCTGTTTGGGATCCCAGTTATGTACCCATCCCTCAAAGTGCAACCTCGAATAGACGGTATCCAATAAATAAGAGGCCATATAGAATTCAGAAGGCATTCCTTCATCTGGTACTAATGTTGAGGATAAATTTGTATGAATGGAGGTCATCAATATGTTAGCCCAGTTGAAGCGGGTGTCGTGCACTGTGACGTACTCCATGAGAGTCGCCCATGTGCCATTGAAGGTAGTGGCATCTGGGCGCCCGTACAGTATGCAAAGCATGGCAGCCACTAATTTATATACTTTCCTGAGGCTCTCCACTGGATATTCCTGGTCTTTCTTGACCTTAAACTTCTCAGGCTCCTCCCACCATTGCCTTATAGTGTCAACTACAGGAACTGCATGTGCGAGGACCCATTCTTCTGTGAAGTCTTCTTCTCGCTCAGGCAAAGAGTAATAAACATGGGTGTTTGAGCCTTTGAGTGTTGCGAAAGCCTTGCCTTCGTTGTCTCTGATCACGAACTTCTTGGGATCCGTTTTCTGTATAATCCAATCTATCATCTCTGGGCACGGGAATATGGCCGGGTGAGCACCTGCGAGATGTAGCTTGGACCTTTTAACCTGTAAGTATATCTCCCGATCCGGGAGGTCTTCTGGGAATTCCGTTTTGGTGAACTCTTGGTACACTTGGTACCAACGCATGCTGTCCCCTTTGGAAAATGTGCAAAGGGTATCTCTGTATATTGGGGGTGGGGACATTGGCATGTCCATCTCTACATCTTCCACTGCCAAGTGCTTGTCTTTCTTCTGGGACACTGGAGGTCCCATGTCACTAGAATCCGAGAGGACAGATATACACTCCAAGTCTGCTTCAAATTCACCTGTCATATTCATGAAATATTCCCAAGATAAGAAAGACACCATGACGATATAAGACCAATTATAGTTTATCAATTATTTCAACTGGGACACAGAAAAAGCTGAATAAATGGCCTACTGGGTCGCGAGGTCGTAGGTTGTAAGAAAATGGCCAAGGCGCGACCTTGCGACCTTGCGATTAGGTCACAGGGTCGCGGGTTCGTGAATTGTGAGAAAATGAAGAAGATGCAACCTTGCGACCTTGCGACTGGGTCGTTGGGTCGCGAGGTCGCAGATTGTGGGAAAATAGCGGAAATGAGACCTCGCGACCTTGCGACTAGGTCGCAAGTTGCGGAAAAATGGAAGGGATGCGACCTTGCAACTAGGTCGCGGGGTCGCAGGGTCGCAAGTTGCGAGAAAACGGAGAGAATGCGACCTTGCGACCTAGCAACTAGGTCGCGGGGTCGCAAGTCGCGCTAGGGCTTGCCGGGGTTTTGGGCGCACGCAGCATGGAGTTGTTTTTCCCTTTAACTGGAAAAATACAAAGCTAAATGGGTCCAGACAGAGTCAAGGGATAGCTTTTGGAGTAGGGTACAGGCCATGAGAAGCTGGATAAGAAATTGTGATGACTTGGGCAAGTGGGGAGGAAAATGGAATCAGAAGAAAACCCTAAGCAAGAAATGAAAACAATGGCTGAGTGTGTGAAAGTAGTAGGCTTATGAATGTGTATTAGGCAAGAATAATCAGGTGAAAACAACAAAGAGGAATGCTAACTTACTCAGAAAATCGCGTCCAATGGACTCGTCGTAGCCATCCACCGCATATGAAAAATGCAACCTAGTGACCTCCAATATATAAAAGGGTTTTAGCCATGGGGTCTTGCTTAATGAGTCGCGTCGATGTCGAGGGTGGTGCGCAGGGGGAATGTGACCGTGAGACCTCAGAGTTGCAAGGTTTGCCCAAGCTTGCCGTATTTTAAGATTTACACGGCCGACTTAGTCTTCCTAACTTTTTACTTAACTTTTTCTTTGTGCCTGGCGGGGCTCCAAAAATTTTTAAATTGGGGGGTTTTTGGAGGTGTTGCAGAGGCTACAACACGTTTTTTGGAGGGTGTTGTAGAGGCTACAACACTTGGTTGGCCCTTTGTTTATTTTGCTTCTTCTTCTTCGTCCACTTCTTCTTCCTAGCCTCTTGGCTACTAAGATCAAGAATTTTACTAGGCGAAGAGGAAGAATGAGGAGAAGAAACAACGGATGAAGAAGGCAAAGGGTCAACTTTAGGGTCAACATGAGGTTGACATTGTCCAGGTGGAGGCGAACTTGGTTGAGAAGTAGTTTGGACGTTCGGAACCATGGGGGTCGAAAATAACCAAACTGGTAAAACAATGGTAAATCTCAGAATGGACAACATTGCCATATAAGGAGAGCCAATATTTCCCAAAGAAGGAAAAATATTAGGATTCCCATATGAGGGGTTTCCTTGATTGGTAAACTCAAGAACTGTTGCCATTAGTCTCAACCTAAGATCCACTAAGGAGTTGTTTCTCAGGTAGGATGTTATTCTATGGCCGATTAATTTTAGAAATTAACAAAAAATAAATAAAAAAGGGGTAAGATAGGAATAAAGGTTTACCAAGAAAAATTGAAATGAAATACACCTTAGCGAACCAAAGAATTAACTTACGACAACCAATCTCCTTGAATGTTGTGTTCGGTGTATCACGATTTACAAGGCGGTTAACTCGGTTACCTATGGATGTATAGCAACCTAGTGGGGACTCCCAAAATATACGCGACAGTACGTGGGAGTGTAATCCATACTAGTGTTTTCTAATGTGTAACCATTCGATGAGAGTGTTCCCATATACTTATCATGTGTGAAGCACCTCCATTATACCCGAAAGTACTGGAGAACGGTCCTATACACTTTCATACATGGAACGAGATATCACCCTCGAGATACAATGTTGGAAAACAAGGTCATCTCCTACGTTTTACGATTCCATAAAACATCTCTAGCCTATACCTCTATATTTTTAGTTAATGTTCCAAATTCTCCTTAGGTTAATTGAGGTCAATCTTGAGTTGATCTTGAATTATGTTTCAATTTCAAGGCTCAAAATCGATGTCACCTAAACATACCTAAAATGCAACTAATATGAGGAAAATACTCTTTCAATTTCATTGAAAGCTACTTATCATAGGGAAGAAGTGCAAACGTTGATGCAACATAAAAGAGTTTATTCGCTAGATATTTCACTTTCACATTTCCAATTTAGTTCAAAGCATTAAAAGATGCCAAACTACACAATGTAATCTATGCACAATTCCCCTGAAAACTATGCAAATGAAAGATATGCACAATTTACTTTTTCTTTTCGATGAATGAGAATTTACTCAATGCACTTTTCAATTTCCAATCACTAAACTATATAATTCATGTTCAATGATAAATCTCAAAACGAATTTTCAATGCAATGTGATCTAATGCACTTTACGAAAAGTAAACTTTGAGATGAAAACTAAATGAATTCAAAATCAATTTATTTTGTGGTCTCAAAAGAACTAATATTGCTCAATCAACAATAAATCAACATTCCTTCCAAACATACAAGCAACAAACAACAATTTCAATTGACTTAAAAAATCAAAGACTCAACCAAAATTCAATTTTACCACTTCAAGTATGGGATGGACTTTTGTACACCACAAAGAAACTAACAACAAACAGAGAAAATTTGATGCACACAGAGAAGGAGGATGACTTTAGAGATAAATACACATAAGGCCTTTAGGAAGAAACCTTAAAAATTCTCATATTCAAATATCGGTGTAGGCATACAGTTAGAACTAGAGGTTCAAGCGTGACTATTTCTGGAAAAAGTAGCATTGACAGTGTGACTATTTCTGGTAAAAAACACGCTAAGAGAGAAATGCTTAGAAAACAAAAAATAAAGTTTGAGAAAAATCCCATACTTGATACCCTAAAACACAAACTACTCATAATACAGACTCAAAAGGAATTAAAATGGAGGATCATTGAAAGGTTGACCAAACTAAGCAAAAATACCAAATGCAAAAGGAGGGTTGAAGGGGCTATAGGCTCCCCAACGGAGTCACCATTTTGTTGTATAGACAATCCCTTCTACGAACAAAAGCGATCTCTCTAGTCCTAAGGGAATGATCTAGCAACAAACTAGATAAATATGTGTAAAATTTCCTAGCTTATATGAGAAAGTAAAAAGTAAGATAGATGGCCCACCTCACTCTAATGCTAACACATTTCGGTGTCATTTCCCGATCTTCTTGCTTCCAATTCCAATTCTATTTATGTCGTTGCAGATGAATACTTGCAAGGAAGATCAAACAAATATGACAAAAGCATACATAGCATAATTCATTCTAACAAAAAATATATGATAGATCGGAGAGTATCACACTAAATGAGTCATGATTTACACATTTATGGGAAGAAATCACATGATGTATTATTAATAGAAATTAAGGGAAGCATACAATCACTTAAGCTTTGATCTTGGAAGCCTCCTTTGGATGAGTTCCCAAGTCCTAGCCAAGACCTTCAAACACTCCTCTCTCCTTCACAAAATGGTAGCATTTAGGCGCAACTGAGCGCAAGGATGGAAACTAACATTGATAAACCCTTTGAGGATAGTAAGGAATTCATTTATAGAGAAGGAGAGGGAGTTATGGATCCACCAAAGGGAGAAGAAGGTCCACATCTTAAGGGGAAGATCCCTAATAGTAGGATCAAAGGATTGAAATGGGAGATCTTGACCCAATCCTTATTCACTTGTAACCAGCTCTCTGCTCTCGAGGCTACTAGTAAGCGAAGCTTCTCCTCCATTTTTGGAGAAACTCCCTGAAGAGGAGCAATGTGCTTTTTCACTTAAATTCCTGCATTGGAAACGCTAGAAAGATATAACAGTGAAGGTGACAAGCACAAGGTGTAAGTCATGAGGACCGCGTTGGGCCTGCAAATAGGGTTTTTGGAATGCCTTTCCAGAATTGCTTCAAAGACTTTCTTCTTTTGTTCTTTAGGGATGCTTTGATCATGTTTTCATGGTGAACACATTAACAACTTTTGTCACTTTGCGCCATTTGGGGCAAAGTTCGACAACTCAGGGCATGAGACATGGAGTGCGACAAAAGACTGTATAACACTCATAGAATTTAACTATTGTACTATTGTAATTGTATTTTATAATGAAATGAAGTTACCTAATTTTTTCTTTGAGAAAAATAGGATATCCATTAATATATCATTGGAAGTGTCCTAAAGATGTACCAATTTGGGAATTTTATGTATCTATATACTATGAAAGGATGGGAGGGAAATGTAAGATGAAGAATTTCTACCCAAATATCATTAAATTTATATTAACAAAAAATCTAGTAAAGTCACCAATTTGACACCTTTTTCACCATTCAAAACACCTATTTGTTGTCTTTTCATCTCACTTCTTTGCCTACACAACTCCAACGGAAATTCTAGAACATGGATTTTTATCTTAGCATCAATGATATGGTTCTATGTTTTTTACTTTGCACACAGGTTAATTCTATAAGACTCCAAGTAATGATTAACAACTCAAATAACTTTTGCGAGGTAGAATCAAACCATCTCTTATATGGTGTGTATTCTATAGCTAGTTTAACAAAGGTATCTTAATTTCTTGGAGCTATTGATCTTGATCAAGTGAATTTGTCTTTTTAAATAAATCTAATCTGCATACATCTAAGATGATAAAAGAAAGATTGTTCTCTTTAATCCAGGCTGAGATAATCAAGATATAATTGTAAGAGGTTCTTCGTGATTGTAATTCTTTTTCATTGATATATGAACTTGTGGCACTAAAAAGTTTGTGTAAACCCTACGCATAACTTGGATGCCAATCATCATAGTTACATGTTAGGTTTTCATTCCAAGGTTTACATTTATATAGAATTTTGTAATAAAGAAAGCTTTAGATTTTAACATTTAAATTCTTTATTTCTACAATTACTTTTATGCTCTGTTCTAATCATTATAAAAATATTTCTTTATAAGTTTGTATATATATGAACAAGTGGAATCGAAAATTTTGTGTAAACCCTACACATAACTTTCATATCAATCGTCAAAGTTACAAGTTAGGTTTTCATTCTAAGGTATACATTTATATGGAATTCTGTAATAAAGAAAGCTTTGGATCTAAGCATTTAAATGATCTATTTCTATAATTAATTTTATGCTCTGTTTTGATCATTATAAAAATATTTCTTTATAAGTTTGTATAGAGCTAATGTGTGTTGCGTGTTGAAACGACTATTGGAGACAAATGATTACAAGCTACATTATTTAATTTGTATTCAAATAAACGGAGAGTGAAAACAAGAAGGTAACCATGAGGAGGATTTAGGAATGATCATTTTAATCCTTCAATCATAGAATGAGTGCATTATTGCTTAGTGATTATGTTTGATCCAACATGAACTCCTTTGCTTTCTGCCTTGTGCTTATAAAGAGATATTGAGTCCCTTTGTCTATAGAATAACTATGCTAGAAAATAGGCTAGCTAACCCAGCAAGAGTTAAAACCAAGAGCTCCATTTCTCTTTTTCTTTATGAAAACCATAGAGGTATTGAATTCCATTTTCCATTGGATACCTGAATAAGACCTCACGTTAGCCAGCCTAGGAGGATCCAAAATTAAATAACTCAGTGGCCCCTTTTAGTTAGGAATCCTCTCTGTTTTATTAGGAAACTATCACTAGGAGTGTTTTGGGTTTTTGGGCCTAGGAGACTCTGTTCTAAAAAAAACAAAATTGATGATAGGTTTTGATGTAATTTTTTTGGAATTTCCCTAGATATATAGGTTCATTTAGCAAGTACTTGCAGGTCTTTTCATGACATATATTATGATGTGCCTCTAAGTTCAAGTCCCCCAGATTGACAAATAAGTGTTGAGAAATTTGTCTGTCAAATACTATACCCAACAAAGCTTGTGAGATGATCTCACATGGCCATCTCTTTCACCTAAAAATTGAGATAATATGACCATCTCCTTCACTTACAAATCGATACAACATGACCATATCATTCACTTACAAGTTGAGCCAACAAACACTTTAACAGTCCAACAAACTATTCAAGCAAAATTAAAAATGATAATCTCCTTTACCCAAAAGTGGAGGCAAAAGAAATAATAAAAATGTTAATCTCCTTCACCCACAAGTTGAGACAACACCACCCAAGTCAACAAGCACTAAAACGGTGAACATTAATAGTGATAATATCCTTCACCTATGAGAACCATCAATGTTTGAATAGACAAACAATCCAATAGTCCAACAAATTGTTGCAACCCACAATAACAATGAACATCTCCTTACCTGCATGTCAAGTCATCATCACCCATGTCAACAAACAATTAAAATACACCCTAACAACAATTGTGGAGAGTTTCAACAAATATGAAAAGTTGAAAATGGCTCTATTCATTTGTAACTTTTTTAATACAAAAACATGTTTTATATCACTAAAACAAGTGTTTGGTTGATAATAATTTCCATTGAACAATTTTTTTCTTGACAATATATGATGGGACACAATGGACACAAATTTCTATGCCAAGTACATTCTTCCTCTATTAAGTTTAAATCATAGCCAAAACCATTATTCAAAAGGTCAAGGTTAATTGATTGGCCAAAAAAAAAAAAGAATGATTGGCCAAAAACTCACGAAATATAATATTTTGCGCTATGGATCTCACAAAATACTACCCAAGATTCATGTTTTCAGCATTTCCTTATTGTTGGAACTTGTGCAAAAAAAGAAAGTCTGAAAATAAAAGGAATAGATAAGGACATGTAATAAAAATTTCATGAAGAAAAAAACATTCTTTAATCTACTTTACATGCATAAATTATTTCATTAAACATATAATCTCACATTGAGGAGTTTTAAATATTATCAATATATATTAGACACTTAGAGGACATGAATTTATGAGTTCAAGGTACATGAATGTCTTGAATTTACCATTCAAGATTATATCAACATGCCTAAAATGCATTTTGAAGGAGAGATATATTAGTTGGTGCTACGAGTGGTAAGGAAGTTAATGCGCCCTACAAACTAAAGAGAAGAAAACATAGGATTTCAGGGCACAATAAGTTATATTGTTGTACACAAAGACGACGATGGGAAAAAAGTGAATAAGGTGAGACATTTAAATCAGTAAGAATCAAGGGTTTCATATGGTTTAGAAGATTTGGACAAGTGAATGTGTGCATAGATATCCATTACTATACATATGGAGATAAAAATATTACAAGCTTAAGGAGAGGAAACTAGGGCGTATACTCTACAACAAAAACGACACTAGAGTGAGTAGATAACAAAATGATAAATAAAGGAATGATTATGCAATCCTGGCAACATAGGCTAGAGGAAGAATAATGGATGAGAAAGAGCATAAATAGAACAAAATGTAAAGTTGGAGTTAAGTGTTATAAAGTCACAATTGATTATGGTAGATAAAAAAATATCATTGTTGAAGAGATGGAAAAATAATTAGGGTTATCACCATAAAATAACTTCAACCATAGAGATTGTTTTGGTTCCAAAAGGGCTTCAAGGGGATGGTAAAAAATAAGTGAAAAGAACCATTTCATATAGGTGAATGCAAATATTAAATATTTTGTGACAAAATTCCTATGGACGCTCCCATTCATTCCTATAAAAACCACAATAGCTTGACATATGTGGAATCCATGATGGGAGGAAAAATACTCATACCATAACAAAGAAGGATGTTAATTCAACTATTTCCTTTAAAGGAGGAATATCCAAATGAAGTATTTTTGTTCACCATAAGAAAGTTCATGATCATATTCAAAGAGTTGAAGGAATTTTATGCTGTCGTGCAAATGAGAGTAACTAGAAGCACAATATGTGATGATGAAGTTGGAATTTTGAAGATAATGAAGTCCCTAGGAAAGTAAATGCTCTTTTGGAAGAGTATATAGCATTGCACACAAAGAATAAATAAAAAGGTATGTTAGCTAATAACAATATTGTAATAGAAATTTAATTTATTTTGAGGACAACATTGCCAAATCAATTTCTGTGTAGGATGAGTCTATTAAGAGCATAGAGCTTAATTGACAAGTAGCTGAGTCACTCTTGAACATATTGATAATATAATGAATGAGTCAATGTGCAACTCTACAATTGATCATGCTGAAAAAATATAGTAAATGGACTATGTGTACAAATGACGAAGTGTTTAACAAGATCACAAAATATTAACTTCCATTTAAAAGAATAGATGATTTAATGGACAATTTGTGTGGCGCAAGGTATTTTCCAAAGATAGACTTGGAAATTGAATGCCACTATAATAGAATTAAATAAGTGAACTATATGCATGGTTCATTATACAATTTGGGATAACCAATGTGTTGAGTACTTTCATGTGGTTCATGATAAAGGTGTTTTTACAATATATTGGTAAGTTTCTAGTTTTCTATCTAGATGAATTTTTTATATTTAATGTAAAAAATAACATATAGAACATCTACGGTTGGTATTTCAAGCCTTAGCAGAGAACTCTTTCACATCAATATGAAAAGGTGTGATTTATTTCATAAAGATATTGTGTGTGATCTATCATAAGGAAATAAGGTTTGCACATGGATATAGAAAAGGTCAAGGCTTGGCCTACACCAAGTAGTATCGCCAAAATGAGGAGTTTTCATGGCATTGCTAGTTTTTAGAAGTAGTTTATCAAGGGGTTCAACAAAATTTGCGCACCAATGACAAATAATATGAAAGTGAAAAGATTTAGATGAAGTACATAATTGAAACAACATTTTATGTTGATAAAGAAGAAGATTCAATAAATCCCCAATGTTAATGTTTCCTAATTTTAACCAAGTATTTCAAGGATATTGTGATGCAAGAGTGGTCATTGCAATAGTGTTGAGTCAAGAAGGGAGGCCAATAGGATATTTCAACAAGTTGAATGGTGTGCAAACTAAGTACTTAACATATAACTTGAAGCTATATGTGAAAGTACATGTTCTACAACATGGGATGCAATACTCACTGCAAAAGGATTTATCTTGTATATTAATTATAGATATTAAATATTGTAAACAATAAAAAAAAAACTTAAACCAAAAACACGAGGTGGATTGAACTTCTGCAAGTTGCACACATGTTTTAGAATAGAGCATAAGTTTGGAAGTGAATAGATTTGTTGATGAATTGAGTAGGTGAACACTTATGATGACAATGATGAAGAATGATATAATTTTCTTTCAATGGAGTAAGGAATTGTACAATTAGGATGAAAATTTTGTCCATACATGGGAAGGATGCAAGTATATAGCATTACGTGATAGAAGTGAGTTGGGAGTACTTTATGTGAGATGGGTATTTCTTAAGGGACAACAATTGTGCATTTTTTAAGGTTTAATACATGAGAGTTTGATATGTTAGTTACATAGTGGAGGTTTATGCAGAGACTTTGGGCAAGATAAAGTAGCTTGTTGGAGCAGTATCATGTGTCATTGATCAAGTTTATGACATGAAGCAAGCAAATATTATATGGTATGATGCATAGTGTGTGTTTGATGCCATTTTTGATGCGATTTGCAATTTTTAGGAGATGTGTCACTTTATACCTTCCAATAAGACAAATGATGTGACCTATTGTAGAGAGTTATCCTTCAAGGAAGTGTACAGTGTGATTGCATGGGTTTCTGAAGACCATCACATTAAACCATGGCACAATTTTTTATAAAACACCAAAAAATATTATGGGGATGAGATGCATTATAATTCAACTTATCACTCATAAAATAATGGCCAAAATAAAGTGGTAAACGCAAGTATGGGAATTTTATTAAGGTGCTTAACTAGAGCCAAGTCAAGATAATGGGATTTAGTTTTGGTATATGCATAATTCACATATGATAGTTCTGCAAATTGATCAATAGTATTTTCATCATTTTAAATTGTGTATGGGATTAGTTCAAAAGGAGTTATGGATTTGCTTGACTTGAGTGTAAAGGTGTACATAATCCATGATGGAGAGGTGTTATAGAACATATAAGAGAGGTCTATGCATAGTGATAGGACAAGTTGAAGCTAAAATGTGCAAAGTAAGACATGCATGGATGTACATTAAAGGCATAATTCAAGAAGCTGGAGACTAATTTATGCTACATATGAAAGAACGTTATCTAAAGGACAAGCATTATAATTTGAATGAAAAGATTAGTGGGTCGTGCAAAATTAAGAGGAAGATAAAAAAGAATGCATACCTAATGAAACTCCATAAAGAATTCAACATATCATGGGTATTCGATGTGTCTAGTTTGAAAATTTCCAAAATGATCTAATGATGATGTGGCAAATAATATCATGGAAAATTGATTTGCACAAGAAAATTCTCAAGAAAACTAAGGTGATAGTAGTATTAAATGAAGCAAGTTTCAAGATGTTTCATGCATGGTTGGATTCTAGAGAAAAACTATTAAAGACTTTGCAAGGCAAGGTGAGGGAAAATGATGAAAAGCAAACAAGAGTTGCATGAGAATATGCAAGGTTTTAGTCACAAGGAGAATCTGATGCAAGAGCTTCCAAATTAGATATGACGACAAGACATAGGCATAGAAAAAATAAAGTAATGCATAAATGCAATCGCAAAGGAGTATGCACAAGCACAAAGTAGAGATAATCTTATGCACAATGCATATATGCATGGAAGGGAATGGTTCAAGAAAAAATATTTTCTCAAAAAGGCATCAGGCACATGAAAAAAACAGAGACAAAGAACAAGGGTGTGTGAGGAAAGGTTTGGCACATGAAGGCATGTATGGAATGTGAAGCAAGGCACAATAAATTTGGAGTGACAATTACAAGATTATTAGAATTGACATTCAACAAGTCAATTGTATGTTGATAGAACACCTTATAAATATGATACAATCAAAGATGATTGGGTTGTCTCGCTGTGGCCATAATTGGTTGGAGACAAAGAAGAGCCAATTCAAGGAAAAACTTGAAGGAATGAAGAAATGTTGATCAACAGGAGGCTTTGGGTTGAAGATAGAGCTCATAGTGTTGTATTAGGAGTCAAAAATAGGAGATTTATATTGTAATACGTTGTCATTGTATATGTAAATATTATTTAATAATGAGATTTCATAGACCAGTGCAAGACTCTTCATGTCTATAAATGTATCTTGTTTATGTGATTGTATGCTACCAAAGCAACAACTAGTCCCTAGGTGTTGTGCATCTTCCCACATGGATTTGAGGGTGTCTAAAGCTCATAAAGATCGGTCGTGGATGCACTCCTAGAAGGGGACCATTACAAATACCTTGTGCCACTTAGAAAATTCGTAAGTTGCAAAGGCATAACAACCCAAGCATGTTAATGGTTGTGAAATGTTAATATATTGAGTGTGTGAACAATTCTCCTACAAAATATTTTAGCATTATCTTTCCCATTTCTAATAGTATTAGTGGGCTATGAAATTTTTCTTTTTGCTATGAAACTACCTTGCTTATTTTTTATCAAACCACCTTTCTTCCACCTTAAATTATCACTAAAACCTTGTACATGTATTCCGGGTAGCTCAAGGTACAAATTGCTTATTTACTAGTTATCTTACTACCAATTTTAAACTAGAATTTTGAATGTTTAAGAGTCATTTTAATATATTATATACACATGAAATGAGATGGGGGCTAACTCAAATGATTATAGAAGTACAACCATTTCACTAATAGGTGTCATGCAATCGAAAACATGGTAGCAACTTAAGGAGAGAATAGGTGGCATTGGTGTACTGTGTACCATTGAGAGATTCTATGCACACTCTTGCTCCCTAGTTGGAAATGGATTTAGTTTGTTTTGAGATGGATGCTACATTGTTTGTTGGACTATTATATTGCCAACCAAACCATTTCCAAGATGCCTTGACGTGTAGCAACCATTACAATATCAAGGGCTGATAACTATTTTTGACTAGGATCAATTGGTTGAGCCATCTCTTTATTTAAATATCTAATGTTTCGCATGACGAATTATACCAAATGATTTAAGTTAGTATTTCCACATTGTGAACAATCTCTCGAATTGTTGTCAACACTCGGATTCCCTTTTTTTTGTATAAATATATGTACTCTAAATTCTAACATTACACAGTAAAAAATGTGTGAACCTATGTTGTAATTTTTATTTCTCTTAATATAAATCTCTCGCCTATGGATGTTTTGAATTGATCATTAAAGTTGTGCTCATGAATTTTTAAGTCTTCAGGTGTAGGTCAAACCCTGAGTTGGGCTCACTTTAGGTAAAACCTTGTGTTGTGTTCATTTTCTATTCTTTTAATATAACATAATTTGTATCTCGCTTAATTGCAAGATAGATAGAAATGGTCGTGTTTAATTTATGTATTTTGTGTGTTAATTTCATTCTGGTGGCGTGTTTAATTTAATTCTGAATAATTTGTAGAATTTCCCTTATGCATTTATTTGAGCCTTGTTCTATTTTTTAGTGTGTAAGATGATTATTTCATAGCTATGCTCAAAATCCATCTACTATGAAATTAGTGGCAGCTACTACGAAACCGCAACCCTACATAATTGCTTAACCTTAGTAGGAACAATGACACTGAACTAAGTATTGAGATATGATCTTGATACATGAGGCACCACATCGTTGAACTAAATTATAGAGTTAGCCTTGATAGGACTTGAGATAAATATCACCCGTAGGTTTCCATGATATTAGTTTTGCGCATATAGAAGTGGTAGGAACCCTTATTCTTGTGTATATAGCACTGACATCCTCACAAGTCTACCAACCTTGGTCTAGAAATTAAATTGACCTACGTAGCTTAAACCATTGCCAAAATCATCAATCATATAAATGCAATCATTTTTGGTGCCATTGCCAAGCTACGAAGGTACATAAAAAGACATTTAATTCACTTTGTTATTGCTACCTTAGGAAGTTCCCCTATCATGTGCAACCATATTAAATGATGGTCCAATTGCTTGCTTAACCTTGTATTTGGTTTTGCTAAATATGTATAAATGAGGAAGCTCTTGCACATTATAATTTTCTTTGAATGTAACATCTTTGCTAATTACTCCCTTTACATAATCTATAATATATAAAGACTAAGTTTTAATGCCAAATGTATATAATGAATTTAATTTTTTAAGAAATATATATATATATATATATATATATATATATATATATATACCCCAAAGGTTTTCCATAAATTGGTCTGGTAACATTTATGCCAGCTATTAAACTCAAGATTAACCATATTGAATTTTATTATCTAGAAACTCTAATATTTTATAAGAATATCTAGATTAATTATATGCAATTTTACATCTAGAGAGATTATTTGGAAAATATCTTTTCCCTAAAACTTATGACCCTTATAAACTACTCATCTTCAATAAATCAATTTATAGTTTTGCTTCAAATTTTAAGTCAACCTCATTACCAATTAATTTGAAACCATAAATGCTATCATTACAATGTCACCTATGTCTTCTTTTGTTGTTGTCTTGAATTTATCAAATTGGCTTGTTTATGCTTTACAATCAATGTAAAAGATGACTGCAATTTATGACTCTTATAAATTATTCATCTTCAACAAATCAATTTACAGTTTTGCTTCAAATTTTAAGTCAACCTCATTACCGATTAATTTGAAACCATGAATGGCATCATTACAACGTTACCTATGTCTTCTTTTGTTGTTGTCTTCAATTTGTCATTTTGGCTTGTTTATGCTTTACAATCAATGTAGAAGATGATTGCTTTAAAAGTTAGTTAGTGATCCACATGCATAACTAATTGCAACTATATTTTTAGCTAACATGTATCATTTTGACCTTTACGCATATTATTGGTTGGATAATCACCATAGTGCCAACAAGGTATTATTTAGTTGTCTTTAAAGAGCATTATGGAATAGCTACAACACATTCAACCTTAAGATTCAAATGCCTTTATAGTCTTGCATATGAGCAATTAGACTTAATAGAATGAAGCTTAAGCAATATCTAATTCATTTGAATCAATTCATACAAGAGCGATAACATATGGGCAACCTCAACTTCTTCAAAATTAGATTTATTATTATTATTATTATTATTATGAATGAAGTCAACTACATGGAGGCCAACAAAATAATAAGTCCATCTTTTTGAAATCTAAACTAAAACTAATTAAACGTTAAAAATATAGCAAATAAGAGTTGGGCCTTTTGAGAAATTTTGATATAAGTTGTTGTTAAACAAGGATCTCAATATTACATCATCCACTAACATATCTATAACTTTCCTTCAAGCGTGTTGATGATCTAAGCATGGATATTGCTGCAAGGAACTCCCTTGACAATGAGGAGATATATCTTTGAACAAATTTGTTTTAGAGTGCCCCATGCCTAATTGTACTTGCAACATTGGAGCCCACTTGCTATGAAGCTTGTCTAGAACTAGCATTGATTAAATGACGAAAATTAATTCCATATTCTATCAAATTGTCCAAAATATGACCTTGCAAGACAATAACATTAGAATCTTAACATGCTTGAACCTCCACATCCTTTCATTTAGAGTTGCATGGATTTTCAAGAACATACATAATTAGCATACTAGAGTTCCTTGGAAAGCTTCCATAAGATAAAATCATATAGTGATTACATCCATTCAAAAGTATGTTCAATATCATCTCTTATTCCATGTAAAACTACTTTTCTATGATCCCTCTATCTTTGGCTTGCATCTTGATAGAGAAAAGCTTTGTGTACTGCTACCCTCTAATGAATTGCACATTTGTAGGGCCTAGCATGCTTCTATTAGATTTAATCCTAGTTTGTGAACAATCATTTCCATTTATATTTCCCCATGAAAGACATCTAGCACCATGTGCTCTTCATTATCAATCCATGCTTCACTAGCTCTTAGGAGGTTAAATAGTTGTGTAAAGCCTAGTCTTGTAGTAGGGCCTTCGATTGTTTAATTTTTAGCTCGTTCTTTGAATGATCAATATCTATAACTTGACATTTATCCTCCCAATATCTAAGCCTTTGTTCCTCCCAAGTAGAGGAACAATTTTGTTCCAATAATCATAAAGATGTTTCCAAGATGTGGTCTTGCTGGAGTTTGAGTGACAAGCAACAAACCATTTGTATCTAGACCACTAAGATACAATTTTTGCAGATGAAGTTATCTTCATACTGGATGCTCAGAGTTAAGAAAGTCTCACATCCATTTGGTTCCTTTTACCTCAAAAAGAAGCATTAGGTACCTAACATCTGGAGCAACATGATAAATAGGAGCACAAAATATAGTCCATTTAGCTAGCTTGAATTTATGACCATGGTTGAGGCCCAAGTGTTTAGTTGTAGCCCTTACTAACCTAGTCTTCATCGTTTTGGGAGAAAACAACATAGTGCTGATATAATTCATTATATGCTAAGTGTGAATTCGATCATTACTATACAACCTATCAAGTTTAGGTGTTCGAAAGAGCAAGGGGTTCTATTTTTTCAAAATGCATCCAAACAACAAAACTAGCATGTTGAAGCCATATGGGAGTTCTCAAGTATTGCATCCTTCTAAGTAAAACAAAGACCCAAAATGGTGCATTAGTGTTGACTAAGTGCTTTATTGTATACAAAATTCTCTTTATCCAATGCCAAGTCCCAATGCAACATTAAAATTCAAATGTCTTTTACACTCACGCATACCAACAATTAGAATTCATTTAATGATATGCCAAGTCCCAGTGCAACCTTGAATTCAAATGGATTTTGCACCTATGCATCTGGATAATTTGACTTCATTCTGAGCAATTAGATTTCATTCTGTGACTAGCGGCCCAATAACTTTTAACTTATGTCATAGCTTGCTTTTGATAAGCTCCATTGAGTGGAAATGAATCGAGAATTATTTGCATCGCACTAGTGTTGTACCCGAGGTTATTATGACACTGCCTCTTTAATTGGGTTTTGGAAGTGCAACCAACAGCGGTGCTTTGTACTGGAAGTGAAATAACTACTCATTAATAAACATAGTCATCAACATATAAGTGCCTTTTTATCCAACCATCCAGCTTTAAATTTAAAATCATCACTAACCATTATCATGTGTTATCTAGAAATACAACCTTTAGAATAGGTAGTATCATTTATCATCATTCTCATGACATATATTCTCATGGTGCGGTTATTTTCACATCGACCAACTATAAAAAAATTTCATACGGAATCTTGATATGTGATTTCATTCCCTTCATTTCCATCTTTGGGGCTTTCTACCAAAAAGACGACTGAATTTCCTCCTTTCCTTCGGATAGTTGGATTGAACACATTTCAAGAGTGTCCTCGTTAGATTGAATTGAACACATTTCGAGAATTTTCTCTCACAAAATGTTATTTAGCTTCACAGAAAATCTCATTTCTCCAGTTTATTTGCATCTTGGCTCAAATCAAAACACTCTGCAGTACTCTCTTCAGAGATTGGTAAGCACTAAAACTAATCATGCACTGCAACCTCATAAGATTCTTCACCTTTACTAAAAGGTAGAAATCTTTATAACTGCTTGCGAAATACTTTCAGCTTTTCCATGGGGATAGCTCTCCATTATCTTTATTCAGGATAGGATCGAGTGTGAGAATGTTTTTACTTTTAAATAGTGACGCTGATAATTATTTTTTAAAAGAAGAAACTCAACGATTGCCATTCCCATGATGTAAAGACAACGATTAAACAATGGCATTGGTAGGATGCATTTGCCAAAACATAAAATTAGATCACATTCACCATTAACTGATATCTCTTGGAAATTGAAATATATTTTGTCTAGATAACTGAGATTGTATTCTGTCATTTAGAGAATCCGCTACATGAATATGGTAGTGTGTCTCCCATACAACGAATCCACAAGTTATCAGTGTCCCCCACGATTTCCTAAAAAAAATTTTGTCCGTCTTGTAACTACCACAAAGTTTATAGACCACATTCGACTTGAACAGATATGACTTTCTTGTTATTCACTTTTAACCCCTTGGTTGTGGAGGCTAAAGAGATTGTCCGTGAATACGAAAATAATTACATCTTAGAGACAGTTTCTAAGAACTTAAGTATCCTTTATATAACAAGATATCCAGTTTCAATAACTTAAATGGTATTCTACATTTTTTATTAGAAAGTTGGACCAGTACACGGCATCTTGATTTACAATTCAATCATATTTACAATTTAATAGCTCCTCGATTCAATGATCTTTACAATGGAACTTCCATTCAAGACTAAAATTCATGACCTGGCATGCACTCGGCGTTGGATTTTCAGGTAACCAAATTTCCCAGCTCCTGGAGAAGAACCTTCAAATATGAATGGTAAGTGGCCTGTTGCAGCCTTGTAACGTTGCTGAATCTGCACATTTTAAAAAATAATGACAATGATCAAATTGCCCTACATATAATGTAAATATCTTCTCTGTTTGAAGATTGAAAATGATCGACTTACCTCAATAATTTCTTCACTACTTTGAATACAGTTTCGACCAAGCACACAAACTGTCCCACCTGAACCTCCACCCGTAATTTTTGCACCAAACAGAGTACCTCTTCTTTCATCAGAACCATTCTTTTTCCGATGTTGCAGTTGTTGAACAAGAGTTACAAGTCGATCTGTTCCATCCGAACCAAGACCACATCTGGAGTAGCTATAGTGTGACTGAAGCATGACACCACAGTTTCATCAATTAGATAAAATGTGACTTTCTAAGATTAAAGTCACCACATAGTTCTTATATTTTCTCCCATGGAAAATATTTCTTTATACAGATGATAATTGTCAATGAAATAGTTTTAACACTCAGTGAATTCTACATCAAGAACCCAGCTGTATCCAACAAAAGTGTGTGTGTGTGTGTATAGATATATATGAGAGAGAGAGAGAGAGAGAGAGAGAGAAAGAGCCCAAGTGGTTAGCCAATGTCGCTGAGCATTTCGCTAGTTCCATGCCAGTGAATTCTACATCAAGAACCCAGCTGTATCCAACAAAAGTGTGTGTGTGTGTGTAGATATATATGAGAGAGAGAGAGAGAGAGAGAGAGAGCCCAAGTGGTTAGCCAATGTCACTGATCATTTCGCTAATTCCATGCCAGCAGGTGCCCAGTTTGACTCCCCCTAGGTAAGGCACACTGGTCTAGAGTCTAGACTCTACAGTGATGAGCTTACCAGGGATGCCATCCAAGAATGTGGGGAAGCATCCCTTGGATTTCCCCAAATGGTCCTCCTTCAAAATAATATATATATATATATATATATAGAGAGAGAGAGAGAGAGAGAGAGAGAGACCTGATATAAAATTTCTCCTAATGCAGAAAGCTGCTCATCCGTTGAAGCTGCTGTTAACAGCACTGCAAATGCCTGAAAAGTGAAAAGCCACAAGTTATTACAACAATTATCTGATGGCTAATAACTCAGTGCTTTGATAGATAAAATGGTAAACAACTTCTGGTAAGTGTTCCTGTGCTAAGATGATTAACAGGAAGAGCTCCAATAGTTCATTCAGTAGACCAGAGGATTGAAATCCTCATCCCACCACTTCCAATCTGGTTCCTGGCAAGCAGACTTACCTATACTGATGATATGCAATTGATTTAGTTCGATGATGGTTAGAATAATTCAGGCCTTCAACTGATAAAAGTATCACATCTAAGTATCAGAAGGAACAATTGGAAAAAGGGCAGATTTAAGATGTGATAACAAACAGGATTGCCTGAATGCTGCAAGAAAATGGTTTCAGAATAGGCAAACAATTGTCTAACATTGTTATATTAGCCGTCAAATAATTTTTCCAATTAGCCTAAAACGGAACCAATTGTATCGAAGTGGCTATTGAACTTCAAAAATGCAACCAAATGACCTCATTGATGATGGTTAAAATAGTAAAATGTGACTGATGTGCACATAATGAGAGATTGACTACTTGTCCTTCCAATTAAACTGTTAATGGTATAGAAAGTAGCCATTGTTAAACAAGTGCAGCTAAACAAACAATCCTCAAAGATTAAAACATTACATATACATAAACTGACAACCGACAAGGAAACAGAGCATTAGAACTATTTTAGAGCGCAAATGAGATGTCATGGATTGGAGAACTAAATCTAAATAAACTAATAGACTGAATTATAAAAAACTTACTGAATATATTTTGACTTGTGCAAAACTCAGAAGATTTCACATAAAAAATGAAATGATCCTATGTGGAAGTTAAAATACTAATAAATAAAAATAATTTCTAATGTCACAAAAGAATGGCAGAACTATACATTGACATGGAAATTTTCATATATTGGATGTGTTGTTGGAGCTTTCAATGCATAGGTGTGCTTGGGATTAATTGCTGTCACAGGGTCATTGTGATCACCATACATATCCAAAAATGTCTGTCCACTTATCTCCTCTGGAAGTATCTTTGAATATATTGCCTCATATCTGCAATTTGACATAAAAAATGAGAATCCTAACACACAAAAAATAGGATTTATGAACTTCACCCTTTTATGCATAGGACCAAAGTGCTAATAACATTCCACGTGTTCAATTAAGACATACGATCTGGTGCAACTTCCAATACCTTTGCTCTTAAAAGCATGAATAATATTTTCAATAAACTCCCTAATACAAAATTGGACAGAAAAGTGTCTGAAGCTGAAAGGGACATGAATCATACCTGTGAGGTTGGAGGTTACACAAGTAATCTAGTGTTGCTTCTTTTTCAAGCAAAGCAGGGTCATGTTCATCCAGTTCATCACGGATAACTCCATTGCTGTCTTCCTGTGAAGTTTCTGCTGCTTGAGGCAACAGAGATGATGCAGTTGACTTTATAATCTGGCGGCCCATGAACGTTCCGACCCTTACAGAACCATAGTCTGCTCCACCAACACTGTAATAGAATTGCATATTTATGAAAACTAATCAGAACAAGGATTCAGCAATCCATGTATCAACTGATATAAATGGCCTTTATACTATAAGGGCACTGATAGTATTGATAGGCTCAACTGGTATTCTTTTTCCTTTGACTTTGACTAGATTTTAAGTTACTCACAAAAAAATTTACTACATATTTTCCCTTCCAGACTTTTTCTGGACTGCATATGCAAGATTAGACTTTTAAACTTGATTCCCGCAGTTATCTTTAACTAGAATCAGAAATGTTCTTTGTGCATTCAAGCAACAGTGAACAGAGCTCAAATTATCTCAGAAATCAACATTGGACATCTGCATAAAGAGAGAGCATAATTATCTCAAAGGTATCTAGACACAGCAGTGGTGTTATATTACCTAGGAAATCACCTTAATACTCTGTTGTTTTCTACTTCTTTATGGATGCTAATGCACAATTACAAAGGGCTAGATCAACACAATTTCCACTGCAATTTAATCAGTACAACTGCCATAACAAGTCCAGTCCACTCAATGCAGAGTTGTTAAATGATTGAAATCCCCCTTTAAATGCAAAATGAATAAAAAAATTAATCCTTCCACAAAATTTCTTCCAATGTCCTCTTAAAAGCTATATTTTTCCCACAAAAAAATCACATCAATGTAAAAAATAAGAAACTTGGAGAGTGCTTGGTAACTTCTTTCTGTGAGCCAACCCAAAATTACGAACTTACATGACCTTGCCTAGCTTAGTTATATTTCAGTAGTTCTCTTAAAGTATGATGCCATGTCTCAAAACCCTTGTGACAAAGATGAACAACTAATAGAAAGCTATTCATTATTGGACAGTTTGACTTTTGGTCAATTGACCTTTCAGCTTGGAATTCAAACAGATTACATTATTAATGTTGATTGAATATCCAGTAACCAAGAAAACTTCTAGAATCTACACTGGTTCTTCTGGGAATTGAGCTTATAATTTGAATTTTTTAACGGCTTAATATCATAGTTTTGTACAACGTCTTCTGCAAGGATGCTGACATGATGTTCTAGGTCTGTGATACTGCTGAAGGTTCTTATTTAAAGCTAGAAAGGATAAGTGAAGGTTGGGTAGACTGTAAAACTACATTACACCAAGTTTTGGGATAGGGAGGTGTTGCACAGAAATTTACCACTTTGGAAGGTGAAAAAAATTGCCGTGCTGTAATAGAAAATCTCAGTGCAACATCCAAAACAATTCACCCTATTGTGTTACATGCAAACTCTTCTCTCCATTTGGGTTGCTGGTTGCCAACAACAGGGCGTATCCCTGTTGGAAAATCAAGGAATTTATAGATTAGAGTTGATTCTCCTTACTTGATAATTACTTCTGATATTTGTTGGCCTTTTATTACTTTTAGATTTACTTCTTCATCAAGCAATTACCAAAAACATGAAGATCACAAAGACAGAAGATATAGGCTCCAAGCAAGGGCAAAACCCCTCCAAGGGGAAAACCCGAAAAGAATACCTTTCTTCTTATAGAATCAAATCAAAATGAGACCTCCAAGACCTAAAGGCCAAAGTCGAGATTCCTCCCAAGCACCAAGTCAGCCCTCCAAAAAGATCTCTTCCAAACAAGTCAAAGTCCTCCAAAGTCAACGGAGGTTAAACTCTTCAAAATCTGCCCCAGTCAAAGTTTCAGCTCTCTAACTCAGGACTGCAATTCGGACCTGCAATTCTCAGCCCTGCAACTCACACAAAAACCCTATATTTTCACACATGTGAGCAGAAAACGGTCAAATTTCTAAGTCGTCTTCCTTTGACTTGACTTCTCCTTTCCTCCTTGACTTTCGTTCTTGAATACCTTCTTGTTCAGTTGCAGATCGATCTTGTGGATGTCTTCTCCAAATGAGTCGAAGTCTCTTCTATATATACTCTTCTCAAGGGGTCAAATAGGTCTCTTCTAGGCCAACTTATCTTGGCAGGGCAAACTTGGTCTTGGAGGACAAAATGACTTTACTACACTAAAAAATAATGATTTTATTTTGTTACGAAGAGTCCAAATAGGACTATAATACATGAAAAATATTTTTCTTTGACTCAACAAGCCCTAGAAGCATGAAGAACATGCTTTGACCTAGACTTGATCATGAAACCCATGCTTGAAAAAATAAAATTCGTTTTCATATAAAATATATAATGTCGTGATTACAAAAGTCATTATGAAGACCGAATGTAGTTACATTCTCCAACACTCCCTCTTAAGTAAGGAGGTATTAACAATCTCATCATGAGGTACAAGGATTCTCACATTGGAGTATTCTCATAAGAAGAGTAGAATTGATAAGCCATCTTTTAAGCATCAACATTATAACCGACATTGTTAACATAGCAAGGCCTTGACTAACAAGCTCTATCTCTCCACTAGATTAGAGCACAATGCTGAGAGGATTTACGTGAGACACCACACTACCTCTTAAGGCACATACCCCATCTGGATGTTCACTAGGTATGTCCTTTTAGGACTATCCTCGTTTTGGATTTCTGATCCTCAAAGAATATCAGTCTTCTTTGACAAATCTTATCTTGGATGCCCTGCCTCATCCTCAAAGAGTATCGGTCTATGAGACTACTTTTATCTGGATTTCCAATCCTCAAGAAGTACCAATCTTAGATGCTTATCCAATCATCCATTCTTCCTCTCTATTGCCTTCACTAGACATACGGCTGTTAGTCCCAGTCTAGTGCATGACACATGGAGAATAAGGTGACATACATCACTCCCTCTCAACTAGGGAGGGGATGTCCACCAAACCAAGCTTGCCTCTCAGTTACTCAAGCTTCTTATTTGGAAGAGACTTTGTCATATTATCAACTACTTGTTCATCCGTAGAGATATATTGTAGCATCATGACCCCATCTTGTACCAAATTTATGACATAATGGTACTTATTATTAATATGCTTTGTTCTAGCATGAAACACTGGGTCCTCAGTCAACCTTATGCAACTTTGGTTGTCGCAATGTATAATTGTAGGGCTTAATGGTCCTTCAAACAAATCTAATATAAACATTCTAATCTAAACAACTTCTTTACAAATTTCACTTGTAGCAATGTATTTAGCTTCAATACTACTCAAAGCAACAATAATTTGCTTCTTGCTCATCCATGAGATCATGGAAGATCCCAAACTGAAACATCCACCAGTAGTACTTCTACCATCTGTCTCACTGCCACCCCAATCAGAATATGTATACCCAATGGTCGAATCTCATTACTAGCATATCTAAGGCAATGATGCATTGTCCCAGGAAGATATCTCAGGATATGTTTGGCTGCTATCCAATGGTCATGACTCATGCCTTAGCTTAATCTGAAATTGATTGAGGACATTTACTGCAAAACAAATGTCAGCTCTAGTATTCACAAGATATATTAAGGATCCAATTAACTGTCTATAGCATGTAGGATCCACTGGACTAGATTTCAAACTCAACTTCTTTAGATTATTACTCATAGGAGTTTTCATTGGCTTGTCATTAGCTTACTATCCATCATGCCAAAATTTTGTAATATCTTGATCAAATACTTTCTTTGACCAAGATAAATTTCACCAGTTTTTTGCCAAACCTCTAGTCCCAAATAGTAGTGCATAAGCCCAAGATCCTTCATATCAAATTCGGTTGCCAACTTCCTCTTGCATTCTTTTATCTGATTTCTACACCTGTGACAAGTAAGTATCCATATATAAAAGTATGATCACAGGTTCATCCTTGACCACTTTGATGTCGAGATTAGGATCTGTAGAACTCTTGACAAAACCAAGTCTTAATAGGTATGCATCCATTCTTGGCATACCATGCTCTAGGTGCTTGTTTCAAGCCATATAGAGCCTTCTTCAATCTGCAGAAAAGTGTCTCCCTATTATGGACTTTGAATCCCCGAGGTCGCTCAATATAAACCTCCTCATCAACAGTCCCATTCAGAAAAGTTGTTTTAACATCCATTTGATGAATGTTACATCCCATAGTGGCCGCCAAAGAGACAAGTGATCTAATATTTGTCTATCTTGTTGTAGGAGCGAAGGTTTCTTCATAATTGATACCTTATTTTGTGAAAAGCCTCTTGCCACAAATCTAGCTTTATACTTATCAACGCTCCCATCTATTGCATTGATATTGTATACCCATTTGGAAGTTACAACAGATTTGTCACTAGGTCTAGGAACAATTTCCCAGACAACATTCTTCATAATAGACTGGTATTCTTCTTGCATTGCATTCCTCCATTCTTGATGTTCAGCTCCATTTTCATAGGAGGAAGGTTCAACCTGAATGAGCTTAGTCATATAAGCTGAGACCAGAATACCTTTTAGGTCTCTTACTTTCTCTAAAAGTTCCCTTGCTGCATGTCCCTTGACCTCTTGTAGAGTTGTCTTCAACCAAGCAGGTCTCATACGAGTTTCTAGAATGACAACATGTTGCACAGGTTCACTAGGTCCTTCAACATCTTCAGGATTAGATGTAGGAACTTGTGTGAAAAATTCAATTGTTGCAACAACTGGAAATTATTCTTCTAACTGTAATAACTGTAAATTAACAAGCAATTTATTTGCCCACACAAACAACGAATAATTCATAATTGCAATTTTCACCAAATTAAATTATGCGGAAGATAAAATGGAAACTGAGAAAATACTGGCACACACAAAAAATTATGACATGGTTATTTTGGACTAAAGTCCCCGAAAAAACCCAACTTGGAAAACCAGTGCAACAACTAAGGGTTTTAATTATTAAGTAGCAGTGAGATTTTCTAAATACAATCTATGGATGCCCAACTGACAATCCAATTAGCAAAATAATCTGGCCAACATATCTGTGAGGCAAATACCTCAACACCACGCTTGATCTTGCTCCATCAACTGACCAAACTAGCCAGTCGTAAAACCTTTGTGTGAGCTGCTGCACAGTGCTTGTGCAAACCCTAACTTGCTAAGCCCAGAACTGCTGGAAAAATGACATCGTGGCTGACTTTGCCTCTAGGAGAAATTCACTTGGCCTCCTGGAGAATTACAGACCAACAAAAACTAAATTTCTCTTCCCTTCAGCAAAATCGATCTCCCTCTGAAGCTATTTGAGCTACCTCTACACAGCTTCTCTGGGAAATACAACCCTTCTACTGTTGACTCTTCGGATCTCGAGGACTTCCTCCAGACTCGCTGTCTCTGCTTCCCTTCTCTAGCTCGAACTTTTCTGCCTGTTACTCTCTGGAAAGTCGAACTGCCTAAGGAAATCGATCTCTTGCGCCTCAAGTGTGTGTTCTCCATCTACCCATCGACTTCTTCTTATAATATTTTGTTGGGATTCCAATGGATGGTTACTTGGGAGCGGGAGCGAAAGCGGGGAGCAGGAGCACCATTTTCAAAAGCTCCCGGTCCAGAGCGTTTTTTTTAAAAATATATATACATATATATATTTTGATGCATATATGTCAACAAAAGCATGTAGAATGATGAATTAGACATAAAAAAACATAAAAACATAGATTGAACCATATAACATCAATCATCTAGAAGTTATCCATTTTCAAAAGCTCCCACAAGTTGGAAACATACAACATATTGACTCTTGAGTCTCATGATTCATCAATCTTAAAGTTTCAAGCTTTCAAAATTGAATATATAACATTTATCATCATTGATTCATTGATTTCAAATTTCAATATATAAAATTTATCATCAATGATTCATTGATTTCAAAATTCAATATATAACATTTATCATCATTGATTCATTGATCACCTAGTTGTACTTGTCAGCGAAGTGTAACCAATAACCATTACAACAAAGAAAATTTAACATGAAATGAAATGTTATAAAATGAAACGAAATGAACTTTCATGAAGCATCATATTCATAATTCATAATGACTTATAGACTTATAAATGCCAACTTCAAAGTTTCACCTTTCAAATTCAAACTTCAAACTTAAATTGTCATATATTGTTTACAAAAATTATCATAATAAATATGAAAGAGTCAAGTTTCAACTGTTCAACAGTTATAAAATTTAAAAACTATTAGAAAACAGAAAAGACTAGTAAAATGTAAATCTATTTTATCTATTGGTTGGCCGCTTGCCATGCCCACGAGAAATGTCTAATTTGTGAGAACCACGAGATACTAGCGGTCTTCTGGTACTCTCAGGAGTACCACAACCATAACTAGAAGGTGGAGGGCAATGTGAGGATGTAGGTGGAGGCTGAATCTGCAAAGGAACAATAGCTTGAAATCGAACACTGGCACTAGCACCCGCATTGCTACTAGATGGTGGGACTGTCCCTGAGTGTGGCGGTGGCATGGCTGTTGTTGCTTCATCATCATCCCTCAAAAGTTCTGCTTCCAATTCTTCCATATGTACAGTGTCGTCCTCCAAATTATCGTCCTTTGGGTTGTTGTCCCAAACTTTATATGATTGATCCTCATAAGCCAGATCACAATAATGATTCAACAACCTCAAGTTGTAATGCACATAAGCCAAGCTTTCTGCTCAGTTTCATTCAGCCTGTTTCTTCTGACATTATGTATGAAGCTGTAGGTGCTCCAACACCTCTTTGCTGAAGAAGTATTTACAACTTGTGAGAGAACTTTTTTTGCCAACTTTGGCAAAAGTCCCATGCCAACATATGCTTCCCACCATGTGAGAACATCAAATCTGTCTCTATCTTCCTTGCATGGAAAGAACCAAAGTTACCAGTGCAATTGAAGTATCTACCTAATTCAAGGCGCAATCTAGCACACTCCTCCCTGTCGGGGACCAACTTGTCTAATGCTTTCATGTATCCCTCTTGTATCTCTGGAACTGTGTGAGGTTTGATCCTAACCCCACCTCTAGGTGCAGGTTGGCCCAACCAAGATGGAGAGTAGTATTTTGGCATAAGGATATATGCCAAGGCATGTGGTGGAACATTAAGTTTATTCCACCATGCGCACACATAGTCGTGAATCATTGTATACAAGTTGGGATAATTTTCCTTAACAACATCTTTTATTTGCCCCAACATGCTATCCATATGCTCATACGCCTCCCCAATCATTGGTTTATCTGTATCTGAAAAGCGAATCATGTGATAAATGGGCTTGGTGAAATTCAAAATTTCCCTCACGTGCCCAAAACAAAGGATTAAGAGTGGTCTCCTCCATCTGTTCAAAACCTGCCTGTCAACTATTGTTGTTGCCATGTCCTTCAATACCTGCTAGTGTGGACTTGATACCATGGCTGCCAATGACTCTCTTACCTTCAAAAGGCACCTGAAGGTGAGGTAATAGCTAGAAAACTAGTCTTTGCTATCTTCAACAACTCCAATTTTGAGTGAGTACAGAAAAGCCCATGAGTATTGCTATGATTTGTAATAAATTTTATCATTTTTTTACCTCTCTTGTACAAATCACCAAGCCATTTGTATTGAGGTTGTTTGTTTTTAATTATATCATGCATCAAAAGGTTCATTGTGTGAACCAAACACCCAGACCAAAATATGTTGGGGTATTTATCCTCAATAATTGCTCTCGTTGCCTTACAATTAGCAGCATTATCAGTGATGACTTGGATGACATTGTATGGCCCAATACTTTCAATTGTTTCCAGTAATGGTTCTGCAATGTTAATGCCGGTCTTGAATTTGTCTGAATAATCACATGCTGAAAGGAATATTGCACCACTAACAGACACGGCCAAAACACTTATCAATGATTTTCCTTTTACATTTGTCCATCCATCAGATACAATGGACACCCCATGTTCAGTCCAAGAACTTGTCATTCTATTCAAAAAATGACTTATTTTAGCTTTTTCATGATCAAGTCCCACGGTTCTGGCCTTGTCATACCCAGGGCTCCTGTGTCCTTTGGGGGCATCATTAATGGCAGAAACCATTTCATGCCAATAAGGTGAGCGAAGAACATTGAATGGTACCCCACATGCATAGAGAAACCGATTTTTTTTTTAATCCACATCATTCCTAGACCCTTTGTCAAGGAAATCGGATATGGTTCTACGCCTTAAGGAGATGTTTGGTCCAAGTGTGCCTCCATATCCACTGCCATGGGTGGAAGTTGATCAAATTCTTTGTCCATGATGTGATGGATCTGATGGTGCATAAGAATGAATGAAACCCCTAGATATTTTAGATCTCTGTTGGGCATCCTCCTCTTCCTTTCTGTATTTCTCTCTCTCTCTGTTGCTGGCACACTTACACAAATTTTGATTCCTATATTTTTATCTCCATCCCCTGGCATTTTCCCACAAAGGTGCCTTCTGGCACGGATGCATGAACCTGTGTATTCTTTATTGCAATGGGGGCAAAGAAATTTAGTGTTTCCACCACCTTTCCCTCCTTGCCTCTGAACTTATTTCCACAATGGTGTTTGACTAGTTGGGGTCTTTGTGGCCTCATGTTATCCACTCTCCCCTTCCTCCTCAGCATACTCCTCCTCTTCGGGATTTTCATCAAATCCACTATAACCCACTTCTTCATCCTCCTCTTCTCGAATGGGCCTCTTTCTTCTACTTTCCAACACCATTATTACAAAGAAGAACCAACATGAAGAAAACCCCAAGCCATATAGCCATGATGTTTAAAGTTTCAAGTTTCTAGCCTACAAAAAAATGGAGGAATGCCAAATGGAAATAGGAAAAAATGCAACATAGAAAAAAAACAATTCAATTTTTCACTTTTCAACACATTAAAATGCAACATTAAGAAAAAAATTCAAGTTTTCATTTTTGAACAACTTAAAAATGCAACATAGAAAAAAAAACTAGATTAGAGGGTCCTCCTTATCCTGAGACCTCTTTGTCCTGAGTCCTGACTCCTTCAATCCTCCTTGTTGCTCTCTCCTCTTGCTCTCTTGCAGCTTGCTCCTTGCTCTCTCCTCTTGCTCTCTTGCAGCTTGCTCCTTGCTCTCTCCTTCTCTCCTTGCTCATTCACAAACCAACAATGACAACAATGGGGAGGGGAAGGCTTTTTATTACACACCCTCCCTCCCTCCCAAAAAAAATTGCCGCCGAATATTTTTTCCACACCGGGGAGCGGTCGGGAGCGAACGCTCCCTGAGCGCTCCCGCCATTTAAAAAACGCTCCCGATTCATTTTTTTAATGGCGGGAGCACTTGGGGAGCGTTCACTCCCGATCGCTTCTTGAAATGCTCCCTAGAAAGCAGGGAGTGTTTTTTCAGGCTCGGAAGCACGCTCCCGAACGGAGCGTTTTTTGGGAGCGGGATCGTGAGCATGAGAATTTTGCTCAATTTTGGTAATATTAATTAAAGGGGGCAACTAGTATTTTGGAAAAAGGTGGCAAGTATTAATTTATTGCATATTTGTGGCAAATTATTATTTTATTAAAACGGTGGAAAAGGTAATTAAGTGGAAAATGGCCCACACCAATAAAATAATATTAAAAGGAGTCTATAAGGATGGAGTTTAGCACAAGAAGAAAAATGTTGTTTAGCACAGGAGTTCCAAGTGGAATTCACATGTTTCGGAGAACAGGTACATTGTCTCCCTAGTGAGGAAATTTGGGGAGTCCAATTCAGGATTCCAATAGAGCTTAATTGCAGGGGTTCACCTGGTTCTATGCTCTTCCTTAGCGCAGAGGCAGTTTGTGGAGCACAAATTTATTTAGCTAGAGTGCGTCGGGAAATCCAGTGATTTGCAGAGAGATTTCCTACCTTGAGACTGGAATTTTGGTAGTGTTTTGTAGGGCAGAAGTCTTGGCCATTTGGTGGGCCAAATTTCTCCATTCTGGCAGTGTGCAGAGCTCACTAGAGAATGCTTGCGCAGGGGAAGAGAGAAACTAAATTCCGGAGGAGATTGGCTGGAGAAGGTAGATTCTGGAGGGGATTTTGTGTGGAATTTCAGTGGAATTATAGCGGAGGAAATGGGGGATTTTGGAGCATTATTTCTCAGCAGTGCATGTAGCCAGTTAGAGGGCCTCTCGCACTATTTGGTGGGCTCTCTCGTCACTCGGAATCAACCCAAACACTTTATGGGTTTTTGTGGGTATTTGGAGAGGAGTATATAGATGCATTGTCAACGTGATCCGGGCCATATTAAAGCCAAAAATCCACTTTCTTTCAGCAATGCGTTTTACTAGTTCGCTGACAATTTGCACCACTTTGTGGGTTTTCTGGAGAGCTAGTTTAGGGCCAATCCCTCTCTGGGTTTTGTTGGCCTTGTTGAGAAAGTGCACCAACTAATTTCTAAGAATTTTCTGAGCACTTCTGAGGGCATATTTTCCATTTCCTATCTGGCAACAACAACATAAATTTATTGGGTCAGCACAGAAATTGGGGAGGAGCTTCTACAACACTTGGGCTTCATTATTATCACCTGAGTTTTTCCTTGCTTGTAGCAAGCCCAGGTTCTACTATTACCATCTATTGTACCCATTCTGCTCGTATTAATAAAATCGCTCAGAGCTTGGTTCATATTTATGGTGTTTAATTCATGTGCTTGCATGTTTTTCAGATTGCAATTTGTAGTTAGCTCATAGCCTATGTTATTTCCTGTATTTTCCTATTAGGAATATTACAGTGGTTCAAAGTCATGATCTTGCCCAGCTGTGGGCCTTAAGCCAAGTGAAGACAAGACCAGAGAAAAAAGCTAAGAAACCATGGGATCCAAAGAAAGGTTAAAATCAAACAACATGGCAGTAACCTTGAATGAGGTGATTAAGATGCAACAAATGATGATTGATGTGGTGGAGCAGATTATTCATATCGCAATTGGGAATAAGGACCATTCTGAATTATACAACAAATCCACTATGCCCAAAGTTATGGATAATGCATCAATATGGCATGACATGATTGCAACTGATGTTGAGTTATTGGCAACAAATTAGAGAATACCAATCATTGGGACATGACATTCAGGCGTCCCTCTCCTTTTGGGAATTCAGTGAACTAAGAGACATGCACAAATCAGTGGAAATTCAGTGGAATTATGCAGGGATGATGAGGAGGATCATGGCAAAAGATGAAAAAGTAGTTGAAGGGGCCATGGTTGGCAAGGAGAGAGTTGAGCATACACCCACTGATGAGATGCCAACAATTGATGAAGTACCTAGTGTTGTGATAGATTTTTCAGGTGATAGTAGCACACCATAGGTTGATGAGGTGTCAAGAGACATCTCCACCGTTGATGGGGAGCTGATAGGTACAGAGGCATCCAAATATATGATAGAGTTTCTAGACCACAGTCATCTACAGCTGATCGGTGAGGATGTTTTATATGATGGGTTGTCGGTATAGGAGCAGTTGGAGGCTCAAGTTGGGGTTGTGTTGGAGGAGGATGTGCAACTGTCCTTGGGGCTAGACATTGACGAGGGGCAGCGCAGAGAGCACACGGGATTTCGGCACAGTTCGCTTCAGAGGCACGCTAATGGGGTCCACAATGTTATTATCTCACCCTTATGCATTGGATTGAGAGAGGCGGAGTTGTCGAAACAAATCATAAGGGATGACCGAGTCAGTAGCGGCCAATGGCTTGAGTTGAGTATGGCACAGCGTCAACATGGAGGGCTTGTCCTGTACACAGAAGATTGTACATTCAATCCTTCCTTTGGGATTGGATGGCGAGAGGTACTGAGTTAGTACTCGATGGAGCAGGCTAGGTGGCAGGGTACATCCATGGCCACATTTCAGCAGAGGCCATGGATTACTAGAGGAATACGAGGGCCAGATTGTTTTTGGGATCCAAGTGGGATTCCCCGTCACAACATGGGCTCGATTAGTGATGGTATTAGTAGTGTGATGGATCCTGTAACCAAGCGCCCACAAACTTTCAGCTCTCCATCAACACTAGTGTCGAGTTGGATTGACAGGGGGCAGACAGACTTTGCAGGTTGTCCGTGGATGTTGGGCGTACATGCGACTGTAGGATTTTCAACATACTCTGGCAAGGGTTGGTCGGAGGAGGTAGCATCAACAGGCTATCAGACAGGGCATTCTATGGAGACAATGCTTTGTTATTGGCATATTGGACGCAGGACCTACTGAGGCCAAGCACAATAGTATCATTCCCATTATCATGTAAGGAGCTACATCGCTCAGGTCTACCAGGATATATGAGGAGGTGTAACCCACATCATGGTGGATTCACTAGCTGAGTGGTGGATGCATTGACGGATGTGGGATGGTCGAGGATGCAGGGTGGTGTGCCCATTGGTGTAAGTGTTCAGTGGTGCAAAGAGTCATGCCACGTAGTTCATTATTTTGCAGAGGAGCACAAAGATGAATGGAGGAGTGTCGTGTTGTGCAGGCTTGCACTGTGGAGTAGAAGCGATTCACACTACCTCGAGGTTTTGCATGGAGGGACAACTACTTCGTCACGAAAGGAATACTGGATGATTCAGGATGATATGGTGGCTGGTAGTGGTGTCCAATAGTGGACAGAGGTGTGCAACTGGGTGCAGTCGTATGTACAAGGGGCATAAAGATACATGTTATTATGCAGGGGAGTGCAGGGATGCTTGGCCTTATGTAGTGATGTGTGATGCTTCCCATTGGGATTTTGGAGCATTACCACTAGGGAGACTACCTAATAGAGACGACAGGCATGCCATTGGGTATAGTTCACCCAGGATCGATGAGGATGCAGATGAGCATCATTTGATGATATCCATGGGGACTTGCGCACCTCTCTCACTTATATATTATTTGCAGGCACAAAGGAGTTGGATGTTGTCCCTTGATACCTTCATCACGAGTAGCAACACACGAGAGGCTCACTCGAGACAGTTAGTTGGGACACATAGTATCTAGGGAGAGACTTCTCGGTGGTGGCATTTGGTCAGGGCACAAGCTAACGGGTGCAGACTTAGGGAGGTGATCGTAAGTTGCAAGGTGCACTATTGGCAGGACAACCCGAGGTGTTATGTGAGCACGAGGTACAGGGGATGATAGTCCTCATTACTAGGAGGATGCTTAGGCTCCAGGCAATATCCAAGTACATCATCAAGAGCTTGGATAGCAGATTTCGTTGTGTGGTTTGGAAGGAGCAGAGTCGTTTTTCATATGCGGGACAAATTCGTGATGCTTGGTGCCCATCTATTGGATACATATAGGGGTCAGAGATGAGGCACATTGGAGTCCTAGTAGCTAGTTGCACGTCACTGCAACAGGTAGTGAGGATGGGGAGTTGGGGACCTTGTTGTCGCCTAGATTATATAGGCACCGCGACAACGCTCAGGACGAGGGTTGTCACTCTGATCCCTGCCCACTCCGTTCTAACTATCTCACAACAACAGGCTATGGGGGTAGTCCCTATGGAATGATATGGAAAGAAACAAGTCGGAGACCAACTTGTTTGGGAGACACAGATGAGTGGCCTAGCCGCTTGGTTGAATTTAAGCAAGTTTATTTATTAGATTAGATCATTTATTATGAGACCAATGCCTTAATGGAGTCACAAATCCTTTCTTTTATTAAATTAAGTCCAAATGGTTGGATGGACACCTGCTGCTTGAGATGATTGACTAACTTATATAAGATGCAAGACTTAAGACCTAGGTGTGATGCAATGATCTTGGTAAATTTTAATTAAATGTCTAATCTAAATGTAACATTTCCCCTAACTGTTTTGAGAAATAATCCTCGAAGTAAGTTGTCTAATGGAAACCAACGGGAAGCAGGCGATGACATAATTAATGATACCTCCCCTTATGTTCCACCCACCCAGTGCCTCCGGTGTTGTGGCTCTGACGACTACAAGGTCACTGTGTTAACCACTAGGATAAGTTGAATCCCTCAAGCTAGATCGAAAAAGAGTTGCCCTATATCTCTATCAACCTAGCTTATGCTAGGAGGTAAGTTATTAATGCAATCTAGATCTAATATGAAATTGCATGAGATTACAAGTGATTGTTATCTTGAATTAAGATTGGTTAGATTACTTAAGTACTTATGTGAGATTTATCTTAAGAGTACTTAACAATGTTGTGATGCACTCTTTAAACAAGATAATTTCCAAGAGATACAAGAGTAAATTTCAACTAAACAACTCTATCCACCAATGATTATTAACACAAGATGTTATGCCAAACCATGAGATCAATGAAATTAGCCAACTTCATATTTATGGCAATGTATATCAGTAGTAAAGATTCAGAAAATTCAGACTTAATCAATGTTCTAACAACAATGAGAAAATGCTAAATCAATCTCTCATTGTACCTGTCACAAACAATCCCCCTGGATCCCAACGCCACCATGGCCAATCATCGCCCAAGTCCCACTACTCAGATTGCGCACTGCCTCTGGCTATAACTGCTACTCTATGAGGCGAAGACCACGCCTCCTGCAGTGCTGCAACTATGACTGTGTAAGCTGCCCCACCAACTGTGTACCAACTCATCACCTCTCTCCAATCCAACCCCTGACTCAATCCAATGTTGATCCTGCTCTCCTAAAACCAGGATGGAATGTTGAAGAAATGTCGATCTATGCCCCACTGCCAACTGGAATTTGTATCATTTGCCATGTCTAAGGGTCCTTGCTCCGCTGTGCTCCCTACGAAGAATATTGTACCATCAAGAGGGTACCAACTCATGATCTCTCGCCAATCTATCCTGGAAGAAGAATCCAATGTAGCGACAACTGCATACGAAACACGCTTGGAGTGTTCTCGCCAGCCCGTAATCAACTCACGCTGCTCTGCCTTGTCTACCAATGAGATCTGCCTGCAGAAGAAGGCCCCTCTCTCTATAATGGGCCAAAGTGGGCAAGATATGCTGCAAGCCCCATTGATGTACTCCTGGAGAGTGCTACTCCCTGAAAGTACTACAGCTCTGCTGACTGCATGTGTCGGCCCAAAGATGGATGCTCCACCATCTCCAATAGCTCCTCCCTCTCTTGATCGGGAATGTAATACTCTTGATGTCCACTAGCCCCCTGCAGAACTATCCTATCAACCTCCAACATCTCCAGAGGATATGGATCTGCAACTGCTATCACCGTACTCGGTGTCTGTGCATCTGACTGCTCCTCCTCAATGGCTGATCCCAAGGTTAGCCATATATCCATCATAGACTCAATGTGAGCCTCCATCTGGCTCTCCCCCAAAGGACCATCATGCATGATGTGCATGGTATCCTCCTTGGCTAACTCCTGCTCCATCATATGCTGCTCCGGTTGAATCGTCACAAGTGACTCATCACCCTGAGTATCTCTCGTAGAGTCCCCTGACTGCTCACCCTGCACATTGGAATACAGCTCCAACCTACTGTCATCATCTCTGCATGACTGCTCTTGCTCCCCAGAAGCATCCTCATATGATCCCATGGACTCATCTGAAGAAGAGTCCTCATCCTGGCATACAGAAGGAGCGTCTACCTGCTCTACCTCTGCCACCTCATCTGCATCTCTCAAACATGAGTGATCAGGCCCCCAAGGTTCTTTGCAAATGAAGCAAAGTCCCTTCCTCCTCAGCTCATTTCTGCTGCCTGATCCACCAAACTGGAGGAGCTCCCCCTTGGTCAACTGTCTCCTCAAAAGCTTAATGTTCTGCTCAACTAGCCCTTGGGCTAGCTCATAAGCGGCAGGTGAGACCAACTGCTCTCTCCTCCAAATGCTCAACAACCTAGCCTGCAACTCCTGGCAAATGGCTTCACGGACTCCCATACATGACGACAGGATCGACTGCATGTGTACTATGACTGTGTCAGAATGATGTCTCCTAATGCTGAAGAAGCATTGGAAAATCTGTAGAATCAAGTCATCACACTCAAGATCAAACATGACCTCATAAGTTCGGGTCATGGCCATGACTTCTAAAACCTTAAGCTTCCTCCCAAATGTAGAGCCTGCACAGTTGTCCAAGTCCTGAAAATTTCCTACTATCAGTCTGAAAATTCTTTTCATAATATCATCATTGTAGGGAGGAAAGGGTGTTGTTATCCTCAAAATATCATTGAAATAAGAGGCAGCTATAAGCTTGACTCTCTCACTTGGATGTTCTAAGAATCTGGCTTGTACCAATGCAAGCATAGATGGCTCCAAAGCCCAATTTAAACTCCAATTAGATTGCTCTACCTTTGAAAGATAGAATTCCAATTTCTCCAACATGGGAAAGTCATTTTCTGATCTCCCACTCTTTAAGTCCATCCCAAGTGCATAAAGCCAATTTTCCACTTCTCTCTCCTTTTGTAAATTCCCCAGGTGCCTTTGTTGGAGCAAATTATGTACCTTCTTGGAGAAGGGTCTGTTGTTCTATTTCAAGGAACTAACTTTTGCATTGTTTAATCTTTTCAATTTTTGTAGGAGTTCTTCCATGGTTCAACCCAATGATGACAGGAACATTTGTGATAAGGAGGTTGTTTTTTTCTGCGTTTAACGCATTTTTCTGAATTTGCTAATTTTTCAGAGGAATGATGGTACACAATGATGCATTCAGCCATTTCTCAATCAAAGATATATGATGCTCATTATTCTCATAACCAAGCACACCACCCTTATGCACGTTATAACAACCAATATCAATATCTTTGTTTGTTGGAAATAGCCCCCAAATGCACCTTAAATTTCTAAAATTATAAACATAAATTTATAATGCGAGGATAGATGGAACCTGGTATGTAAGCTTCCCAATGTGACTTCAGCAATGCCATTTCCAATGATGGTGGCCACCCCTTTTGTGTAATAACTAGTTGTGTTTCAAGCTGCTAGGGCCTTCAATAAGATGCCCATATCCCATATACTTCAACAAAGGTGCTTTCAGGCAGCAATCTCATCATCTCTTTGTTGTATGTACTCCATCACAGCCGTAAGCAACTACAGGATAACGCTCAGGAAATTATATATGTGCTCACACTTATACTCCTTGACAATGATATTCCTTGTGATAAACAGTGCCACAGCTTAATTTATTTCACCTCTTGCAGTCACCACCAATACCTCCTTGAATTTTCTTTTAATTATGATGCTCAGCCTTCAAAGAAAAGTAACATCCACAGCAAGTGTTTCAGTCCACTCCCATTAAATCTCAGCCCCATAAAAGGTAGAATGCAACCCAACGTTGGGGGCTAAAGTCTCTAGAAGATAATACAGTGATTGGGACTGGTGCGTTGACCTGTGTGATGCTGAGTAACTTGTGCCAATAACACAGTCCACCATAAAATGCACGTACAACAAATTACATGAAGGGTTTTGTCCCTCAAGGCAAATGCATCCCTTTACTAATAGAACATGGCTAGCTGGTCCTAGAAGTCACAAAATAAGGTCCCTATCTTTAAATTAAACACAGCTACAGGTTTCTGAGTCGACGTGCAGCTACATGGGATACATACTTCGGCTCCATAACTAGGAGCTTGACTGTGCAATTATTTAATAAGGGACTGAGGATTACTCTGTGTTGGTAGTGATTGATGCACATTGTGATTGACTGAGTTGTTCCTCCGTGGCCTCCGTAATCCGCCTCTCGCAACTTCTAATATGCCTCGGTTAATCTGACTCTCCCGCATCACCGTGACTTCTTCATGCATATCCAACCGTTACTGTTGTGACCCGAATTCACTCGTGAAGCAGGTTTCCACAAAAATTACCAACGATCGGCCCTCCTTATGCATATACCCACCGTATAAAACTTTTCGGCCGATGGTTTTGTGGACAAGTGCCTCCAAATTCACTGCCCCAACATCAACGACATAACTCCTTTGAATTCTCACAAGAGCCACCGTCGTTGATTGTAATTCCGCTGTGAAGGAAAATCACTGGTGGTGGTTAATGATGTGGAACGATTCACATAGGTTCCATATGCTCCGCTCAACAACGGTGAGAATGCTCACTGCTTGGCTCTTGATCATAACGACAACGAGCTCGACGTTTGGCTTCTGAGGCGGCTCCCCAATAGGTGAAACTTGTTATCACTCGACCACAAGCACCCTTCGCTTCTTTTTGTCTCGAGACCTCCAACTCAACTCGCAAACAGAAGTCAGCCACTGCTCCGCGCGATCTGATTTCAATCGCAATAACGGATAGGCCCTACAGTCATTACGTGATAGCCTTGTTGAATAATATGGTGCGACCTTCAACAATCGATAGAGTCAACGCTGAATTCCTAGTTTCGTCGTTGATCACTCAAATGCCAATATTTCTCTGCGACTTTGCTGACAACGGTCACCGCCTGGATGACAAGGGAAACATGACCGCTGGTGGTTCAGTGTTGGAACAACATGACAACTGATAATTTCCCAATTTCGAACTCTGGATGGATGCTCACGTCCTCCATAGCATCTATTAGCAGACTCAGACTTCAATAAAATTCAGACGGTTACCACGAACACCAAAATTTTAATCCCTTTTAACATAATTTGCCTTTGCCCTTCACGCACATTAGAAAACGGAATACGACCCTTCTTGCACAGACTTGCACTGTAATCCCAAAAATACCATTTTATTTTTCAACGACCATTTTTTTCTTTAAGTGAATCTTTATTCTGCAGCAAGAGCTGGGTTTCGGCTCTTCCAGCGATAACAATCCCTTGAACTTGGATTTTCCAGATAACCTGCAATTTAAACCCTCAATCTTTTTATGAATTTGATCTGTATTCCCCCAGAAATAGATTTCTTCGAGCACCTCCGAAATAAACCCCTGGAACTGAAACGCCGCAGTCTTAGCCAAGACAATGCTTTGATACCACTGTAATATCCCCAAATAGGATTTTTACTAAATTTGCATAAATTTACTTAAACCCCAAATTATGCCGAAAAATCAACATGCATTTAACAGAAGATTGCCATGTAAAATAAGCATACAAATACATGCAATTCCATAACACCATAATGCAGGAAAATAACTCAGCTTTATTATAATATCACTGATGTTACAAGCTGAAATGAAAGATAGCTGAGATAACTGAAATACAACTGGCCTCAAGAAAATCTTCTGCACTGCTGCACTGCGCTGGCCTCCAAAACTGAACTACTGCACTCTCCCTTCGGCAACAGCTAACATTGAATCCACTGAAGCACTCGTTGAAGATCTGAATGATCCTCACTCCAATATCTCTTAAGTTCTGCGAAACTTCTGAATGAAGTCTCCTCAAAGAGAGTTGGGTTTTCGTCCAACACTCACAAATCACCCGAGGGTTTCCGTCCTGGGGCTACAGTTGAAGTAGAGAACCACGTTCTCAAACCTCTCATACACAAGAAAATGATCTAATCCAATATATCTCTCAATGGCTTCCTCCCTTTATTTTATGGATCTCTTGGAGCCTTCTAGAGCCTTATTTTATTATTATTTTATTCATGGAGCACTTTTTCCTCTTATTAAAATATTCCTTTTTAATGCAGAAAAGAGTAAATACGTCTCCTCTGGTCACTGAAACTCGTGTCCAACCATCCCATCATGTAGGTATCCTCATCCCAGTTCTAATGAGCTATCACACTAAGGTGTTCTATCATGTATTCCTCCCAGAATGCCACCTTGAGCGTAATTAACTGAGTCAAGCCCAAAAATAACTCGGTTTTTTGAAAGTTGTCAGAATGCCCCGGAACGAAAGGAAAGCTGCTTGGATGATGGAATACATCAAGCGAATGCTACTGGACCTCATAGGAACTCCTCAAAACTCCTCCAAAAAGCCCCTGAGCTCGCTGATGACCCCAACCTGTACCTGTAACCTGTTTGCTCCTAACTCTAGAAGTCCAACCTAACCCTGTCGTAGGTGACACCAAAAAAGGGAATATTACACCCTAGGAGGCATAATGTGATTGTTATTGAAAGAATTGTGTCTCATTGTACTATTTGATTGTATCTCAGTTGAACATTTGATTAATATCTAACAGAGGAAGAAGAATTGATTCAGGGTTTTCCCCCTTGTGGGGTTTTGCCCTAGTTTCTGACCTAAATCCTAGTGTCTCTATTGTATGCTTTTCTTCTAATGTTCCTTTTAGTTCCACTACATTGTTTATGTTAATGTTTTCTCTACATGATTGCTAATAATGATATGGGGTGAATGAAATCAGAAAATTGTTGAAAAAGTTAAAAAATGCAACTATCTACAACAGAGAACTATCTAGCCCTAAAATTAACAGTATGGTGAGGGTTTTACTTCATGGAAGATGCCACCATCTATGTATCGTCTATAAGATACCATCATTCTTGAGCATTATAATGTGAAGAGGGAGCCATCATGGGACTTGAGTTACCCCAATCCTTAGCCTAATTTTACCACCCCTCTTGTGCACCCCTTCCTTGAATGATTTCTTTTTTTCTTGCATAGCTTAGCCACAAGATTTATTTATGCATCAATTGCCCTATAAATATGAAGCATTTTATTGCTCATCAGGGTTGGGATATCAAAGTTTCTCTCATTTTGATTTTCTCATGCTTTAGCCAGGAACTAGGTGAGGGCTAATGAGGGGAGTAGAGCTCAGACTAGGATTTTGTCCACCTACTCTATTCTATCTCAACTAATTTTTTGCTTTTTATCATAATGGCTCATTCTTTTTCTTTTCTTTTTGTTGCATCAACATATAAGTGTAAAGTTTCTAGACCCTCACTCAAGAATGAGGAAAACAACGAGCCAATATTGTTGACAGACAGCAATCAACTTGGAGATTGGGATGTGAATACAAGGGACAAATATAAACTGTTAAGTATGGACTACGATGGACACACAACATCAATTAATGCCTTTGATTTGTGCCACTCCTAGACAATGGCAAGAAAGGCCTCAGAGAAAGTCACACTAGACTAGGCGTTGGAGATAACGACTAGGGTGAAGCATACGAACAAGAACACAACCAAAAAGAAATCAATCTTCCAACTCGACCTATGATCCATACCAATATGCTCTTAAACATTAAATGAAAGCACTAGATTACACAAATGGTTAATGTACCCTACAATAAATGGCCCACCTTCATCTGATAAGTAAGGTAGATGTCACAAAACACTGACTGGAGCATAGATGGAGGGACTTTGACACCAGCTGACTGTAAACCTCATGGGGTTGTTGGATGGCAAGCTAAGGGGCCACCCACATGGACCTTATGCATTTGCAATCAATGGAATGCCTCGGGAAAAATAATTTTTGATGTGAACTGAGAGGGAGAACTTTATACCACAACCACAGAAGTGCATACAGATCCTTTCAGCATGACCATGAGGAAAAGACATAGGTGAACATAAAATCATGGGTATGACAACCCTTAGAATGTGAAATCTCTACATATCAAACAAGTGGCTCCCACAAACCATGTATCCCAATAGATCGATCCTCAGGCCCCCAATCCTATACTGTATAAAAGGAATTGAGAGGAGATTAAAGGTGTTGGGCATGGCCAACCAACATATGGCCTAGAAAACCGCATACATAATGATCCACATGGCCTAAAGGGATTTAAGATTTTGCACCTCTTTCTGCTCTTACAGTGGTGTTGTCCATTCAAAATAATATAAGGTACCTCTGAAATTGACAGAACTATTCCTCCTGTTGAAAATGTAACTAGTATAGGTCTTCATAATTATTTGGCTCATGACATGATGTAATTCATATGTATTTGTAAAGAAAAGAAAAGAAAAACATTGTAAAGATCAAACGGAAAATTATTTTATAAGCATGGGTTTCATGCTCATTTAATTATATTGATAGGTCAAAGCACCCATTGAGTGCTTCTAGGGTTGAGTCATGAGTCATTGTCATTGTCCTTATGTTCTAGACCCTTCTTGGGCTTATTATGTCAAAGAAAGAAAAATGATTTTATGTAAATTGGTTATGTATTACTCCTCCACCAAGTCGGCCTCAAGAGCTATCAGGTTAGCCTCCTTGGTGCTCCAATCACTATAAGCAGTGCATTCGACCTATTATGGTACATTCAATCAAGCATTCGATCTACAACTCTCAGGAAAGTGCGAAGGATAGAAGTGAAGGTCAAAAGACTTGGAAAAGAAAGAAAATTCCCTAGCAAAGGAAGGAGGAGCTTTACCAAAGGTAAGAAGTCAATTTTTCTCTTGTATTTGGCTCACACGTGCAAGTTTCTCGAACTGGTTAGGGTTACTGCAGGTCTGAACTATTGCAAGTCGAATTTCAAAAGTTGCAGAGAAGGCCAAGACCCTTGTTGAATTGTTTTGAAAGGGTTGACATGTGTTGACTCTTGGAGGCTAACTTCGTGGATTGGAGGAGGACTTATTGTTGTCTAAGGGCCTTGGTTGTCTCATTTAACTTGATTCTTGAAGAACAGAAGATAATTTTGTTGGGTTTTCCTCTAGGAATGTGGCTTTGCCCTGGCTAAGAGCCGACATCCTGTGTCCTTGTTGTTTTGATCTTCATGTATTTATGTTTTGGTAGTTGCTTGATGATAAGAAGATAAAAGAAGACATAAAGAAGTTAAAGAAGACTCAAAGAAGATAATAATACATCACAAGTAATTATCAAGATAAGAAAATCTTTGTGCCTTTCTCGTTTTCTGGTTTGTTAAAGAAGATTGTCATGATGAGAGGGAGCCCTTCAACGTTTGTAGAAGAAGAAACTCAAGGTATGTTATAAGATTTGTAGCAGGTCTCCATCATATAAAAAGGTAGGATCATTTTGTCTTTAAAATTGCTCTCTCATCTCTAAGGTTTTGCTAAAGAATCATGAGGATTCATATATTGTTTTAGTGTTTGATCGCTAGATTAAATCAACCCTTGTAGTATTATCTTTTGCTACTATTCACTTTGGTAAAAGTTAAAACCCTAGATTTTAGGGTTTGTTGATAATATCTAGGGTTTATGACAAAAACATAGTAGAGGTTGATATAAGATCCTGGGACATGAAAGTGAAACCCTAGGTTTAAATGATTTCGTATGATTCAAACCCTAACAAGGTTTAGATTTTGGATATCTATGGTTTAATTCCTTATTGAAGTATTAATAATCCTAGATGCTAACCCTATGTAGAAATTTTTGAATCTTATATCTTATGCATAAATTATTACTGTTAATCCAGTTAAGCTCCTCCTACTTATATAAGTTATCAACTGAATAAATTCAAGTTAACATCGAAGCAAAACACATAACAGATCTGTACCAATCTAGATCTAGAATAAGCACATGCACACATTAACAAAGTGACACAGTTATTTCTGGACAAATAGTCCTCGGAAAAACCCAATGTGGGAAAACCGGTCTCTGGCTGCTGGAGGGTTCTATTATTAAGAATATTTCTGAATACACAAATCTGGGTTCCAGATTTGGAAAATCCGACAGAGATAACACTAGATCTACAGATCTCTGGCTGATCTAGGGCCAAAACAATGACTGATCCACACACCCTCAAACGGGATTTACAAGACTCAGCAAAATCTAGGCGTAGAAACCTTAGTGCTGCCCCTGAAAGGCTCTGCGTCAGCCTCTAAAACCCATGAAAGCCTCTGCGTCAGCCTTATGGCCTCCAAACCCTCAGCACTACTCAGGAAGGGACTGCGTTGCCCCAGAATGGGTGACGCAGTCACTACGCTGCCCCTAAGGCTCTCTGCGTAACTCCTGAAGGGTCTCCTGAAAATTATGTTGTCCTTGTTGTTGCTACCTTCCTCTGCGTTGTCCTTGAGCTTATCTCTTCTCTGCCTCTTGTGTATTCTAGACCTTGGAATTAGATCATCCCCTTGGTCTAAATTCCCCTCTTTGTAGTTGAAACACTTCTAAGTATTCTTAGCAAACCCTGCCCTAGAATCTCAACTTAGCTTCAGTGCTCTGCCTCTGTGTGTCTTTACAAATGACTCCAAGCCTTTCCTTTATACTTTTCTCGTTGACAAATCAACGACCATGATCAAATCTTGAATCAATGGCTAAGATTAAAAGAAAGCTTGATCCATGTGACTTAAGACAATTTCATCACATGTTTAATTAAATTCACTTTAATTATTTTATTTTCCTAAGTTTTAACTTAGGAAATACATTAAAATAATTAATTAATTTAGTATCTCCTAAACCAGATGAAATTTCCCAAATCCATTTCTGGGTCTTGTAGATCAAATGAACTCTAGTCCTTCCTCAAAATTTGGGACCTAGAGCACAACTGATGCTACCCCAAATACACAAAATCTCAACACTCCCTCTTAGCATCAAGGGTGTGCTCTAGTAACACATCACACTTATGCATTACATGATTTTGGGCATTGGTTCTGTGTTGCTGAAGCTTGGCCTCCTGCCACTCAACTCTGCACTGATGCTGCCATTCTGTACTGTTGCCCATGACTCTGCCACTGCCACTGCAACCACTGTACTGCAACTCCCTCTCAATATGCTGTATCTGTGTTGCTCATAGCACTGCCACCGCTGATCTGCTGCACTGCAACTTCAATTGTTGAGAGAAACAACTAAATCTCCTGCCCAATCTTTGACAAACAAGTCAAATGGGCTGCATCCTCACCATTGAAGCTCCATAGGCTACAGATCTATGCTGGCATCTAAAGAACGATGCAAAGTTATAGCTCTACCTGCGTAATCAGAGTCTCTCTGCACTACTGAAGTCACATCAGCTCCTTGTGCTGAAATCTATCACACTGCTACTGCACTGCGCTGTCCCCCTGAAGCTCTCTGCGCTGCTGCAGCTCTGCATTGCGTAAGCAGCACTGTTCTGCACTGCTACTACTTATATGTTGTTGCTTCTTTGCTCTGCGCTGCTCCTCCCAGCCTTCAGATCTGCCTCTCCTTCCGCCTCATCTGTGATCGATGCACCCATTGCTCCACTTGTCCCGCTACTGTCTTAAGGCTTTCATAGCTCGCATGTGAACCAAGAGATGAGCTGCTCAAGGATCTCGCCTTCTTCTATGTAGCTCCTCTACATGTCCATGTCACCCCACCTCTGTGGTTCATGAGCACTCATGGCTGCATCATCTCCTAACCCATCATCTGCCACAACTGCCTTGGAAGAAGATGCTTCCTTGTCCCTTTTCTTCTTCGGACAATGGCTGGCAAAATGTCCCATTTCGCTAGACTGGAAGCACTTGATCTTAGAAAGATCCTTCTTCTTCTTTGGCTGCTTCTTCGATGCCAATGCTGCATCTTCCTCATCTTCCTTCTTTACTTTGCTCAACGTAGAGCTGTGCTACCTCTTGGTGAATCTGCGTAGTTCTTCTAGCCGCAGGATTGACCACAAGCTGTCCCAATCTAGGAGGTCCGCTCTGCCCAAGATACTTTGGACAAAGTTTTCCCACTCATCCGTGACTGCATTGAGGGCAATCCTGACTATCACTGCATCATCTACGGTTGCACCCGTTGCAGTCAATTGATCCCTGATTGCCTGTAGTCTGAAGAGGAAGTGTTCCATGTCTTCTCCCTTGGTCATCATGAATGACCTCATTTGGGTCTCCAACAACATTTTCCTTTGGACCAGTGGTTTGAACATCGTGATAAAATCACGATTTTTTCAAGGAAAAGATTAAATCGCCGATTTTTTGCATGATTTTTTGAAAAAATCGCTAATCGTGAAAAAATCGCAATTTTTTCGAAAAAATCACGATCCGTACGATAAAAATCGTGGGCTTCCAAAACAATGACTTTTATATGCGATTTTCATGTTTTTGTTTTTCATTTTTGCATTGACAGGTTTGCTAAGGAGAGCTAAGGAGGAAGATAAGTGATCTACAAGGGCAAGAGTGGACAAAAGTGAAGGATTTTAGCAAGCCAAGCGAACAAAAATCGAATTTGGACCAAGTGTCTCCGACAAAACGTTTTTTTCCAGGTATGGGCATCAAATTTGACCCATTTTTTTTTGTTTCTTTCTTGTTCTTCCATGGGTTTCTATCACCCATGTATTTTTCATCATTTGTGATTGCATTTGGTTGTCCTTTTTTTTTTATTATTATTGAGAGAAGAGGGTTTATTTTGGTCAAAAATGCAAAAAATTGTTTGTTAAATTTTTTTTTTTTATATTTCTTTTTGTGCTCTTAGTTTCTTTCCATTATTTTTGCTTGTGTTTCAACATGTATTTTTTCCCATTATTTTTGCATTGAGTTGAGGGTTTTTTTTTTGTGAAAAAAAATCAAAATGTTGTATGTAAAATTGTAATTTTTTTATTTTATTTTTTAACTTGCAATTTTTCTTGTGCCCTAGGTTCAAATTTCAACGTTCAAAGTTCAAAGTTCATCTTACAGTAAAACTCAAGAGTCAAGAGTTCAACAAATTTGCAAACATGCCAAAGAAATTGGATCCTTTATGGGAATTTGGTGAACCTGATCAGGGGTTTGACCAATCAAACTTGACTTGCAAGTTATGTGGTCACCACATGACAGGGGGGGTATACAAGTTGAAATACCACCTGGCACAAATTCCTGAACATGAAGTAGGCCCTTGCACAAATACCAATCCAGAAATAATCAGAAGAGACATCAACTCATTGGAAGAAATAGAAACAACTAAACTCAGCAAGGCAGCTCTGAAGAGTCAAATATTAGGGTTTAGAGTTGACCGCGAGAGTGGTAGTGGTTCTTCAGCATCAACATCTTCTACAGGCAACCTCGTAGCTGCCTCCTCATTTTTTGTTCCTAGAACCACTCCCGCGGCACAACCATCTATCTCCTCCCTTATTAAAAAAAAGGAGAAGGAAGAAGCTGACAGGTTGTTGGGCAAATTGTTTCTTTGGAGTGATATTCCTTTCACTGTTGCTAGGAACAATCCATTTTATCAGGCTACGATTGATACTATCGCTGTTGTTGGCCCAGGATACAAAGCCCCTTCATATGATGACTTTAGAGGGCGCATTCTGCAAAATGAGAAAGTTGACTGCACCAAGAGATTGGAGGAGTTAAGGGCATCATGGGAAGTCACAGGATGCATTGTGATGTTAGATGGTTGCACTGATCAAAGGGGTAGGACCCTTATTAACTTCTTGGTCAGTTGTCCCAAGGGGACAATGTTTATGAAATCTGTTGATGCATCTGCACATGTCAAAGATGCAAGATTATTATGTGATTTATTGGATGTGTTCATTCTAGAGGTTGGGCCCCAAAATGTTGTCCAAATCATAACGGACAACGCTGCAAACTATGTTTCTGCTGGCAAGATGCTTATGGAGAGGCATCCGAGCATATTTTGGACACCTTGTGTTGCACATTGCCTTGATTTGATGTTGGAGGACATCGGAAAGATTGATTTTGTCAAAGATATTGTAGAATCATCAAAGAGCATTACAAAATTTATATATAATCATGCATCTGTGCTTCATTTGATGAGAACATTCACCAACAAGAAGGAGTTGGTGCGGCCTGCTATTACACGATTTGCCACTAGTTTCATATCTCTTCAATCCCTCTTGAATTCTAAGTGGGATTTGAAGAGAATGTTTCTTTCAGAGGAGTGGCGTGCTTTGACTATCAGCCGCAAATCAGAGGGAGAGGCCATCTACAGGTTGGTGTCATATCAGGAAAGTTTCTGGGCTGGAGTGCAAGAGGTGTGCAGCGTTACTGAACCTTTGGTAAAGGTTCTTAGATTGGTGGATGGAGAGAAGCCCGCAATGGGCTACTTGTATGAGGCCATGGATAGGGCCAAAGAAGCTGTTCGCAGCTACTATGATGATAAGGGTGATGAGGGGTTTTAGAAACAACTTCTTTTATGGGAAGTGATTGATAACCGATGGAACAACACACTCCATTGTCCCATTCATGCTGCAGGGATCTTCCTGAACTCCGAATTTGCTTACTCATGTAGTTTCCTATTTGATGCTGAGGTCATGGATGGTTTTTTCACATGTGTTCAGAAGATGGTGCCAACTCCATCAGAACGTGCAGAGATATCCAAAGAAATGGAGGTATACAGAATGGCAGGTGGCACCTTGAGCTTCGACATGGCTGTCCAAGATAGGACTACTAAAATGCCAGGTAAGATTTTCATTATTTTAAAAATTTTCTTATGTTTGTAACTTTATAAGTTTATCTTATTTGTTGTAACTTGTAACTTGTAGATGCATGGTGGAGGAGCTACGGTGGCAAATTACCAAAACTCCAAAAACTTGCCATTAGAATACTCAGCCAAACATGTAGCTCTTCAGGATGCGAGCGCAACTGGAGTGTATTTGAAAAAATACACACCAAAAGGCGCAACAGATAAAAAACTTAAAATATTCCAACTGATTTTTGAATTCATTAAATATATATTTTTTTAAATATTTAATTTATTAATTTATGACCCTTGTACAGGTTGGAGGCCCAGCGCCTCAATGACATGGTTTACATCTACTACAATCTTAGATTGTGGGTGAGACAACTTGAGAGGACACCTGATATGGAGGCCAACTCTTTAGATGCGATTGACACCACTACTGAATGGAGGGTTGAGGCTGAGAGGCCTGTCATGGAGTCAGCCCTTGATTGGATAGAGTAGGAGGTAGTGGAGGGGGAGGAGGACGAGGAGGAGGAGGAGCAGCAGCAGGAGCAGCAGGAGGAGGTGACACCACCTACCACTGCTACCGGTAGAGGACGTGGTCTGCCTCCTTTAGCTCCTAGTGCTTCAGGTTCCCGTTCTGGTGCTTCAGTTTCTACTTCTAGAGCACAACAGAGTCCATTGCCAATCCCGCTAGCTTCTTCATCTAGAGGGAAAGGCAAAGCTGCTATATTTTCTCGCAAGAGAGGCAGACGAAATCAGTAGTATAGGACCATAGGTTATATGGTGCATTGACATTCCTTTGTATATGACATTATGACTCATGATATGAGATACATTATCATATTTTTTGTTGATATTTTGAGGCTGAGTTGACTCTTGAGACTCAGGACTTAGTATTCAAGACATGATTAAGTTTTATGTGTGATGTAGCACTAGACATGATATTACACATCTTATATATTAGTTTTTTTTTTCATATTTATGTGTCAATGCATTTATTTTATGCTGTGGATGCTTTAGATATTAAAAAAATTGAAAAAATTGAATATTTTTGTATGTGCCGATTTTTTCCCGTTTTTTACGATTTTTTTCCGATTTTTTCCCCTCGCCGATTTAATCCCGATCGTGATTTTCAAAAAATTGCTTTGGACAGATTTTCCCTCATACAGGGAAGTCAAGGCCTTCCACATCTCATTAGCCGTCTTCTTCTTAGCTATGTGTGGTACAATATCGTCCTTGATACTATCCATTATTAGCCGCTTGGCATGCCCAGCAACTTCCCTATGCTTCCGTAGGAGATCCACATCTGTCGGTGTGACTAGAGTCTGCTCTGCATGGTCTCTTAGATTGTACGCCTCAAGGACAATCAGGATCCTTGCTTTACATACCGAAAAGTTTGAGAGGCCCTCTAGCCTATCCTGATCACGCAGTCCATGAGGAGTCATTTGCTCAGAATGTGTCGGAACTTACTTTTCTCTTTGCTAGAGAAATGGATCTGAGGCCCTTGGTGAAATAGGTGTCTTTTGCTCCCTCTAACACTTGATTTCCCTCCTTGGAAATCTACCAAATCAACTATGATTCAACTTCTTCTTTGATCCTTTGATCAAACTCTAAGTTTCCTTTGGCAAGAAACTTCTTGAGAAACTGATCTCCTCCCAATATTTGTCACTTGTGCTAAGGCTAAAAATTTGAAATCTTCAGAGTTTTAACCCCACCAGCGCTTCTGAATTTTTGCAACTTTTCTGCAGACTTTTCTGGATCTGACAGATTCAGATCTGAATCACACTGGCTGGCTTCAAACCCAACCAGCGTTGTTTCTGAGCTGCATCTGTGCAGTAATTGCGTGGGCTTGATAGGACACAGCGCTGGACAACGTCACCCTTCCCTCTGCGTGAATCTGCTCCTGAAAACTGTGTTGTCCCTTCAGATCTACTTCTTTGTTGCTTTCTCAGCTGCTTTCTGCAGCTAGATCTTTCAGATTTTTCAGCTGGTGACCCTCCTAGATCTGCAATTGCTCTGATACCATGTAGAAATTTTTGAATCTTATATCTTATGCAGAAATTATTACTGTTAATCCGGTTAAGCTCTTCCTACTTATCAACTGAATAAATTCAAGTTAACATCGAAGCAAAACACATAACAAATCTCTACTAATCTAGATCTAGAATAAGCACATGCACACATTGACAAAGTGACACAGTTATTTCTGGACAAATAGTCTCCGGAAAAACCCAATGTGGGAAAACTGGACTCTGGCTGCTTGAGGGTTCTATTATTAAGAATATTTCTGAATACACAAATCTGGGTTATAGATCTGGAAAACTCGACAGAGATAACACTAGATCTACAGATCTCTGGCTGATCTAGGGCCAAAACAATCACTGATCCACACCCTCAAATGGGATTTACAGGAGTCTGATGTTCTGAAGGTCTGAAGGTAAAAGTGAAGTCTGAAGGTCCGAAAGTCTGAAGGTAAATCCGAAGTATAAATTTGAAGTGTTGTAGGTAACACCGAAGTGCTGAAGGAAAATTCGAAGTGCTAAAAGTAAAATGCTAAATGTTGAAAGCAAGTGAAGTGCTGAAGTGCAGATCTGAAGTGTAATGTAAGGAAGGTAAATTTGTGATTTACCTTCCTACAATAAAAGTATTACTTCTGCGTAAATATTTGTGTCCTATACATTTTGATAATTGACTTGATGAAAGATTAACTGAGAGAATACATAAGCTACACAAGCTAGCTCACAAGTAATTATCAAGAATAGAATTTGTATTAACCGTAACCCCTCCAAATTCTCAACATGGTATCAGAGCTATGGTAAAAGAAGATCACCTTATTGTCAAGAAAATTTTGATAAAAGTTAATGTCTGAGAACAAATTCAGAGAAAAGAAGTTTGGTGCTATTACAAAGAAGAAGTTGGGTGCTATTGCAGAGATACAAGCTTGGTGGTATTGATACAAGGTCGGTGCAATTACAAAGATACATATTCGATGCCAATTCAGTGATACAAGTTCAGCGCAACTTCATACAACAAGTTCGGACAAGTTCTGTGATGAATTGCGAAGATAAGGTCTACGGATTTGGTGCAAAATAAGAAGACAGATCAGTGAATAGAGAAGGCTCTCACACATATATGTTTTTGGGTATAAAACATCTTGGATAACATCTGTAATAAAAGTGCGAAGTTCAGGACCGTGATCAGAAGCTAAAAAGTGCGAGAAGACAAGTCACTTCAGCATCGTGCATCACAGTAATTGGGTCAAGGAAATCCAAGGGTTATCTCTGTATATACTTTAGATAGGCCGAGGACTTCTTTAGTAATATATAGGTCTACCATACAGTGCAGACAAGGGTGATTGAAAGGTTGCAAGGTGTGCTAAAGATCTCGGTCTTGAGCTAAAAAATTTTAGATAACTTAGAGAAGAACTAAAGATATACATCGAAGCAATAAAGATCTTTGTATTGGAATCAAGGGTAAGAACACTGTAAGAGGCCGAGGCTAGGAGTGCTGAAAAAAAGGCTTTATCATCATTACAACAAAGATCTAATCCTTATCCTTGAAGAAGATCATTCAAAGAGAAAGCACTAACACATCTTTTCTCTACCATCGAAGAAATCAAGCTGAAGACTTTATCTTCACTTATCAAGTAAGTATTTTTCATTCTATAATCAAAATTTGGTTAAATGACTTTGTTTTTGCAGGGAGATCTATAAGCTGGTTGGGTTGCCAGGAATCCTTGCATGAAGAGAATAGTCACAGTCCTCGAAGAAAGTAAAGTCATGAAAAGCCTATGAAGGATTGGAGACATCAAGAGAATATAAGATAAGCTGAAAGAACTATTCTATGCAATAAATAAGGTTATGTCACTTAGAACATATTTACACAAAATTGAGGTATCAAAGAATAAAGGGAAGTTGAGGAAATTACAAGAAAGATGGTCCTAAAGGGACAATCTCAATAGGAGAAAGAAAAGAAGATTCAAGGAAAATCACGCAAACTTATGAATAAGGAATTGTTTTCTGTTGATAGGAAGCAATGTAGCATCCTGATATAAGCATGGCAGGAACTCCTGGTGAGTCAGCTCCGGGAAAACCTCTTTGACAAACTTTAAGAAAGCACTCATCAAGAGCAAGGGTCATCATAGAAACATACTTCTGGGATGTGATGACATATTGATAAAACAAGCCAAGGGAATGAAGCTATTCATTCCTAAAAATTGCTATAGGATGACTCAAGGGAAAAAGGTATGAGGTATGTATATATTTATATGCTGACATTGGATGCTGTGATGTCGTGTTATATGGTTCCAGGTAATGAACTTATGTACTTAGAAGTATTAACTATAAAAGAGTATCTCTTAGTGCACGGATAGATGAAATCAACATAATATGTCCACACAGTATATGAGGTGGTTGTTGAAAATTCCTGGAAATGGAAAATGTGCAGAAAGGAATAGATCATGAAATGCAACCATGTCTTGAGGCAGGTATCATTTAGAAGCCAAGTAGATGTGACTAGAAGATCTCCTGGGAAGATATGTAGACTCTGACGAAAGTCTGGGAACCCTTAGCAAAAACATATCATTAGGAGATGTGTCAATCTATATGAACGATACCAATGCCTACAGGAAGATGTCAAGGTGAAATATCATCACTGAGGTAACTTTCGTTCTAAAACTTAATATGAATATGTTTATCTGGATGAATCTGTGCAGGGCTGCTAATCATGAGAAAGGATGTATGATCCTTGGAAATGATTCGAAGGAAAGCAGCATGGCATAACAATGGACCAGATAAAGGAAGTCTGATGAATCACTCTGATAGTTGACATGACTTAGGATGGAAGTGATGGATGATCTGTGCCCTATGAAGCTAAAAGTTGAAGATTCCTCAATATCGAAATTCATGACATCGAGAACAGGAATTCTTCATGAGCAGCTAGGTGTCACACCATTGTTGCTAAAGGTCCTTGGTTAAGAGGGAGCCTGATGGTAAGTTTCTTACTTGGAAGAAACATGGTAATTCCTAAGGATGAGCTTAGTTACATTCTTTGTATAAGAATGAGTACATTCCCTTGTGGAATAAGGTCCTCCCTGGTTGAGAGGGAGAGATAGACACATCATTCTGGTCTTGGGAAGACAGAATGGAGGATTGGGTAATCATCTGGCATTCGACACTCTTTGAGAATGTAATAGGGCATTCAAGATAAGAGTAGTTGGGGACCGATATTCTTTGAGGGCTAGCTACCCAAGAGAAGAATAGTCTAGGAATGTCATACTTTGGGAACACTCGGGTGGAGTATGTACCTTGGAGAGACAATGACAAAGGTGTCTATAAGTCATGTGTCTCGCCATCATTGAAGTCCATTGTCTCCTTGAAGAGATGGGGTTGTTAGTCAAGGCCTTGCACTAGTACAATGCTAGTTGATATGATGCAATACAAATGTGATTACCAATCCGATTTTTCTTATAAGATTGTTCGTTTTTAAAAGTGACCATGTACCTGTATGAATACATCCCTAATTAAGAGGGAGTGTTGAAAAGTGTAACTAGGTCGGTCTTCATGATGACTATGTAATTATGTACTTATGTAACGAAGAAGTCAATAATAATAAAATATATTTTTGGTTTACTTGCTTCATGGGTTTCATGAGCAAGATTTTAGTATAGGTCTATAGACTTCTTCTTGATGTCTATTAGGAACATAAGTGTAATTAAGAGTCATGTAAATGGTGTGTTTAGTCTGAAGAATATCCTCCAAGACATTGCAGAAGAATGGCCTTCAAGACTGCCCATATTCAACGTTGAAGATAAGCCTATTTTCTGTAATGAAGTCGACTTACAAACAGTGTTGACGTCAGCCTACATGATGGCTGAAAGGTTGGCTTAAAATTTGTCTGGAACAACTATTTATACCCTTACATATGCTGCAATGAAGACATATATTTTTGCGGATTTGGCTGAGGTGGTATAGTGGTTAAAAAGGAATGCGGATTCAAGAGTATAAATTGCGGAAGGAACAGTGCAGATCTGAAGGAAAAAGAGAAGTCCGATGTTCTGAAGGTCTGAAGGTCTGAAGGTAAAAAGCGAAGTCTGAAGGTCCGAAAGTCTGAAGATAAATCCGAAGTATAAATTTGAAGTGTTGTAGGTAACCTCGAAGTCCTGAAGGCAAATTCAAAGTGCTAAAAGTAAAATGCTAAATGTTGAAGGCAAGTGAAGCGCTGTAGTGAAAATCTTAAGTGTAATGTAGTGAAGGTAAATCTGTGATTTACCTTCCTACAATAAAAGTATTACTTCTGCGTAAATATTTGTGTCCTATACATTTTGATAATTGACTTGATGAAAGATTAATTGAGAGAATACATAAGCTACACAAACTAGCTCATAAGTAATTATCAAGAAGAGAATTTGTATTAACCGTAACCCCTCCAAATTCTCAACATGGTGTCAGAGCTATGGTAAAAGAAGATCACCTTATTGTGAAGAAAATTTTGATAAAAGTTAATGTCTGAGATCAAATTGAGAGAAAAGAAGTTTGGTGCTATTACAAAGAAGAAGTTGGGTGCTATTGCAGAGATACAAGCTCGGTGGTATTGATACAAGGTTGGTGCAATTACAAAGATACATGTTCGATGCAAATTCAGTGATACAAGTTCAGTGCAACTTCATACAACAAGTTCGGACAAGTTCTGTGATGAATTGCGAAGATAAGGTCTGCGAATTCGGTGCAAAATAAGGAGAACGATCAGTGAATAGAGAAGGCTCTCACACATATATGTTTTTGGGTATAAAACATCTCGGATAACATCTGTAATAAAAGTGCGAAGTTCATGACCGTGATCAGAAGCTAAAAAGTGCGAGAAGACAAGTCACTTTAGCATTGTGCATCACAATAATTGGGTCAAGAAAATCTAAGGGTTATCTCTGTAGATACTTTAGAGAGGCCGAGGACTTCTTTAGTAATATACAGGTCTACCATACAGTGCAGACAAGGGTGATTGAAAGGTTGCAAGGTGTGCTAAAGATCTCGGTCTTGAACTAACAGATTTTAGATAACTTAGAGAAGAACTAAAGATATAAATCAAAGCAAGAAAGATCTTTGCATTAGAATCAAGGATAAGAAGACTGTAAGAGGCTGAGGCTAGGAGTGCAGAAAAGAAGGCTTTATCATCAGTACAACAAAGATCTAATCCTTACCCTTGAAGAAGATCATTCAAAGAGAAAGCACTAACACATCTTTTCTCTACCATCGAAGAAATCAAGCTGAAGACTTTATCTTCACTTATCAAGTAAGTATTTTTCATTCTATAATCAAAATTTGGTTGTGTTTTGTTTTACTTGGGGAGATCTATAAATTTGGATTTGGGTTACCAAATCCTTGCATGAAGAGAATAGTCCAGAGTCCTTGAAGAAAGTAAAGTCATGAAAAGCCTATGAATTAGGAACATCAAGAGAATATAAGATAAGTTAAGAAAATTATTATACAAATAAATAAGGTTATGTCATTTGAATCAGATTTACACCATTTTTTGAGGTATCAAAGGGCAAAAGTTGAGGAAATTACCGAAGATGGTCCTAAAGGGACAATCTCAATAGGAGAAAGAAAAGAAGATTCAAGGAAAATCACGCAAACTTATGAATAAGGAATTGTTTTCTGTTGATAAGAAGCAATGTAGCATCCTGATCTAAGCATGGCAGGAACTCTTGGTGAGTCAGCTCCGGGAAAACCTCTTTGACAAACCTTAGAAAGCAGTTATCAAAAGCAAGGGTCATCATAGAAACATACTTCTGGGATGTGATGACATATTGATGAAACAAGCCAAGGGAATGAAGCTATTCATTCCTAAAAATTGCTACACGATGATCAAGGGAAAAAGGTATGAGGTATGTATATATTTATATTCTGAAATTGGATGTTGTGATGTCGTGTTATATGGTTGCAGGTAATGAACTTATGTACTTAGAAGTATGAACTATAAAAGAGTATCTCTTAGTGCACGGACAGATGAAATCAACATAATATGTCCACATAGTATATGAGGTGGTTGTTGAAAGTTCCTGGAAATGGAAATTGTGCAGAAAGGAAGAGATCATGAAATGCAACCATGTCTTGAGGCAGGTATCATTTAGAAGCCAAGTAGATGTGACTAGAAGATCTCCTGGGAAGATATGTAGACTCTGACGAAAGCCTGGAAACCCTTAGCAAAAACATATCATTAGGAGATGTGTCAATCTATATGAAGGATACCAATGCCTACAGGGAGATGTCAAGGTGAAATATCATCACTGAGGTAACTTTCGTTCTAAAACTTAATATGAATATGTTTATCTGGATGAATCTGTGCAGGGCTGCTAATCATGAGAAAGGATGTATGATCCTTGGAAATGATTCGAAGGAAAGCAGCATGGCATAACAATGGACCAGATAAAGGAAGTCCGATGAATCACTCTGATAGCTGACATGACTCAGGATGGAAGTGATGGATGATCTGTGCCCTATGAAGCTAAAAGTTGGAGATTCATCAATATCGAAATTCATGACATCGAGAACAGGAATTCTTCATGAGCAGCTAGGTGTCTCACCATTGCTGCTGAAGGTCCTTGGTTAAGAGGGAGCCTGATGGTAAGTTTCTTACTTGGAAGAAACATGGTAATTCCTAAAGGATGAGCTTAGGTACATACTTTGTATAAGAATGAGCACATTTCCTTGTGGAATAAGGTCCTCCCTGGTTGAGAGGGAGAGATAGACACATCATTCTAGTCTTGGGAAGACAAAATGGAAGATTGGGTAATCATCTGGCATTCGATACTCTTTGAGAATGTGATAGGGCATTCAAGATAAGAGTAGTCGGGGACCGATATTCTTTGAGGGCTAGCTACCCAAGAGAAGAATAGTCCAGGAAGGTCATACTTTGGGAACACCTAGGTGGAGTATGTACGTTGGAGAGACAATGACGAAGGTGTTTATAAGTCATGTGTCTCGCCAACATTGAAGCCCATTGTCTTGTTGAAGAGATGGGGTTGTTAGTCAAGGCCTTGCACTAGTACAATGCTAGTTGATATGATGCTATACAGATGCGATTACCAATCCGATTTTTCTTATAAGATTCTTTGTTTTTAAAAGTGACCATGTACCTGTATGAATACATCTCTAGTTAAGAGAGAGTGTTGAAAAGTGTAACTAGGTCGGTCTTCATGATGACTATGTAATTATGTACTTATGTACCAAAGAAGTCAATAATAATAAAATGTATTTTTGGTTTACTTGCTTCATGGGTTTCATGAGAAAGATTTTTAGTATAGGTCTATAGACTTCTTCTTGATGTCTATTAGGAACATAAGTGTAATTAAGAGTCACGTAAATGGTGTGTTTAGTCTGAAGAATATCCTCCAAGACATTGCAAAAGAATGGCCTTCAATACTGCCCATATTCAATGTTGAATATAAGCGTATTTGCTGTAATGAAGTCGGCTTACAAACAGTGTTGAAGTCGGCCTACATGATGGTTGAAAGGTCGGCTTAAAAATCTAGTTGGAACAACTATTTATACCCCTACATATGCTGCGATGAAGACATAGATTTCTGCGAATTTGTCTGAGGTGGTACAGCGGTTAAAAAGGAATGTGGATTCAAGAGTATAAATTGTGGAAGGAACAATGCAAATCTGAAGGAAAAAGTGAAGTCTGAAGGTCTGAAGGTAAAAGCGAAGTCTGAAAGTCTGAAGGTAAATCCGAAGTATAAATTTGAAGTGTTGTAGGTAACCCCAAAGTGCTGAAGGCAAATTCGAAGTGCTGAAAGTAAAATGCTAAATGTTGAAGGCAAGTGAAGTGTTGAAGTGCAAATCTGAAGTGTAATGTAAGGAAGGTAAATCTATGATTTACCTTCCTACAATAAAAGTATTACTTCTGCGTAAATATTTGTGTCCTATACATTTTGATAATTGACTTGATGAAATATTAACTGAAAGAATACATAAGCTACAAAAGCTAGCTCACAAGTAATTATCAAGAAGAGAATTTGTATTAATTGTAACCCCTCCAAATTCTCAACAGTTGATGATGTCCAGATCCCCTGTTGTGTTTGTGTCTTGGCCTGGATGATGTATAGAGCTTTGTTAGAATTGATAATATGTACCAGTACTAGTTGGGGTCGTGGAGCTATAGTATGCTATGTTGGATGAACAAGTAGTTGATGTGTTGATCTCTCCATGAGAAGTTTGAATATTTGATAAGCATGCTTGAATTGATAGAGATCTCTAATTCAAGGGAGAGATGAGTACCTTAGACTGTGAACCTATATGATTGCACTGGGGTGGACATCCAGATAATATTGAAATCCCTTTCTAGGATGGCATCCATTTCTAGGGTGGTTGATGATGTCCAAATCCCATGTTGTGTTGGTGTCTTGGCCTGGATGATGTACAAAGTTCTGTTGGAATTGATATATTGGCCTAGATGACATTGAGGGACCCGTGATAAGTAGGTGTCTTGGATGACATCAGGGCCCCTAATGATTAGTGTCTTGGTAATTGACACTTAGATCCCTGATGATGAGTTAGTGTCCTGTCACTTGTATCGTTGAATTGGTGTCTTGGTAGGTAGCCTAGATGACACTTGGATCCTTGAATTAGTGTCTTGGTAGGACACTTGGATCATTGAATTAGTGTCCTGGAGAGGGCACTTGGATCCTTGAATTAGTGTCTTGGTGATGACACTTGGACCCTTGAATTAGTGTCTTGACACTTCGATCTTTGATATGTTACCTTGGCAGGAAGCCTAGATGGTACCTTGATGGATTGATATCATGGAAGTTTTGGCCTAGATAGTATCTAACATTGTATATGTTGTTGTACTCTTCTTGGAACATTTCAAATTGAGCTCATCCTTGTACCATGAACAATTATGAATACCTCCCTAGTTAAGAGGGAGTGTTGAAAATGTAACTAGTATTGGTCTTCATAATTGGTTGGCTCATGACATGACTTAATTCTTATGTATTTGTAAAGAAAGGAAAAGAAAATCATTGTAAAGATCAAAAGAAAAAATATTTTATAAGCATGGATTTCATGCTCATTTAATTAAATTGATAGGTCAAAGCACCCACTGAGTGCTTCTAGGGTTGAGTCATGAGTCATTGTCATCGTCCTTATGTTCTAGACCCTTCTTGAGCTTATTATGTCAAAGAAAGAAAATTTATTTTATGTGAATTGGTTATGTATTACTTCTCCACCATGTCGGCCTCAAGAGCTATCAAGTCGGCCTCATAAGGGTGCTTCAACCATATAAATAAGCAATGCATTTGACCTATTATGGTACATTCAATCAAGCATTTGATCTACAACTCTCAAGAAAGTGTGAAGGATAGAACTGAAGGTAAAAAGGCTTGGAAAAGAAAGAAAAACCCCTAGAAAAGGAAGGAGGAGCTCCAATGAAGGAATAAGTCTTATTTTTCTCTTGTATTTGGCTCACACATGCGAGTTTCTGGGACTGGTTAGGGTTACTCTAGGTCCGAACTATTGCAAGCCGAATTTCAAAAGTTGTAGAGAGGGATGAGACCCTTGTTGAATTGTATTGAAAAAGTTGACTTGTGTTGACTCTTGGAGAACTTGACTATAATTTGACTAATCTTCTTGGGAGGCTGACTTGGTGGATTGGAGGACTTATTGTTGTCTAAGGATCTTGGTTGTCTCATTTGATTTGGTTCTTGAAGAAGAGAAGAGAATTTTGTTGGGTTTTCCCCTAGGAAAGGGGTTTTTCCCAGGCTGAAGGCCTACATCCTGTGTCCTTGCTGTTTTGATCTTCATGTATTTATGTTTTGGTAGTTGCTTGATGATAAGAAGATAAAAGAAGACATAAAGAAATTAAAGAAGACCTAAAGAAGATAACAATACATCACAAGTAATTACCAAGATAAGAAAATCTTTCTGCCTTTCCGATTTTCTAACGTCCCCCAGGCCATTTTTTTTCATTGTCATTTGGGAATACCTAATAGAGATGGTTGATGACTCTTCCATTCCTAAATTTGAAAACTTGCATAAGGTAATGAGTCAGGTTGAAGTTTGAGGAAAATGCCTAATGTGATCTACTTACATGGCGTTTGCATCAAATATGTTTCATGTTTTATGTTACACTCACTATTATATGCACGAGGGTTGATCTCACTTGACTCTTGAGGAATTCATGATGACTATACATACATATACATGTTCCTTTGGAGAATGTTGATGATGCTCCTCTCACACATCACGAGGATGCTACACACCTTTTGGAAGGCATTGGAAACTTGTTGATAGGTGTTGGGAACTTCAAGTTCAAGGCGTTACCTCAATCTTGCCTCTATCCATTTAAATTTTAAACAGTAGTCTTGTTTCATCTGACCATCTACTGTCCATCTTTTTCAAATTGAATTGTAGTTACTTGTCTGTACTTAGTTGTAAGATTATTCTTATAATAGGATGTTACAACTGTTTAGAAATATGGATTCTGCCATGATTCTTTGTGGTTAACCCTTTTATGAGTTTAATTGGATTTCCCTAGATCTAAAGAAATCAAATTGGGAGGCATTTCTTTTCTCTATTTAGATGATGTATCAGCATATGACATGAAGAATTGGCTTCATAGAGAAACACTTGATCGTAAAACACCCTGACAAAGAGAAATTTGTAAAGAAAGAAGCATGCCTATGCCGTATGCCTGAGTCGATACCCCAAAAGCGTATGTGTGAGGGAATATTTACATGTTCCCTGACTTCTGCAGGCTGCCATCAACAATCCTTATCAATAGTCATACCAAAAACAAATCTTTTGCACAATATCTATTTAAGCAATACAACACTAGGAATGTGGATTTAATCCTGTCAACTTGGCACACCTGGCACACCATAGCTAAAAGTTTATTAGCTTCACCACATGCTGCAGTCATTTGGTCCATTACACCACACGGAGCTCCAACAATATGATTTTCCACCTATGGTGCATCAACAGTCATTCAAATTTTCAAAAATATATTCTTCAAGAAGCATGAACCTAATAATCTACTTCAACATTGGTGATCGTCGTGTTATAAAGTATGGTGTAAAACATGAGATTCACAGTTCAAATCCCCTGTAGGTGAAACCAACCAAAAAAAGAATCTACTTCAACAAGAAAATATTGAAGTATTTTGAAGAATCGCTTGCCTTTTGACAAAGTAGAGCCAACTCCCTTGGTGGAATGTTCAATCCTACAAACCAAAATTATTGTTAAGACATTGGTAGTTTAAAATATCTCAAGACCATTAAAGAATAGTAGGCATTAAAGAATACCATTTACCATTAGGCAGAAACTGCCAAACCAACATTCTCAAATTGTTTAAGTAAACCACAGAAGCCTTTGGTTGTATATAAGTTGTTCCTGTCGAATAACTGTCTTTTTTCTAATGAGCTAAAGCCACTCAATATTCAATTACAACTCCTAAAAGAGTAGAATAAGATATTGAATATCCGCCAACGAGTTTCACTTCCAAGACATGTATCTAGCATTGAAGTCTAGAGTACTTGCAGCTTATGTCTAGTGTATTGGCTTCATGTGTTGACAGAAGAATGAAAACCATATTATTCTCTACCTCATCTCTTATGGCAAATTCTTTCTGTGAGATTGAAAGAAAAATTAAAAAAAGAAAGCCACAAAAATTATCTCAAATGATGATGCTAAAAAAATATTTAGTACACTGTCAAATATTAAATTCAATGTCCATTCTTTCTTTGATTTAAGCACCCAAAAAAAGACAAGATTCCTTTTGCAAGCAAAGGAATAAAGAATCTACACTAGGGATGTGAAAAATGCCAAAAGTTGAAACTTGAAACATTACCCCACATTTCTGTGCCTCTTAATCATGAAAATTCTTTCGTTTCTTTCTATGATGGGCAATTCCACGAATGGGTAGGTCTTTAACAAAAACATCCCAATCAGATTTTTAAAACTTTAAATTATTGCCACACAGACAAAGCACAAGCATCAGAACTGTACAAAACATCCCACGCAGCACTTTATTGCTCCTCCTCAAATTATTCCTGAATATTGTTATGAATATAAAATAACATATATATAGATATAGGTACATAAAACTTAGGTTATAATATAAATCATAGGTAACAGTAATTATTGACAGGTACAGCTCGTAAAAACACGATTGTTCTTATGAGTCGTTGTTACCCACCAATGTGTAGGGCAACCTTGGGGGTCTGAAAACTTTGTAGATGAAGAATCTGGGACCATGCACGCAAGCAGGTTGAGGCTAAGAGTGAAGTCCAAAGACATGTCATCTCAGTTCTCAGCTGTAAGAAAAAAGACACTTTCAAATAAGGCCAATCTGCAGCAGACTAGAGACTACAATGAAGAATGGGACAGTACTGTTGTAGTGATCTGAAGGTGCTTTGTGGAGTCATACAATTGCAATTACAAGCAAGAGTAATATAATCTCTTGGAGCAGGGCTACAAGTGGCCAGATTAGGATGTGGAGACATCCCTGACAAAAATGTTCTTGTGCTCATAGAGGCCTTGAGTGTAGTCCCCTCAACTTTCTACAGAATATTAGTCAAGTTCAAATCTTTGAACCTGTTATCACTCAAAAAATGAAGCATCATTTGACAAAGTCCTAGAGGTTCATGTGTTTAAGGTACGGTCATAGAATTCATTTTTCATTACTTGGTCAAGGAAAATTTTTAATTTTTCTTATTTAGCCTATCCTAAGATCTAAACCCACCCTCATTCAAATCCTTTCATGTCACATCAGTCATGATTTTCTGACATTTTTCATTTCCCAAGTTTATAGCACCAAAAGAGTCATTTTAGCCAAGAAACCACACTTTCGTAGCGAAATACACAGAAAAATGCACTTTTCGCTACGAAACTGCTAATACTTTCGTAGCGAAAATGCCCAGAAATACACTGGGTACGCTACGAAAGTAAGGATTCCTGTTTGTCTTGTCCAGATAGCTGCTAGGTGAAAGTAAATGATTGAAAGGAATAGGGTAGATGCCATTAGAGTCAGTTAGAGTTAGGATCAAGGTACAATGATCATGGCTGAAGTCATCATCACCAATTTAAGCATGTATGAGTCATCATTATGCTATGAGTTGTCATCGAACTTCAAAATCTTTCCAAATTGAGTCATTTGTCATTCTCCATTCCCTCTTTGCGTGTTATTGAGATCTGGAGAATTACTTCACTAAGCACAAGTTGTGGCCGGTATTTTAAAAGGTTTGCAGATATCACTAATCAAGCGAGGCTAAGAAGACATTAAAGCACCATGGCTGCAAAGAGGAAGACCAATAAAGGTGGCCACTGTCTTAGATATGAGCCATCAGACATGAACCTGATAAATGAAGACCCAACAGCTATAGAAGTTTTCAGAAGAACAGGGTGTTTACAGTTTTGTCAAAGATTGCAAGGATGCCATGTACAGGTCTTTAAAGAATTTTCCCTAAACTTCAATGGAACAGCTACAAAAGTGGGAATGCTGAATCTCACTATAACACCAGAGACCATTGCAGTAGCAACAGGGATTCCAAGAGGACAAGAAAGATGGTTCAAAGGATTCAAATTCAACATGGAAGAATATAAAGAATTTAGCAAGCCAGAAAATAGTGAGGTTGACCTTACAAATGCCATTCCAAGGAGCTGCATGAAGGATAATTTCTCAAAGCTACTGCTTATCACTCATAAATATTTCACTGGTGAAGGGAGATATCATAATGTCTATTCTTACCACTTCAAGCTTCTTCTACATTTTGTTGGTAAGATATCTCTTGATCTACATTTTTATTTACACAGAAGCTTAGCAAAATTGGCAGATAAAGTTCAAGCTACATCTAAAGCAAGTGAAACCTCACTTTGTCATCATGGTTTAATAAAATTGCTGGTTTTAGATGAGCTACAAAGACTAGGCAGAGACTAGTCTTCTTTTTTGTTTGTTAGTGGTTTTGAAATGGATACCATTACCCCTAAAAGAACTCCTAAACCTAGAGGTACACCATCACCTTTAGTGGCAGAACAAAGTGAACCAAGTAGGGGCAAAGCAAAGTGAACCAGTAATGATGGAAACAGAGCAGTTGCAGAAATTTGATACACCCACTGTTTCCCGGACATAGCCTTTTCATTTACTCCCCCCTCTCACCTTTCCCCTACCACCCTTCTTCCTGTCTCCTTTCCCCTCCTTTATCCGTTCCTGGCCCTCCTTCCTCCTGTCAACCTTTCGCCTTTCCATAGTTCTTTTCATATCTCTAACCTCCTCATCCCACCTTTAACTCCCCCCTCTTGTCTCTGGGTCCTGTATAAAATTTATCTTATTAGAGGGGCTGCATTACCTAATTATAAAACCTTATAATCCTAATAATAATAATAATAATAATCTGCTCAATTTCTCTTACACTTAGGAACATTTTTATTTCCCTTTATAATGTAAGGCTCCCCATCTCTTACTATCTAAAATATAATTATTAAAAATATACCTAGCAATCTCCCTTAGGGTTAGTAGCAACCTTCCTTATGGTTTGATTACCCTTACTTTTATAATTAATTCAAATAATATAAAAAAATTAATTAATTTTAATGAAATGAATATTATATTAATATTACAATAAAATTATAAATATTTTATATTGATACATTATACACTTATCATCTCGAAATTATTTATTTCTATAACCATTAGGATCAACATTATAATAAAAGTTTCCTTTTAATTGATGTCATTATTTCTAAACTAGGTAGGATATCCTTTAGACAAAAAATAAACATTAATAGTAATAAATTATTAATTTAAAATAAAAAAATTTAATTGAAAAAGTTTAAAAGAAAAAACTGGTTGGCCCTTTTCATCTCCCTTTTTCCACTATTTATTGACCTATGATTTGTTCTCTTCTTTGCAGGTTGTCCTGAAGATGAGTCTTGATTTAGACTCGAAACGTAGACTAAAAAATGACGACTGTCGATAATCCAAATTTTACATCTGAAAAACTACACCACAGAAACCTCCAATCCAGCAATGAGCAAACCTACAAAACAAGAGCCAACTGTGAGTAAATAAGGCAGCAAAAGGATTACAAGGACCCAAACAGTGGCTACAGGCAACTTAGAAGACATACTACATGCTATTGATATTGAAGAGACTCCTATAGTCCAGGCTGAGGATATAGATGAGGGTGGAAAGAAGATCAAGAAAGCCAAATCAGCAAAGAAGTTACAGTTTGAAGGTGAGGATGCAGGTTTTATGTTTCAGGCTAGGAAGCCCATGACAAGACATACTAAAAAACTCTTGGAAAGCAATAAAGAAATTCATGCAGCCACTGACACTGTTCAACCACCACAAAGCATTATTGCCCTTTCATCTCCTACAGAAGAAGATCCAGTTAACAAGCAAAAGAAAGGAAAGGAGAAAGTCATTGAAAAAACAGAGTTTGAAGTCCTTGAAAAACAGTTGAGGTTAGCTAATCATGAAATAGAAGTCATGAAGAAGGAGGCAAGGAAACATAATGTTCAGAAGTTTCAGCTTGAGAAGATGAAAGAGGTTTGGGAAGAGCAGGTTGACAGTGTATCAAAGACCCTAGATAACACACAACAATTAATCAAATGGACTATGCCATTAAGGAAAGAAGTGAAGCATGTCAGAAGAGTGAACCTGCACTTGAAATCTAGTAATAGAAAGCTAAAAAACCAAGTTAAAGATCTCTAAGAGCAGTTAGAATTGATCCATGAGGAGCTGGAGAAGAAGGGTCTAAAAATGATTGTAGTTGAGGAGCCCATAGCTCAACTCATCATCAATGAAGAAGAAACACCTCAAGACTCTTGGGATGAGTTGGTTTATGTTTTAAGAGGTCCATGGCATGTTGAAAACCAATTTTGTACAACTGGAAGGTACCTTTTTGAAACAAGGCAAAAATCTGGAATTTACACAGTTTTCAACAGTTTCGTAGTGTTTCCTAGGCTTGAAGCCAGGAAAACGCTACGAAACCACCTGTAGTTGTCTTTTTTCTTCTAAAACCACTTTTGGTAGTTTTCAAGGGGAGGAAATGATAGTGAGGATGTGTCAGGTCATGATGAACACAATGCAAGAGCAAAGAATTAGAAATTTTGATTGCAAAAGTCATGTTTTGTACGCTACGAAAGCACGCTATGAAACTGCCATGCTTTCGTAGCGAGCTACTTTGAAGGTTTCTGAGCAGGTTTATGAGTTGTTTTGGACAGGTGGGCATATTCAACAAGTCAAGGGACCTTGCTAACAATCATCCATGATTTGAAGACCATGAAAGGGAGACAGCATATCAGTTGAAGAATTCATTGAAGATAGACCTCTGTTTTCCTAAAAAATAGGGTTTGTTTCCAGATTTTGAGGAGGGTAATTAAGATTTCAAGTAGTGATGAGTTCTATCAAAGCCTATTCGAACATGTGAAGCATTAGTTGTCAGATGTGTAACTGTTTTATGAGATAAGGTAGTTGATGTAATAAGTAGTAGTTTGAGTCTTATTAGGAAAGGGACTGTTTTATAGTGTAGCTGCCAATTTCTCATTAAAGCACATGTTTTCCTGTTATGCAAGGTGTCATAGGAAAAGTTCGATGAATCTAGCTAAGAGGCAGATCATCTCTCATGTAACAAAGTCTATTAAAGGGCAAAGATTCGAAATTGTAAAGGGTCAAAGATTTTTTGCACTATGCAGCTTTATGTAATTTCACTGATATCAATAATACAAAGGACTTTGTCTTGACAGACCTGAGATTCTCATGGAGTTTTTAGTGTTTCTCTGATCTATATTTTATGTGTACTACTTGCAGTAGATTTCATCTTTATTACTCAAAATTCATATGTGTATGCTCTGACTTCCTTTATTGATGAACTGGTTATGTTGCTCTATGTTTCATGTGTGATTTACCTTTGCTAAAAACTCTTACCTGCCTCAGCTTCCATGTCAAGAGACCTTACCACTGAACATACAGATTTGTTGACTCCATAAGCCCAATGGTTGCAGACATGTACTCTTTTCAACCTAAATACATCACAATCAAGTTATTTTTCAAATAGAGTTAGCCATCTAGCTTCATCATTATCTAATATCATAAACCCTATTGAGAGAGCCCTCTCAGACTGAAGAGGCTAAGCTTTAGTCACAAGCTGGTTTGAAATAGTTACATAGAGTTGCCTGATTAGCAGCCAATCAAGTACAATTTTGTGATAACATTTTGGTGCGTCTCAAACTTTGCAGGGAGGCTTGGACAACAACATTCCAAAGAACCCATAAATAGTTTGTGGAAATTCCACTAGGTTCATGACTTATTAAAATAATTAATTATTTTAATGAAGACCCTAAGTTTAAACTTTAAACATAGGGAAACGAAATAATTATTAATAAGTCAGAGTATGAATCTTCTAGAAAAATTGATCAAGTCAAGTTTTAATCTTAGCCATTGATTAATCTTTTAATCTGGGTCGTTGGTTCTCCAACAGGAAGATTATAAAAGAAGGATTGAGAATCATTTGGAAAATAAACCGAGCATACACTTAGTACCCGAAGGAGATCGATTCTGAAGTAAGAGAATTCGATTTTAGTGGAGAGTTGCAGGGCGAGGAGTTTTGCAGAAGCAGAAGGAGGAGGGATTCAGTAGTGATCGAGATCAGGGATGGAGGGCAGCAGTTGGTCATTGGAGGCAGCTTGAGGTTGCAGCAAAGAGAACCCATGCAGTCTCCACGCAGACTTACGCAGTCCAGCGCTGAAAATGCGCAGCGAATCACACAGACAGACACAGGAGCTAGAAGGGGCAGATCAGGGTGTCAAATAATTGTCCAAGGAAGTCCGAAATTCAATCTCAGGTGTTTCAGAATTTATCTGCCTGTAAAGATATCATTTGTTGAAGAATTAATAAAACCCTCATCTGCTGCATTGGTTTTCCCGCATTGGGTTTTTCCGGGGACAATTGTCCAAAAATAACTGTGTACATGTGATTGATTCTTGTGCTTATGTTCCCTACTGTTTATTTCTCTACATATTCTCTACATATATATTTGTGAATGTTGCAATAATATTTATTTCGATATTTTCCAGAAGATTTCTAAATAATAACTTATTGAAATAATAGGTAGGAGAGATAAATCTATCACTGCAACTGTTTAGTTTTCAGTTTGAAAATTTCACAATCTCTTGGATCACATCCGAGCCATGGGAGCCTTAAGATAGTAGTGAGACAAGTGGAGCGATGGGTGCATAGATCACAGATGAAGTAGAGGCAAATCTGAGGCTGGAAGGAGCAGCGCAGTGCAGATGCAGCAACAGCAGCGTAGGGGCTGATGTGACTTCAACAGCGCAGAGCAGAGCTGCTTACGCATAGTAGAGCTGCAGCAACGTGGAGGCTTCAGGAGGACAGCGCAGTGCAGCAGCAGCGTGAGAGATTTCAGCACAAGGGGCTGATGTGACTTCAGCAGTGTAGAGGGATTCTGCTTACGCAGTGCAGAGCTGCAGCTGTGCATCATTCTCCAGATGACAGCACAAATCAACAACTAGTGGAGCTTCAGTGATGAGGTTGCAACCCAACTGACTTATCTGTCAAAGATTGGGCAGGAGATTCAGTTGCTTCTCTTAGCAATTGAAGTTGCAGTGCAGCAGATTAGTAGTGGTAGTGCTATGGCAACACGGATGCAACAGTTTGAGAGGGAGCTACAGTACAGATGTGGCAGTGGCAGTGACAGCGTCAAGGCAGCAATACAGAATGGCAGCAACAGTGCAGAGTTGAGTGGCAGCAGGCCCAGCATCAACAACATAGAAACCAGTGCCCAAAATCTTGTAATGCATGGTGTGATGTATTGCTAGAGCACACTCCGTGCTAAGAGGGAGTGTTGAGATTTTGTGTAGTGGGGATAGCATCGGATGTGCTCTAGCTCCCAAAATTTGTGGAGGGACTAGAGTACACATGATCTACAAGACCCATAAAGAGATTTGTGAAATTTCATCTGGTTTGGGAGATATTTAATTAATTATTTTAATGTATTTCCTAAGTCTAAACTTAGGAAAATTAAATAATTAAAGTTAATTAAATTAAACGTGTGATGAAATTGTCTTAAGTCACATGGATCAATATTTCTTTTAATCTTAGCCATTGATTCAAGATCCGATCATGGTTGTTGGTTTCCCAACGAGAAAAGTATAAAGGAAAGGCTTGGGGTCATTTGTAAACACACACAAAGGCAAAGCAATGAAGCTAAGCTGAGATTCTAGGGCAAGGTTTGCTAAGAATTCCCAGAAGTGTTTCAGCTGCAGAGAGGGGAGTTTAGGCAAAGGGGATGGTCTGATCCCAGTGTCTAGAATAAAAAAGAGATAGACAACAGCTTCCACAGGCAGCGCAGAGAAGCAGGAGCAGCAACAACAAAGAGGACAGAAGCTATGCAAAGCAGAGGCAGCTTCAGCTACGTAGGTGTTGCGCAGTTACTCCAAGAGCAATGTTAGGCAGCTGGAGACCCTCAAAGGTTATGCAGAGACCCTCAGGGGCAGCGTAGGGACTGCATCACCCAATCTAGGGTTACGCAGCCCTTTCCAGGCTAGCGCAAAGGGACGCAGAGGAAGGCGTATGGGCTTCAGGGGCAGTGCTAGGGTTTCTAGGGCCTAATTTTGGCTGAGTCCTGTAAATCCTGTTTGAGGGTGTGGATCAGTCAATTATTTGGCTTCAGAATAACCGGCGAGTTGCAGATCTATATTTTCTCTGTCGGGCTTTCCAGATCTGGAACCCAGATTTGTTGTATTTAGAAATTCTCTTAATAATAAACTCTCCAGTAGCCAGAGACCAGTTTTCCCGCATTGGGTTTTTCTAGGGACTATTGTCCAGAAAATCACTGTGTCACTTTTTCTATATGTGCATGTACTTTTTCTAGATCTGAATTGGTGAAAGTCTGTTATGTTTTTTACTTCGATATTAATCTGACTTTTCAGCTTAAAAACTTAACTAAGTAGGAGGAGCATAACCAGATCTAACAGTAGATTTTTGCATAAAGTAACATTCAGTCTCAGAAATTTTCACAACCCCAAAATCAATGCTTTATAGAGTCACTGGTAGATCTCTTCTAGCATTGGTCCATAATAGTAATAATCTAAGCGAGCTATGGCATCAAATATTGGCCCATATACATTATCATGCTCTTCCGAAATTAGAGAAATTGGTCTCAAGGATTCTGAAGGTTAAAGCCCAACATGGAGTATGTCTAGGTTTTGCTAGTAGAAAGAAGACAAGAGGACCATTCCCCTCTAGTGAGAATAAGACAAATGACATCCTCCATCTCATTCATTCTGACATATGTGGTTTGATGTCCGTGCATTCTATTGGTGGCCATCTTTACTACATCACCTTCATTGATGACTTCTCGAGAAAGATGTGGATATATTATTTAAACAACAAGGATGAAGCCTTTGAAATTTTCAAGGAGTTCAAAGATTTGGTCAAAAATCAAACAAGGAAAAAAATCAAAATATCCAGTTCTGACAATGGTGGAGAAGAGTACATATCAAAGGAGTTCATTGATTTTTGCAAGAAGGAAGGTATTAAGGAAGAGATAATTGTGCCATTCTACTGGCGGCCATCTTTACTGCATCACCTTCATTGATGACTTCTTGAGAAAGATGTGGATATATTATTTGAACCACAAGGATGAAGCCTTTGAAATTTTCAAGGAGTTCAAAGCTTTGGTCAAAAATCAAACAGGGAAGAAAATCAAAATATCCAGTATGACAATGGTGGAGAAGAGTACATATCAAAGGAATTCATTGATTTTTGCAAGAAGGAAGGTATTAAGGAAGAGATAATTGTGCCATATACTCCCAAACAAAATCGAGTGGCAGAAAGAAAGAACAGGTCCATTATAGAAGTTGTTTGTGCCATGCTCCATGATCAAAATTTGTCAAATTTCCTTTGGGGAGAAGCAACGAATGTTGTATATGTTCAAACTAGGGCACCTCATATAGCATTGGACAACAAGATCCCCGCAGAAGTGTTCACAGGTGTCAAGCCCAATGTTGGCCATCTTCATATCCTCAATTGCCCTGTATGTTGATTTTTGTAGCATCAGAAAGTGTTCCAAGTCTCAAAATTTGTAAAGAGGCTTGGACATCAGTATTCCAAAGAACCCAGAAACCGTTTGTGGAAATTCCACTCAGTTTATGTTTTATTAAAATAATTAATTATTTTAATGTAGAACCTAAGTCTAAACTTAGGGAAATTAAATAATTAATGGGTATTAATAAAATAGAGTGAATCTTCTAGAGAACGAAAATCAAGTCAAGTTTTAATCTTGGCCATTGATTAGACTTCTAATCTAGGTCGTTGATTCGTCAATGAGAAGATTATAAAAGAAGGCTTGAGGGTCATTTGGAAAGCAAGCCGAGCGTACACTCAGTAACCCTAAGGAAGTTGATTATGAATGAATATAATTCGATTTCAGAGAGAGAGTTGCAAAGGCAGAAGCAGGAGAGTGAGTTAGCAATGACAAAGGTTGAGGAGAGAAGGATGCAGAGGACCATAAAAGGCAGCACAGAGCAAAAACGCAATGAGCGCACGCAGAGTGACGCGGTCTGACACAGGGACTGCATAGAGAAGCACGTAGAGTGACACAGAGGAAGACAGTGGGTCTTCCGGGTGTCAGAAAATCTCTAGAAGGAACCCTATTGCAGTGTCTAGATCTGCTTCGCCTACTTATTTAATTAACTTAACAAGATATTTAACTTAAGTATTCAAAAAAACATTAAAGCAGACACAAGTTGAAGATTACACATCTACAGATCATTTACTGAACAACACGCACATGTGACAAGACTACACACTGATTTTTCGGACAAATGTCCCTGGAAAAATCCAATGCGAGAAAACTGGTGCAACAACTCTAGAGGGTTTTATTATTATGCATAATCTAAATACAACATTCTGGGCACCAGAAATGGTAGGCCCTACAGAGAAATTACACAGAAATTTGTTCCTTTCACTCAGAGACAGAAAATATGGCCGAATTACAACCTCAATCGGGAGTTACAGATAAGAAGCCCTTTTTGGCCCACTAGAACCCTCAACGTTGCCTCTGCAGTCTCTGCGTCAACCCACACTAGCCAGCGTCCCCACTACGTCACCCTCACTGGTGTTGTGCTGCCTCTGTGCTGCCCTAGCTAGGCCTGTGTCACCCTCTCTAGTACTGCGTTGGCTGGGTCAGCGTCACCTTGGGCCAGACTACCGAAGCCTGCGTGAGTTGGTTGAACTGCATCCTCCTGGATGGCTCTGTGCTTTCTGGTACAAGCTGCCTCTCTGATGTTATATTCTCGGCCTCGGATCAGATCATCCCTTGTCGATCTCTGCCCCTCACTGCATTGCAAACTCGCTTCCAATTCCTCAGCAAACCTCACCCCAGAAATTCGACTTAGCTTCAGTGCTCTGCCTGTGTGCTTGTCCTCCAACTAACCCCAAGCCCTTCTCTTATACTTTTCTCGTTGGGAAACCAATGACTGTGATGTAATCTCTAATCGACGACTCAGATTAAAAGACTGTTTGATCCATGTCACTTAGAACATTTCATCACATGTGTTTAATTAATTCACGATAATTTTTCTAATTCCATAAGTTAGACTTAGGGTCCTCATTAAAAAAATTAATTATTTGAATATTGTAGAAATTTCAACCCCCACTCCAGTTATCAGTTTTCCTTATCACTCCATGCATATAGTTTTAAATCTGAACATGACATAAATACTAAAATCTGGAAATGACTGAAATTTCTGAAAACACAAATTTGGAGATTTTTGCAACTGCTGAAAATGCATAAATAAAACACAGGAAAATATAACAGCCACACACAGAAAATAACACGATGATTTTTGGTCAATGTGACCGTGGAAAAACTCCATACAACTCTTGGGGAAAACCAGTTTGAGCTCTTTATTTTTGAAAATGTTGTTACGGAGAAACTGAAAAACACAGTAAAAATTCTAGCAACCAAAATTTACAACTTATCTCGATTTTTGTGCTTATACTCTGCCTTGGAAAATGTGCCAACAACAAGACATAAATTACAACAATAAATGAATAGCATTAAACGCTGAATTATCATCCTCGAAAAACGTGCCCAAAATTCTGCAGTATGGTCGTACTATTGTACGAATTGTATGGAAAGTCAGTTGTACTTCCTCGAAAAATGTGCCCAGCCTTCTGCCTTGAAAACTATGCTGCTAGTTGTACGGATTTCTTGAAATCTGTGCTAGAATAACAACAGTGCTTCTCCTCGATTTTCGTGCCCAAAATCTGTCTCAAAATTCGAGTTGAAGCTATTGTATGGATTTCTTGATTTTTGTGCCTCCCTTCCTTGAAATCTCTGCCAAACACCTATTGTACAAATTCTGTGTTGGGATTTGTTCCCAATAAAGTTGTATGGATTTGTAGAAGTCTCCTTGCTGCCCTCCTTCAACTTCTCACTGCTCAGAAATTTTCTCCTTGCTCTCCTTCTCTTCTCTCAATAGCTCATGAAAGACTGAATTGATCTTTTCCTCTTCTCCTCTCCTTTTACCCTAAGTGACCTTTTGGGTAACCCTAAGATCTAATGGTTGAGATTCATTTAGATCTAGGGATGAGAATTTAATTTTCACTTTCTATTTTTTAACTCACCCACTTAAATAAAGACCCACTTAGCCTTTTATTTCCATAGTCACTTTTTCACTTTCTAATTTTTCATTGACTTTAATAAAGTCACTTTAAAATTAGAATGTTACTTTATCACTTATAAAGTCACTTTAAAATTAGATTGATTTTACCACTTATAAAGTCATTTTAGGAGAAAAGTACAAATAAATTTGGACACTTTTCCCTAAGCCAAATATCAAAGCCTTAGGGAACCACTTGTCCTCTGGTACCTAAATTTTAACAAATATCTCATACACCAGATGAAATTTCTCCAAACGCTTTTTGGGTCTTTGAGATCTCGTGTGTCTTAGCCCCTCCACAAAATTTCGGAGCTAGAGAACACCCGATGCTACCCCAAAATCTCAACGCGTGATATCCCTTGATGCGTAGATGGGATGGGAGATTCACCAGATGGACGACAAGACTACGTTCCTAAATGGGGTGATAGAAGAAGAAGTATATATTGAACAACCAGAGGGGTTTGAAACGCATGAGCAGAAAACTCATGTGTGTAGGCTCAAGAGTGCCTTGTATGGATTGAAGCAAGCCCCTAGAGCTTAGTATAGCCGAATTGACAACTACTTACAGAAAAATGGGATTTTTCAAGAGTGACGCAGATCCCAATCTCTACTATCTGAGAGTAGGGGATGAGCCTCTTATACTGGTACTGTATGTAGATGATCTATTCCTAACAGGATCATCTAGGCTCATCAAGGACTGCAAGGAGAATTTAGCTGCAGAATTTGACATGACGGATCTAGGGCTAATGCATTATTTTCTGGGGTTGGAAGTTTGGCAGCAGAAGGGTGAGATCTTCCTTGGTCAAGTAAGATATACTACAGAAGTTCTGAAAGATTTCAGAAGGGGGACTGTAGACCCATGGCTACTCCAATGATTACCAATTGGAAGAAAATTGACACGTCCGAAGAGGATGAGGCTGATCCTAAGTTGTATAGGCAGCTCATAGGTTCTCTAATGTATCTGGTAAACACGAGACCAAACATCTATTATGTTGTCAATACTCTCAGTCAGTTCATGGTGGAACTTAGGAGGGCTCATTGGGCAACAGCCAAACATGTTCTTAGATATTTACAAGGAACAGTCGATATTGGACTCAAATACACCAAAGGCAATGACATCAGGTTGAGTGGGTTCACTGACACAGATTGGGCTGGGAACCCAGTAGATCGGAAAAGTACCAGTGGGTATTGTTTCAGTGTTGGATCGGGGATTACCTCCTAGTGTAACAGGAAATAGAAATCTGTGGCCCTGAGCTCCCTAGAAGCGAAATATATGGTAGCAAGCACGGCTTTGTGTGAGGCCATATGGCTTCGGAAATTGCTTGTGAACTTACTCAAGGAGATGATGGAGGCGACCAACATTCTATGTGATAATCAGAGTTGCATCAAGCTCTCTGAGAATCCTGTGTTTCATGATCGATTGAAGCACATTGACATCAAGTGTCATTAAATCAGAAATTGTGTCCCAAGGGGAGCCGTACAATTGGAGTACACTCCTACAGGAGAAGAAGTGGCAGATATCCTCATGAAAGCTCTGGGAAAGACTAAGTTTGTCTATTTCAGAGAAAATATGGGGATGATCAAGAATCCATTTCAGTAGCAGGAAAGGATAGGTTCATGATTCAGAGGGAGTTGCAGTACAGATGAGGCAGTGACAATGATAGTGTCATGGGCAGCAGTACAGAAGACAGCAACGCAGCAGGTGAGGGGCAGCAGCCAGGCATCAACAACACAGAGGATGCTTCAAGACAGAGCAGCATGTAGCAGGCATTTTGTTAGAACACTTTCCTCGCTAAGAGGCAGTGTTGATTTTTGTAGCATCATAAAGTGTTTCAAGTCTCAAAATTTGTAAGGAGGCTTGGACATCAGTATTCCAAAGAACAAAAAAATTGTTTGTGGAAATTCCACTCGGTTTATGTTTTATGAAAATAATCAATTATTTTATTGTAGACCCTAAGTCTAAACTTAGGGAAATTAAATAATTAATGGGTATTAATAAAACAGAGTGTGAATCTTCTAGAGAACGAGATGAAGTCAAGTTTTAACCTTGGCCATTGATTAGAGTTCTAATCTAGGCCCTTGATTCGTCAATGAGAAGATTATAAAAGAAGGCTTGAGGGGCATTTGGAATGTAAACTGGACATACACTCAGTAACCCAAAGGAAGTCGATTTTGAAGGAATAGAATTCGATTTCAGAGGGAGCGTTGCAAGGCAAAGTTGCAGAGGCAGAAGAAGGAGAGGGAGTCAGTAGTGACAAAGGTCGAGGAGAGAAGGACGTAGAGGGCCACAGAAGGCGGCATAGAGCAACAACGCAGTGAGCCCACACAGAGCCCATGCAGAGTGACGCAGAGGGAGACAGTGGGTCGTCCGGGTGTCAGAAAATCTCTAGAAGGAATCGGAGAATTTATCTCAGGTGTTTTCTAAAGAAGTCTGCCAGTCTTTTCCTTGTAAATAATTTCATTGCTGAAGAATAATATATAAACCCTCATCTGTTGCACCGGTTTTCCCGAATTGGATTTTTTCGGGGACAATTTTCCAAAAATAAGTGTGTACATGTGATTGATTCTTATGCTTACATTTCTTACTGTTCCTTTCTCTGCATATACTTAAGCGAATGTTGCAGTAGTATTTATTTCGAAATTTACTGGAAGAATTCTGTAAATAGCTTATTGAAATAATAAGTAGGAGAAACAAATCTATCACTGCAGAAATATTTTCTGGATTGAAAATTTCACACTATATACTTTCATGTGTCGAAGGACAAAAGAAACAAGTTGGAAGCCATGGGAACAAAAGGTACATTTGTTGGATATTATGAAAATTCTAAACCATTTAGAATATATACTCCTGGTCAAAGGAAGGTTGAAATTAGCAGAGATGTAACGTTCGATGAAGATGTTGCCCTTGGGAAAGTAAGGGGCCTTCCTCTTCCTCCTCCTCCTGAGAAGAATGATGATATGGATATTTTAGATGGTCCTTTCGTGTCTGAATCTGAGACAGACATTGTTGATGATTCCATGGAGCCTATGGATCCCTTAGATCCTCCTCCATGTGATCCTCCTACAGGAAGAGGCCACTTTGGCTTCGTGACACGTTACAAGATGATTAGAGACGAGTTCCCGTTCGAAGATCATTTAGAGACAACAAGAAGCCATGCAGATACTAGGGATACGTTGCCGCCATGAGCACTATGATTCAAACCGAACCTCCCACCTTTGAAGAAGTAGTGAAAGAATAAGTCTCGAAAGATGTTATGGCTGAAGAATATGAATCAATTATGAATAATGACGTATGGGATGTTGTGCCAAGACCAAAGAGTAAAACCATGGTGACTTCAAAGTGGCTATTCAAGATCAAACATGGAGTTGATGGTAGCATTGAGAAATACAAGGCAAGGTTCGTTGCCCGAGGATTCTCCCAAAGAGAGGGAGAAGATTATGACGATATATTTGCACTTGTGGCTCAATATACAACCATTCATTGCCACAAGTCAAGGATGAACCCTTCATCAGATGGACGTAAAGGCGTCATTCTTCCATGGCATGCTATAGGAATGAGTGTATGTTGAGCAACAACAAGGATTTGAGGTAGAGGATTGAAGGTAGTGTATGGTTTGAAGCAAGCCCCCAGAGCATGGTACGCCCATATTGATAGTTATTTGGTGAAGCCGGAATTTACAAGAAGCTATGTCGATCCTAACCTTACTTCAAGGTAGTCCAAGGTATGCCATTGATTTTGGTTTTATATGTTGATGTTCTATTCTTGACAGGTAGCGAGCCCTTGATGATCGAGTGTAAGAGGGAGATAGCCTCTGAATTCGAGATAAATGACCTTGGACTCATGCACTACTTTCTAGGCCTTGAGGTGTGGCAAAGACCTGGTGAGATTTTCCTTTCACAAGGAAAATATGTTGTGAAGTTGTTGGAGAGGTTTGGAATGACAGAATGCAAGTCCCTACCCACGCCGATGGAAATAAACTTTAAGAAGTTATGTGGAGAAGTTGCAGGATCTGATTTGGCGAATCCATCTGAGTATAGACAGTTGATTGGGGCTCTGATGTTCCTAGTGAACACCTGTCTAGACATATGCTATGCAGTGAATACTTTGATTCAATTCATGACCAAGCCTCTCCATGCACATTGGATCGCTGCCAAACACATTTTGAGATATTTGTATGGGACGATCACACTTGGTCTGAGATATTCTACTGGAGATGTTCAACTTCATAGATACATCGATGTTGACTGGGAAGGAAACGTTGTCGATAGGAAGAGTACATCTCGATGTTCTTTAGCCTTGGATATGCCATGATATCTTCGATGAGAAGGAAGAAAAAATCCATAGCATTGAGTACCGCCGAGGTAGAATACATTGCCGCTAGCATGCTAGTTGCGTAGTAGTTTGGTTGAGGAAGCTCTTTGGAGAGCTATTTGAGCAAGTCCTAAACACTACAATAGTATATTGCGACAACAAGAGTGGGATCCATCTGGCAAAGAATCTCGTATTTCATGACAAGTTCAAGCACATAGAGATTCAATATCACTTCATTTGAGACATGGTGCAAAGAGGAGCCATTCGACTCCATATAATGACAGATGAGCAAATTGCAGATATTCGTACCAAGGTTTTGCCGAAAGGGAAGTTCTTGGTCTTCAAAGAGTAGCTTGGACTGATGGATGTGACCCCTCCTGATAAGGGGCATCATTGATCGAAAACACTGAGCCGACTGTTCCCCCTTGTCTGAGCTCCCAAGGTGAAGAATTGAGATGGAGGGCTCCTGGGGTTGAGAGATCTTTGGACAATAGGGTTGTGGATGTTGCTCCCCTATCTGTCATCCATAGGGTTGGAGATGTTGGCTCCCCTATCTTGGTATTTTCAGAGTATACCCCAGTTAGCATCATACCCACAAGTTGGACTTGTTGGGATTACTGCTCCCCGTCTAGCCAACGGGTTGAGAGTGTACTTGGGGGTGTACAATCCAAGCTGATTATGATGCAAATGTTCTACAACATGACTCTTAAGGGTCATTGTTGGGAAGATTAGTGGGGAATAGGATGGGTTGAGATGTGCTCCCCTATATCACCTATTGCTCGATATGGGGTTGAGGATGTTGCTCCCCCATGAGATTTCGCGTTGAGATGTGCTCCCCGATGTAGTTTCAGGTTGAGATGTACTCCCTGATATTGTTTCGGATTGAGATGTGCTCTCCGACGTTATAAATGGTGGTAGTTAATGCTCCCCAATGATTCTTCTTCTTTAGATTCGAAAATGTTTCAGCAAATAGAGTTGAGAAATATGGGACATGATATGTTGACAGGATAGACATGATGATGCACTTGGAATTTCTCCCTAGCTGAGAGAGAGTGTTAATTTGGCAACTCAATGACAAATTCCAACCATGGGACTAGATTTCTCTTTTCGAGAAGATCAATTTTGACTATTGAAGCGTTCAATTTGGATAAGGGAAAGTGTACTTATGAAGAAAAGCCCACATTGCACATTTGGACAGGTTGACCCTAACAGGAAATTGGTTACCCTTGGAAGCCTATAAATACAAGTGACCTCAAGCTCATTTGGACATCAACCAAGCACCATCTTCTTCTCTTCATTGATTGGTTTGCACAGGTCTAACATTGGGTCAACGAAAGAGGTTCACACAGGTTCGAGATTATAGGGTCCAAAGCTAGCATGTCTTTCTAGGGTTTTGGGTCAAAGTCGGAGGCTTGTCAAAGGAAATTTTCAATTGTAGTCGCAAGCTCACAGGCTTAAAAGAGCGAATGGAAGCTCTCAGTCGCTCGCAAACTTCTTCCTCCCAGCCACTGGAAAGTACGGCTAAAATTTGACATTTGACCGCAGTTGACCGCAGACATGAAAAGTTGTCTTTGATCTACAATGATGCTAGAAACATATTTTTGAATATCGTTGGGATAATTTTGTTGGATGATATTGTATTGGGCTCATTGTACTCTCTGTTGAACATTTTATGATAATCTAATAGAAGAAGAATTTCAAAGGGATTTCCCCCTTGTGGGGTATTTCCTTGGTCTTTGACCAAACCTGGGGTCTCTTATTTATGTGTTGATTGTCTCCTTTGTCATTGCATTTATTCTTTATTATTGTTGATGATTGGAAAGATTAATTGTTATTGGAAAGATTGCTAATTGAAAAATTGAATTGGGCTAAAGTAATTGAAACAACATAGAACAATATGAAAATTAACATATCATTACTCTTTAGTGTCTCATACAAGAAATCTAGTTCAATGATGTGGCAGTTTTCTTATGAGCTTTTAATGCGTATTCATTCATGAGCAGTACAATGCACTGTCAATAAAATCAGTTTTCAGTTGAGACATGATCAATTGAGTAGTGACAATGATGTGCAGTGGTTAGTGATGTACAGTGATTCTTTAGTGGGTTGATTTGGCAGTAGTCAGTTGAGAAGTTTTGTGCAGCAGGATTTGACAAGATATTTGAATCGAGTAGAGCAGCGTAATCTTCTATATAACTTTCTTATATTGATTCAAAGCATAGGGAGATCCAGTTTGAAAATTGTCAAATGCGGTCCGCCTATTGATTAGGGTGGCAAGGTGGTGCAAGGCAGGTGATTCGATTCACATTCAAGTTGTGGCCTAAGAACACTTCAGGGCGGCAAGGTGGTGCAAGGGCAGGTCGTAGCCTGCACAGGGCATTGTGGCATCCTTTCAATTGAGGGTGATAAATTACAGGGTGACAAGCATCCTTCCGACAGCAACTGGTAAACAAAGTGTTGGGGCACTCGTCAAGTTGTGGCTTGACATAAAGGGCGTCAGGGCGTCCTTCTGGTTGCACTAGGATATTAGGGTGTAGGAGCATCCTACAAGTTATAGTTTGAAAATCAGGGGGTTGTCGCCTCCAATTGTGGCTGAGAACTTGATGTCATTAATTTTTCTTTTAAAGAAAAGAAGAAGAAAATTACTAAGAAGAGTTTGGTGGTTTTTGACTCGGAGGGGGTTTTCCACCTAAAAATCTTGTCTCTATTGTCTTATCTTTCTGCTTTGTTGTATGGTGTTGTCTACTGCATTTTATATTTGGTAAAGCATAATAACAATAATGTTGAGGAATAACCAATTCTCCGAAAAAATATTAATAAAGTGCTAATTTCTAAAAAAATACTAACTCACTCCCTCCCTCCCCGTCCTCCCCTCTCAGTATTTCCAACATCATAACTGTGATAATTATCCAAGCTTGGAATGGTGTCAAAATTGAGGTCTATAGAATCATCTCATGGATCAAAATAAAGTTACCATAAGAAGAGATACTAATGTAATTTGGACTAGCTAGTGATCCCAAGTTGTTGCATTTGTTGCACCCCGAGGAATTTATGTTTGTGGTGACACAATGTTATGAATATAATTCATATAAAAAAAATAATAAATAATAAGTACCTAACTAATGGTTAGTTAGTAATGAAGAGGCATGTCTTAGAGACATGACTGCTCATGAAAGGGCACCTACCTAGGGTATAAAAGCAGGCCCTCATTTTCATTTGTAATCATCCTACATCAATTCTTTTATACAATATAAAATTCTACAATTCAACGTTAATCATTTTCATTTGTAATCATCCTACATCAATGTCTTTGTTTAACACTGATCTCACTGTCGCATTCGTCAAAAATGCTATGAAAAGCGATTATGCCTTTGAAGCAAAGGCAATGATTCTTGTTGACTTTTAAGTGTGTTGTATCAATGAATTTTGATAAAAAATCTAATAGCAATGGAACAACAAAGTGTATCTGTTGCAAAAGCAAGAATGGTAACGAGTTTATCAGCTCAAACATCAATAATGGCAACGACAAATCACGTCCGTGGTTATTATAGCCGTGCAAAACTGTAAAAGAGATCTTGAAGATGAGCATAGCCTTTTGTCACGTTTTGACCTCGTATTTGGTAATCCAGATGAGCTCTTCGACAAACACATATTTAAATATATCATGGCGCTTCATACAGGTTCAAAAGATCGGCATAATTCTACTAGAAAATATTTATGCCAAATTAATGTTAGTGCAGAGGAAGGGAATCTAAAAATGGCTCATTAACAACAAGGCTAAAATTGAACCCTCTTAGAGATTGTGATTTTTCCCTTTTGTCACGACCGCTTAGAGATCGTGATTTTGTCCTTCTGCCAGGACTGATAATTAAAAGCAAATTAAATGCAAGCATTCATAACTCATGACACAATTATTTTTGGTCAATCTGACCCTAGAAAAACCCCACATCCTCTTGGGGAAAACCAGTCCTCAAAGGAGGATTTTATTGCATGAGTAATCTAAATAAGTACATAAAAATACACAGTACTTATCTCCCTTTTATTGTAGCATTAAATGCACACATTCTGGAAATTTGCGCCCACTGACAAATCATATTTACACGGAAATTTGTGCCTATAAATTAAGAAATTTTTCTCTGCCCGGCTCCTCGAAATTTGTTCCCAGAAACAACCTCGAAAAAGTTCTCAGATCTACCTCGAACTGTGTGCCCAAAGTCTATTGTATTGTGGGACAGTGTAACTAGGATCGGTCTTCATATTGACTATGTAATTATGTATTTATGTAATGAAGAAGACAAGGATAATCAATATATATTTTTGGTATGCTTGCTTCATGGGTTTCATGAGCAAGGTTTTATTATAGATCAATAGACTTCTTCTTGATGTCTATTTGGGATTTGTCTTCTAGTTATAAATGTATTTAAGAGTCATGTTTTTGAAGAATAAAGTCACATTTGTATGCCTCAAGACCTTGCCAATCAAACTAGAAGTCATGGCTTAGAATATGGTTCAAAGATCAGCGTTGGAGTACTCTTCCAGACAACCTTCAAGTCAGCCTACAACACAGTGATAAAGTCGGCTCCATAACATATGACAAGTCGGCTTATTAACATGCAGGAACAACTATATATAAACCTATATATGCTACGCAGAGAAGACAAGAAAGAGCATCGAACAGGTCTGAGATTTTGCAGACTAGGGTACAGGAACATATTCTGTCATATACGACTGTGAGAAGCACAAGTTAGGGCTGTGTTAAGAGAAGACAGAAAAGAAAAGAAGGCAATAAGTTTAAGTAAGGAGAACAACTCAGTAATGTAATGTGGATTTCAGACAACAATAAGTGCAGACCTCAGGACTGAAATATTGCGGATTGAAGACACTCGAAGGACATCATATCAGCAAAGCGTAAGGACTAAGGTTCAGATATATAATTCTGTAATATATACTGAATTGCAGTGCGAGTATATGACAGTAATCAGATGCGTAGAAAAGATTGTTATAGTGCGAAAACAGGACTATGATAAGGTATCATTATGATATGATAAAGGGGGATTGTTAAGAACTAAGGTACTATCACAAGTAAGGATTACATACAGCCTAAAGGAAGAAGAAGAGACTGAGCTCTCTAGTTCTAGTGCAGAAAGGTGCAAGATAGTGCAGGATGGTGCAGAAGAGAAGGATCAATTTAAGAAGTCAAAGAAGAAGCAGTGAGAAGGTATTGGAGGCATACAAAGGTCAAGGGTATGTGTCATGGTCATGGTACTTGTCATTTGAAAGTCTATAAGAAGAATTTCTTGTGGGTTTTCCTCTCCAAGAGGGAGAGGTTTTTCCCTGGCTAGAAGAGCTTAAATTTGTGTCTCTTGTGTTTTTGGTAATTGACTTGATGAAAGACTTAATAATCTAAGAAGAGAAGACATAAGTAAAAGAAGTAAGCTCACAAGTAATTATCAAGAAGAGAATTTGAATTAACCTAGACCTACTTAATTTCTCAACATGGAATCAAAGCAAAGGTGCTAAAGACAAGGGCCACTTAGCAAGGAGGCACTCAAGGAAGCAACAATCAAAGTCAAGGTCAACGTTTGTGTTGAAAATTCAAATCAGTTTGCAAGGAAGATTCTCAAGCTATTTCAAGAAAGATCTTCAATCTCATTCAAAGGATCCACTCATTAAGAAAATAATATTTTCCATCAAAGAATTATATTCAAGACATTGTTGGAAGAGACATCATCTTTTTGGAGACATCCTTTATCATCAAGGATCCAAGAACACCTAGATTGGAGAAGGAGGAAGTCACATTGGAGAAGGAGGAAGTCACTCTACTCAAGTAAGTATCTATGACCTTATCTAAATCTGTCAAAATGACTTATTGCAAAGAGACAAACAAATTGGTTGGTCATCAAACTTTAGTGCATGGAAGAAGAGGACAGATTTGAATCTAATTAAAGACGAAGTTATGGGCTACATCGAAGGATCTACAATTCAACCCTCAAAAGAAGATGCTCTAGCTCATGCCAAGTACATGAAAGGAGAAATCAGATCCCAGAGGATTCTCATAGAATCCATTACCGACTCACTCATACCCTATGTATCAAAACTGAAAACTACAAAAGGAATATATGAGAAACTAGTGGAGCTATTCTCTGTGAGTACTACAGGAGAAGCAATCTCTATGAGACAAGAACTATAAAAGATGAAATTGTCAAGAGAGGAAGGAATAACTTCATATTTTACGAGGATTTTTGAAATAAGAGACCAACTGCAGGAATTGGGAGAAGTAATGTCTAATAGTGAGATGACCACTGTTAAATGCTCTATTAGAAGAATGGGGAAACTTCACTTCAAGCTTATATGGGAAGAAAGAAGCAACACCATTCCACGATCTATGGTCTCTATGTAAAATAGAGGAAATCAAATTAAAATCCAAAGTTGATACAAGATCAAATGAAGGGAATCAAGCCTTTGCAGCCATGTCCAGGAAGAAAGGAAGATTCAGAAAATTTGGTCCTCGGAATAAAAAAATAAATATGGACAAAGTACGATGCTTTGGATGTAATGAACTTAGGCATTATAAAATGGATTCTCCTAAACCTAGGAAGGACAAGAGGAAAAAGAAAGAAGCCCATGTCACAAATGTAAGGGAAGTCCCTGATCTAAAGAAATCTAAGAAAGAAAAGTGAAAGATCTCTATTATGATTGAGATCATCTTTCTCTTTAAGTGATTTATGTTGGTTGTAAAATAGCATGATAGGGAGCAATGTATATTAAAAGCATCATGATAGAAGCATGGGAGGAGCACTTGAAGAAGGAGCTCTTGGAAACCTCACTGATAAACAACATTGAAAGAAGGCAATCATCAACATCAAGGATCATCATTCAATAATCAATATGCTAAGTTACCGGATCCGTCGGGGGAGGGCAGAGATCCCTCGGATCCCCGGATCTGATACGAAACGGCGACGGATACGGTATAAATACGGTTCTGATACAGAGTGTGCCGTATGGCGTATGCCGGAAACGGAAAACTTGTTGGCGGAAACGTATCCAGCTATATTCGTCCAAAAAGCACATGCCGGAACCGGACGAAATTGTATTTTCCGCCCGCGATTTAGGTTTTAGCGTTTAGGTTTCTTTGTTAAAGTCAAAAAGGCGGAATAGTTTGTCTCATGCGGCAGAGGAGAAGGCGGAACATGCGGAGAAGCGGAGAAGCGGAACAGTTTGTCGGAAAAGGAGAATAGTTTGTCGTGGAACAGTGAACCGTTCATCACTGAGTTCAACGAAGCTGCTGGGGCCACTGTCTGTCGAGGAGGAGACAAAAGCGATTCAATCGAAGGTGCTGGGGCCATTGTGCAGAAACCCGATAAGTGAAGTCAAACCCTTCCTTCGCTGTGCTGTCGCTGTGCCTGTCACAGACTGCTGTCACGCTGTCTTGAGACCTCAACCCGAGACCTGTCACGCTGTCTGTGACCACTGAGACCTCGACCCGAGACTATTGACGCCAGGTATTTTAAAATTCCCGTTGTTTTTGTCACGCTGTGTACGCTGTGTCTCTGCGATTCATACAGTTTGTATTTTAAATTTCATAAATGATAAAGGTTGTATTTTAAATTTCACAAAGTTTTTTAAATTTTATGATTTATGATAGTGCCTGTTACGCTGTGTATATATCATTCGATAGTTTATTAATTTTATTAAACGTCTATTATAATTTAAATGACATTCAATGGTTGGTTAAATTAATTAAATTAATTAATTAATTTAAAATCATAAATACATATAATATAACAATTATTAAATTGTAATAGTCTATAGATAAATCATAATGATAGATTAATATTTGTATTACATTTGTAAACTCAAAATTGTAAGTGATAGATTAAGATTAAGATTTAAATTTTTAATATTTAAAAAATTAAATGGTAGTGTAAATGGTAGGGGTTTTTAAATATTTTATTTACTTTCTAATTTTAATTTTTTTTTTTTGGTATTTTAGGGGTCTAGGCCTATTCAACCAAAGAAAAACCCATAATTTTTTTATTTAGTTTTTAATTCTTGTGGTAGTGTAAGTGATTGAAATCAAAATTTAAACCTGATTCACTGGTCGAGATTGCTTTGAGATACTCCAAGCTAATATATTATAATTTGAATCTTATATGCAGTAAGGTAACTTATCGACCATTCTCATTATGGAACCATCACATCATGAGCAAAGTGAAAGGGAAATCATCAAAATAGACCCAAAATCTCCTCTATGGCAGTATGTGGAGATTATTGGAAAAAATCCTGGAGGTGGGTCGTATAAATGGAAGTGCAATGAATGCCAAGATATAAAAAATGGCTCATATACTAGAGTGAAGGCCCATCTCACAGGTCAAACTAACACAGGGGTGCAAGTATGCACCGGGCCAAAAAATGCAAATGGAAAACCTGGCACAGGTTTGAGTCCTGAAAAAATGAAATTCTATTCATCTTTACAAGAAGTTGCTGATAGGAAGCTTGCTAAGGGAAAACACCCTGTGCAAAGCGCTATAACTAGGCCTCCATTGCCATCTAGCCCTGCTGCAACAACTAATAAAAGGCCCACTCTAGGCCCTCTTGAAGCAGCTTTCAATAATCAGGGTAGAGACACAGCTGATGAACAAGTAGCTCGTTGCATCTATGCAAATGGGCTTGCATTCAATTTGGTGCGTTCCCCTTATTGGCAACAAATGATTAAGGCTGTTAATGAAGCGCCAAAAGGGTACAAAAGCCCTGGATATGAAAAGGTCCGCACTACTTTGTTGGCATCAGAGAAACAACCCGTGGATAGACAACTACAAGCAATCCGGGATACATGGGCAGAAACAGGGGTGTCCATCATCTCTGATGGATGGAGAGACCAAAGAAACCGTCCATTAATTAATGTTGTTGCAGTATGCCCCCAAGGGGCAATGTTTTTGAAGGCTGTTGATTGCAGTGGAATAGAGAAAGATGCATCTTTCATATCCACAATTCTTATTGATGCAATAGAAACTGTGGGAGCGCATAATGTTGTTCAAGTCATTACGGACAATGCACAGGTTTGTAAAGCTGCAGGCTTGATTGTGGAGGGTCAATATGATCACATCTTTTGGACTCCATGTGTAGTACATTCATTGAACCTTATGCTTGCCAAGATTGGTGAGATTGAATGGATTGATGAAATTTATGTAGCAGCAAAGGAAATCCAAATGTTCATAACCAACCATTCAATGTCTCAAGCCATATATCGAGGTTTTGCAAAGTTGGAGCTACTGAAGGTATTTTTTTTAAATAAATATTATTTGTATTTGAAATTATTAATTTTAATTACAAATTTAATTCATATATGATTTCTCATTTGAGATTTGACTTTTTGAGACTTGTAGGTTGCTGAAACTCGTTTTGCCTCCCACACTCTTGTGATAAAGAGGCTTGTAGAGGTGAGACAAGCGTTACAAGCAATGGTCATTGACCCTCTTTGGGAATCATGGAGGACTTCCACCTCTGATAGAGGGCAAAAAATCAAGGCCATCATTCTTGATGATGCATGGTGGAACAAGGTCCAATACCTTTTGCGGTTTACTGAACCAATCTTGACATTGATCAGGGCATTTGACACAGATACACCTTGTTTGGGGGAGGTTTATGAAAACATTGATAGTATGTTGGAGAGGATAAGGGAAATTATCAGGGCAAGTGAAAATGACCCTTATGAAACATTCTATTATTTAGTGAAGGACATAGTTACAGAAAGGTGGAACAAAATGACCACACCATTACACCTTTTGGCCTATGCATTGCACCCTAAATATTACCATTCCAAAATTTTGTCTTTACCTGGTAGAACAGCGCCAAACAAAGATTCTGAAGTGGTACAAGGATACAAGACAGCTTTAAGGAAAATATATAGAGATATGGGAGTTGCAATGGAAGTACGCCAAGAATTTGGAGGTTTTGTACAATCTACTGGTAGCTTTTCAAATCCAGTAGCTATGGATGATCGAGGACATCTTGATCCTATTACTTGGTGGGGCTTCCATGGTGGGGATAGCATTCATCTCTCCACTTTAGCCACCAGGTTGTTATCACAGGTCGCTAGTTCCTCATCAGCTGAGAGGAATTGGAGTACATATGGCTTCATCCATTCAGTGAAGCGAAATAGGCTGGGAGCGGCAAAGGCTGAGGATCTTGTATACGTTCATTCCAACCTCCGTCTTCTATCACATGTTGAACCAGAGTATAAAAAGGGTCCGAGCAGGATGTGGGATGTGGAGCCTGAGATCTCTGACTTGAACCTAACACTGAATGCCATGACTCACCTCAACCTAATGGAGGATATTGTTCCACCACCAGTGCCTACTGATGCAACTCCATACATTCCAGAACCCTCATCATCTATTCATGATGTAGAGTTGCAATATGCAGAAGATAATATAGATCCATTTGAGGATATGTAAATGTATTTACTATTATCATTTGACATTTGTGATATTATGATTATCCTTTGGCTTTTAGCCTTTTTGTTACGAGGGATGATGCATCATGATTCATTTCATTTCAGTGTTTCAGTCTTTATATATATAAAATGTCTAATGGTTTCAGTTCTAAGAGTGTTTGGTGGTTTCAGTGAGTATTTGATTTTTGAATTCTAAAATGTTTTTCAAAATAAAAAATATTATTATATTTTATTCTTTTTGTACTTGACGTATCTTTGCCGTATCCGTATCTTGTATTTTCAAAAAACTGGCGGATCCGTATCCGTATCCGTATCCGTATCCGAATCCTGGTAACTTAGTCAATATGGAAACAAGTGCTAATATTTTCTAATGGAGTTCTCTACGGATTCACTGGTTAGAAAGAAACCAAAAGCTTTCATCGAGAATTCTATGTTACAGAATTCTGAGATTAGGATATGATGACATATTGATGAAGTAGGTCAAGAGAATGAAGTTCTTCATTCTAGTAATATTGCTACAGGATGACTCAAGGGAAAAGTATGAGGTGCATATATCTATATGCTGACATTGGATGCTGTGAAGTCATGTCATGTGGTTGTAGGTGATGAAGTTCTTTGTTCTATGGAAGGAAAATCTCTTCTGGTGCACAGGTTGCCACTAACAAATGAAATTAAATATGTCCTCATATGGAATATGAGGTGGTTGTATACAAACAAGGAACTAGATATTGGAATTTCCTAGGGGTGAAGCTGTGTTGAGAAAGAATGGAAGATATCATGAAGTACAATCATGTAAAGAGGCGGTTATCATCCGGAAGCCAAGAAGATGTGACTAGGAGATCTCCTGGAAAGATATGTGGACTCCGATAAAAGTATAGTAAAGAAGAAGACCCTTGACAAGACAAATATTTAGAAGATGTGTCAATCTGAATAAAGGATGTCGAAGCCTACACGAAGATGTCATGGTGAAAGATCATCACTGAGGTAACTTTTGATTTAAAAGTTCATATGTATATGTTTATCTGGATGAGTTTATGCAGGCCTGCCAATCATGTGGAAGGATCTAAGATCCTTGAGATTTTCTAATGGAATTCTCTATGAATTCACTGGTTAGAAAGAAAGCAGAAAGGTTTCATCAAAGAATTCTATGTTACAAAATTCTGGGATTAGGATGTAATGACATATTGATGAAGCAGGTCAATGGAATGAAGTTCCTCATTCTAGTAAAATTGCTACAGGATGACTGAAAGGAAAAAGGTATGAGGTATATATATTTATATGCTGACACTAGATGATGTGTAGTCATGTCATATGGTTTCCGATAATGAACTTTAGAAGTATGATCTCTCACGGTGCACAGAGAGATGAAATCAACATAATATATCTTCATATGGAATATGAGGTGGTTGTATATGGACAAGGAACTGGAAATTGGAAGTTCCTGAGAATGAACATGTGCAGAAAGGAAGAGATCATGGAGTGCAACCATGTCAAGAGGCAGTTATCATCTGGAAGCCAAGAAGATGTGACTAGAATATCTCCTGGGAGGATATGTAGACTCTGATAGAAGTCTGGTAAAGAAGAAGACCCTTGACAAGACATATATTTAGGGGATGTGTCAATCTAAATAGAGGATGTCGATGCCTACAGGAATATGTCATGGTGAAAGATCATCGCTAAGGTAACTTTTGATTTAAAAGTTCTTGTGTATATGTTTATCTGGATGAGTTTATGTAGGGCGGCCAATCATGTGGAAAGATGTAAGATCCTTGGGAGATGGTTCAAAGGAATGTAGCATGGCATAAAGGTGGACCATATAAGAAAGATTGATCACTTTCTGATGGTTGACATGACTCGTGGATTAAAGTGATGGATGATTTCTGCCCTATGGAGCCAAAAGGTTGAAGACTCCTCAATATCGAAATCCATGACATCGAGAGGAGAAATTCTTCATGAGCAGCTGGGTGTCTCACCATTACTGCTACAAGTCCCTGGTTGAGAGGGAGCCTGATGGTAAGTTTCTTACTTGGAAGAAACTTGAAGTATGTCCTTCATGGGTTAAGAGGGAGTGACGTCTATGATTCTCTAATTCATGTGTCATGCACTAGACCAGGACTAACAACCCTAAGTCTTACTGAAGGCCATGTGGAGAGAATGGATAGACACATCATTCTGGTCTTCACCTGGAAGACAAAATGGAGGATTGGGTAATCATCTGGCATTCAATACTCTTTGAGAATGAGATAGGGAATTCAAGATAAGAGTAGTTGGGGACCGATATTCTTTGAGGGTTGGCTACCCAAGAAAAGAATAGTCCAAGAAGGTCATACTCTGGGAACACATGGGTGGAGTATGTGCCTTGGAGAGACAATGACTATGGTGTCTATAAGTCATGTGTCTCGCCAACATTGTAGCCCATTGTCTCGTTGAGAGATGGGGTTGTTAGTCAAGGCCTTGCACTAGGACAATGTTGGTTGATATGATGCTATACAGATGCGATTACCAATCCGATTCCTCTTATGAGATTCTTCAGATTGAAAGTGACCATGTACTGTTATGAATACCTCCCTAGTTAAGAGGGAGTGTTGGAAAGTGTAACTAGGATCGGTCTTCATATTGACTATGTAATTATGTAATTATGTAATGAAGAAGACAATGATAATAAATATATAGTTTTGGTATGCTTGCTTCATGGGTTTCATGAGCAAGGTTTTATTATAGGTCAATAGACTTCTTCTTCATGTCTATCAGGGATTTGTCTTCTAGTTATCAAAGTATTTAAGAGTCATGTTTATGAAGAATAAAGTCACACTTGTATGCCTCAAGACCTTGCCAATCAAACTTGAAGTGATGGCTCAGAATATGGTTCAAAGATCAGCGTTGGAGTACTCTTCCAGACAACCTTCAAGTCGGCCTACAACACAGTGATAAATTCGGCTCAATAACATACGACAAGTCGGCTTATTAACATGCGGGAACAACTATATATACACCTATATATGTTGTGCAGAGAAGACAAGAAAGAACATCGAACAAGTCTCAGATTTTGCGGACTAAGGCACAAGAACATATTCTATTATATACGACTGTGAGAAGCACAAGTTAGGGTTGCGTTAAGAGAAGATAGAAAAGCGAAGAAGGCAATAAGTTTAAGTAAGGAGAACAACTCAATAATGTAATGCGGATTTTAGACAACAATAAGTGTAGACCTCAAGACTGAAATATTGTGGATTGAAGACACTAGAAGGACATCATATCAGCGAAGCGTAAGGACTAGGGTTCAAATATATAATTATGTAATATATATTGAATTGCAGTGCGAGTATATGACTGTAATCAGATGCGTAGAAAAGAATATGTTATAGTGCGAAAATAGGAATATGATAAGGTATCATTAAGCTGTGATAAAGGTGGATTGTTAAGAACTAAAGTACTATCAAAAGTAAGGATTACATACATCCTAAAGGAAGAAGAAGAGATTGAGCTCTCTAGTTCTAGTGCAGAAAGGTGCAAGATGGTGCAGGATGGTGCAGAAGAGAAGGATCAATTTAAGAAGTCAAAGAAGAAGTAGTGAGAAGGTCTTGGAGGCATACAAAGGTCAAGGGTATGTGTCATGGTCATGGTACTTGTCATCTGAAAGTCTATAAGAAGAATTTCTTGTGGGTTTTCCTCCCCAGGAGGGAGAGGTTTTACCCTAGCTCGAAGAGCCTAAATTTGTGTCTCTTGTGTTTTTGGTAATTGACTTGATGAAAGACTTAATAAAATAAGAAGAGAAGACATAAGTAAAAGAAGTAATCTCACAAGTAATTATCAAGAAGAGAATTTGAATTAACCTAGCACTACCTGATTTCTCAACATGTATCTCCTTGAATTTCAAGCCAAAAAACAACAGAAATCTCCCTCGATTTTCAGGTTTCATGTAGAAGGAAAAATCTTGAAATTTGTGCCTCGAATTTTGGCCCAGAACAACGTTGTCACTTCCTATAAACTTGTGCCTAATTGCCTTGAATTTTGTGCTAATGAAATGTTATTGTGCTTGAAAATCGTGCTACCTCTCCTTGAAACTCGTGTTGTTGTATGGTACTCCTCTTTGGGATTCGAGCCCCTCACTGCTACAATTTCTCCTCCTCTCCTTAATGTTTTCTCCTCTCTTCTCTTCTCCTCATGCTCTCTCAAGTGAAGTGAAGAATGAGCTTCCCTTTTCCTCTTTTGTCTCCTTGGAAAAGATTGAATCCCTAAACCTAGGATCCAATGGCTGAGATTTCATCCTCAAATCTCAAGATGTGTGGTTGAGATCATTTCTCCAAAATGACCCCACTCATACATTGGCCCCATCACTTAAAAGTCTCCTAGTACCTTTTTTAAGTTGTGTACCTTTTTAATTTCTTTCATAAAGTGATTTTTTCTCCTCACTTTAATATTAGAAAGTACATTTAGTACTTTTAAACATAAAGTCGCTTTATAAAGTACAAGTGTCTTTAATGTAAGAAAAAGTACATGGTACAACACTTCTAAGTACCCTTTCCCACCGTGACATTAATATAACTCATAAATTTCATCAAGACAAAAGCCATTAATGTGCTCACTAGGCTAAAAGGGATAAAGCCTAGTAACACCTCTCTTGGTACCATTTTCAACACTCCCTCTTACCAAGGAAGGTGTTTCTCACAACTCCCATCCTGTCTCTGAAAAATACATGCTTTCCCCTTGGTAATTATTTGGTGAGAATGTCTACTACCTATTCATCAGTGTATATATACTCAAGCTTCACTGCCCCTTACTTGATCTCAATATGCTTTGACCGGTCATGAAATACTAGATTCTCAGAGAGTTTGATACAACTTTGATTATCACAGTATATCGTAGTTGGTCTCAACATCTGACCAAATAAACCAAAAATCATCTTGTGAAACCACAATGCCTTGCACCCTGCTTGACTAGCTGCCATATACGCTGCCTTTGCGCTGCTCAATGCCATTGAATTTTGTTTCTTGATGAACCATGATACAATTGTTAAACCCAATAAAAAAACAACACCTGAAAGTACTCTTCCAGTCACTAGCACTGCCAGTTCAATCTGATTCTATGCAACCAATCAATCTAACTCCATCCACCCTAACATACTCCAAACCAAAATCCACTGTGCCCTGTAAGTACCTCAACACATGTTTTGCTGCCACCCAGTGTACTCTCCTAGGCTCCATCATAAACTGACTCAACGTGTTGACTGTAAAACAAATATTCGGTCTAGTATTGACCAGATACATCAATGAAATGATCAACTATTGATACAAAGTGGGGTTCACCAACTCGAAATCAGAAGCATGCAGTGTCTTCCAATTGGCGATCATAGGAGTAGCCATAGGACTGCAACCCTCCATAGAGAATCTCCTCAATATATCACCTGTGTACCTGCCTTGGCTCACGAAGATATGCCCATCCTCCGACCCCAGAAAATAATGCATCAACCCCATATCAGTCATATCAAACTCTGGAGCAAGATCTCTCTTGCAGTGTTGGATGAGTCTGTCCTCCCCTGTAATAAACAATCATCCACATACAGAACCAGAATGAGTGGATCATCACCTACCATGATAAAGTATAGGTTCGGATCTGCATCACTCTTTTGGAAACTCATCTGCTGAAAGTAGGCATATGTCCTCTCGTACCATGCCCTCGATGCCTGCTTCCGTCCATACAATGCTTTCTTAAGCCTACACACATGAGACTCCCTCCCATGCAACTCAAAGCCCTCAAGTTGCTCAATGTACACCTCCTCCTGTATACAACCATTGAGAAAGGTGGTCTTCACGTTCATTTGGTGAATCCTCCATCCCATCTTAGTTGTTATAGATATCACTGTTCTAATGGAAGTATAACGAGCAACCGAGGCAAGGAACTCCTCATAGTCAACTCCCTCTACCTGTGAGAACCCTCGTGCCACATATCGAGTTTTGAACTTCTCCACGCTGCCATCCGTAGTATGTTTGATCTTGTAGAGCCACCTATAAGTCACCACTGACTTACCCTTAGGACGTGGAACTACCTCATAGACGTCATTCTTCTTGATAGAGGCATACTCCTCCATCATCGCATCCCTCCAGATCGACTAACTGGCGGCCTCCTCAAAACTAGTTGGCTCTGTCTCCACAACATTTGCCACAAAGCCACTCAACCACTCTGGTGGTCTACTCTCCCACACTGACTACTTGGGTCTCCCCACAGCCTCCCGAGCCTCCTTCAAGGTCTCCTGAAGCCACTTTGGGTTCCTCTTCCCTGTAGTAGTCTCCCATGGTGGTACGGGAAAATCCTCAACGGGTGCCTCTCCTCCCGACAAGGAAGGCTCTAGTATAACCAATGGAGACCTTGGACTCAGATATTGTGCCCGATGAGCCTGCACCACGAGATCTTGAACCAGGCGAAACTGTACTCTGTGAACCTATTACCCTTGAAGAAGGTGAACCTCCTGAGTCCTGATCCTGATGCACCACCTGATGCCCTTGAAACCTGAGGAGCCTACTGCTCAACCTGATCAACCTCCCAAGACCTCCTTAAAGCCCCCTCCTCCTCAAATATCACATCTCGCCTCAAGACAATTTTCCTTTGTGTAAGAAGATATATACGATAGGCTCTATTCGTCTCACTATAACCCACTAGGATACCCTTCTCTACAGTGAGTTCCAATTTCGTCCTCTTCTCTCTCAAGGATGTGTGAATTACTAAGCCACCCAAATATCCTAATGTGCCCAACTTCCGGCTTCTTGCTAATAAACACCTCCTCGGGAGCCTTGTTCTCCAAGACTCTGTGTGGGCTCTTGTTCTACAAATATACAACAGTGTTACATGCTTCCGCCCACAAGAAGAAAGGTAATCTCTGATCATGCAACATCGCTCTAGCTGCACCCAAAATGGTCTTGTTCTTCCTCTCTGCCACCCCATTTTGTTGAGGGTTGTAAGGCACTATGTACTCCCTCTTGATGCCAACACTCCCACAAAAATCATTCATCTCCATGGAGGTATACTCGCCCCCATTATCTAACCTGTGAAAATTTCAATCTAGAAATATACAATTGTGGTGATAGATTTATTTCTCCTACTTATTACTTCGATAAGTTATTTACAAAAATCTATCAGTAAATTTCGAAATAAATACTACTGCAACATTCACAATTACATATGCAGAGAAAAGAACAGTAAGGAACATAAGCATAAGAAACAATCACATGTACACACTTATTTTTGGACAATTGTCCCCAGAAAAACCCAATGTGGGAAAACCGGTGCAACAAATGAGGGTTTTATTATTATTCTTCAGCAAATGAATCTTTACAAGGAATACACTGGTAGATATATTCAAAAAACACTTGAGACAAAATTCCCGGACCCTCCCGAATATTTTCTAACACTCGGAAGAGCCTCTGACTCCTTCTACGTCTATCTGCGTGTTTCTCTGCATAGTCCTTGCATTGGACTGCGTCACTCTGCGTGGGTTTTGCATGGGTTCACTACGCTGCAGCTTTGTGCTGCCTTCTGTGGCCCTCTGTGTCCTTTTGTCCTCGTGCTCAATCACTACTGACTCCCTCTTCCTCCTTCTACCTCTCCAACTCTGCCCTGCAACTCTCCCTCTAAAATCGAATTATATTACTTCAGAATTGATCTCCTTCGAGTACTAAGCGTATGCCCAACTTACTTTTCAATCAAATGACCCTCCTGAGTCCTGATCCTGATGCACCACTTGATGCCCTTGAAACCTGAGGAGCCTGTTGCTCTACCTAATCAACCTCCCAAGACCTCCTTAAAGCCCCCTCCTCCTCAAATATCACATCCCACCTCAAGACAATTTTCCTTTGTGCAAGAAGATATATACGGTAGGCTCTATTGGTCTCACTATAACCCACTAGGATACCCTTCTCTACAGTGGGTTCCAACTTCGTCCTCTTCTCTCTCAAGGATGTGTGAATTACTAAGCCACCCAAATATCCTAATGTGCCCAACTTCCGGCTTCTTGCCGATAAACACCTCCTCGGGAGTCTTGTTCCCCAAGACTCTATGTGGGCTCTTTTCTACAAATATACAACAGTGTTACACGCCTCCGCCCACAAGAAGAAAGGTAATCTCTGATCATGCAACATCGCTCTAGTTGCACCCAAAATGGTCCTGTTCTTCCTCTCTGCCACACCATTTTGTTGAGGGTTGTAAGGCACTATGTACTCCCTCTTGTTGCCAACACTCCCACAAAACTCATTCATCTCCGTGGAGGTATACTCGCCCCCATTGTCTAATCTGTGAAAATTTCAATCTAGAAATATACAGTTGCGGTGATAGATTTATTTCTCCTACTTATTACTCCGATAAGTTATTTACAGAAATCTATCAATAAATTTCTAAATAAATACTACTGCAACATTCACAATTACATATGTAGAGAAAAGAATAGTAAGGAACATAAGCATAAGAAACAATCACATGTACACACTTATTTTTGGACAATTGTCCCCGGAAAAACCCAATGTGGGAAAACCGGTGCAACAGATGAGGGTTTTATTATTATTCTTCAACAAATGAATCTTTACAAGATACAGCTACAGCGAATATGTTGAAAACACCGAACAAAATTCCGGACCACAAGAAGATTTTGACACTAGGGAAGAAGCCTCTGACTCATTACCATGTCTATCTACATGTTTCTGCACCACGGTCCCTCGTTGGATTACGTCCTCTCGAAAATGGAGGCTGCATTCGTTTACCTGCTCTGTTTCTGTCTTCTTTTTGTGGCCCTAAATATTTACTCGTCCATGTGGCCGTGGATATTGCTGGCCGCTCACCTCTTCCTCCTCTGCCTCCTAATACTCAGCCTCCTTTCTCTCTTGTCAGCTCTTTCCTAGCAGGAGGCATATTCTCAGAATCAAGATCCTTCCCGTTTTAGTGCTAATACTTGACCCCTTTTAAAAATGTTCCTCAAACCTTCTTTTCTAATCTTCTAACATTCATCAGCCCAAAGGATCAAAGTTCCAATCCTTTCTGGTTAAGATTAAAACTTGACTTGATCTTCGTTCTTTAAAAGATTCACACTTTTTCATATTAATACCCATTAATTATTTAATTTCCCTAAGTTTAGACTTAGGTTCTCCATTAAAATAATTAATTATTTTAATAAGACATGAACTGAGTGGAATTTCCACAAATGGTTTCTGGGTTCTTTGGAATATTGATGTCCAAGCCTCCTCACAAAATTTGAGACTTGTAACACTTTCTGATGCTACAAAAATCAAAATTCCCTCTTAGTGAGGAAGGTGTTCTAGAAATATGCATGTTGCATGTTGTTCTACTTTGAAGCATCCTCTACTTTGTTGATCTTTGGTTGCTTCCCCTCATCTGTTGTGTTGTTGCCTTCTGTACTGTTGCCCATGACACTGCCATTGTCTCTGCTTCATCTCCACTACACCTCCCTCTGAATCTTGATCCTATCCATTCCCGCTACTGAAATGGATTCTTGATCATCCCCATCTTCTCTCTGAGGTAGACAAACTTGGTCTTCTGCAGAGCCTTCGTGAGGATATCTTCCACTTGTTCTCCTGTTGGAGTGTATTGCAACTGCACAACTCCTCGTTGGACACAGTCTCTGATGAAGTGACACCTGATGTTAATGTGCTTCGACCGATCATGAAACACAGGATTTTCAGAGAGCTTGATACAACTCTGATTATCGCATAGAATACTGGTCGCTTCCAGTTTCTCCTTCAGCAGGGTCACAAGAATTTTCCAAAGCCATATGGCATCACACGAAGATATGCTAGTTGCCATGTATTCAGACTCTACAAAGCTCAGCGCCACGGATTTTTGTTTCCTGCTACACTGGCAGGTCATCCCTGATCCAAGATTGAAACAATACCCACTCGTACTCTTTCGATCTACTGGACTTTCAGCTTAATCTGCATCAGTGAACCCACTTAACCTGATGTCATTGGCACAGGTGTACCTCATGCCAAGCTTGACTGTTCCTTGAAGATACCTGAGAACATGTTTGGTTGCTACCCAATGAGCCCTCTTAGGTTCCACCATGGACTGACTGAGGGTATTGATAGCATAACAGATGTCTGGCGTAGTGTTCACTAGATACATCAGAGATCCTATGAGATGCCTATATAGAGTAAGATCAGCCTCATCATCTTCGGACATGTCGATTTTCTTCCAGTTGGTGATAATTGGAGTCGTCATGGGTCTACAGTCCTCCATCTGAAATCTTTTCAGAATTTTTGTAGTATATCTTCCTTGACCAAGGAAGATCACCCCCTTCTGCTGCCAAACTTCCAACCCAAAAAATAGTGCATTAGCCCTAGATCCTTCATGTCGAATTTTATAGCCAAATTCTCCTTCTAGTCCTTGATGAGCCTCGATGACCCTGTCAAAAATAGATCATCTACATATAACCAGTATCCGGGGCTCACTCCCTACCCTTAGATAGTAGAGATTGGGATCTGTGTCACTCTTGACAAATCCCATCTTCTGCAAGTAGTTGTCAATTCGACCATACCAAACTCTAGGAGCTTGCTTTAGTCCATACAAGGCTTTCTTAAGCCTGCACACATGAGTCTTCTATTCATGTGTCTCAAAGCCCTCTGGTTGTTCAATGTACACTTCCTCTTCTATCACCCCATTTAGGAACGCAGTCTTGACATCCATCTAGTGAATCTCCCATCCCATCTGCGCAGCAAGGGATATCACGGATCTAATGGAAATATATCTGGCTACTGGGGCAAAGGTTTCTTCATAATGGATCCCTTTCTTCTGAGCATACCCCTTAGCCACAAACCTGGCTTTAAATTTCTCAATGCTTCCATCTGCAGCATACTTGATCTTGTAGATCCACCTTGAATCCACAACTGATTTATCTTGAGGTCTAAGAACCACTTCTCAGACAACATTTGTCATGATGGAACTGTACTCTTCCACCATTGAATCTACCCATACTTGGTGCTGAGTTGCTAAACGAAAAATAGAAGGTTCTCCAACTTGTGCAACCAAGGCTTGGTACCTCTCAGGTTGCTTGCGCTGTCTCTTCACATCTCGAGGGGCTCTGACAAAGTCCTCTGCGTCCCTCAGAATTTGTCGTAGTTCCCTGCTCGTTCTCCCACTAGTAGTGGGTCGATCTACTTGCTCTCCCTCCTACAAGTCCTTGAGAGAAGTGTCCCTTGTATCCCCATGCCTTGGAGAGGCAACTGTATTATCTTCCGCAGGTCGTTGTGGTTGAACCAGCGGATCCTCCTCAGACTGCGTAGCAGAAGGCATCTATCAGGATCTTTTGAAGGCCCTCTCCTCCATGAATTTCACATCCCTTCGCACTACCACTTTCTTGCTCTCTGGAATGTGAATGTGGTAAGCCATTCTCACTGTATCCTACCAGATACCCTTTTTCCGCAGTCATGTCCAACTTCTTCCTCTTTTCATTGAGCACATGACAATATGTTGTACTGCCAAAGATCCTAAAGTGACTCACTTTAGGCTTGTTGCCAGTGAAGACACTTTCTGGCGTGATCTTTCCCAGTGCGTTGTGAGGAATCTTGTTCTGAACGTAGACAGTTGTATTACAAGCTTCAGCCCACAGAAATTTGGGCATGTCTTGATCATACAACATTGCCCTTGCAGCCTCGACAATAGTTCTATTTTTCCTTTTTGCCACACCATTCTGCTCCGGATTAAACGGAGCTGTCCACTCTCTTTTGATACCTTCCCTTGCGCAGAACCCTGTGAATTCCTTATCAGTGTACTCTCCACCATTGTCTGAACGCAACACCTTGATCCACTTTCCTGTCAGATTTTCTACCAGAGCTTTAAACTCTTTAAAACGACTGAAGACTTCATCCTTGGTCTTCAGAAAGTATATCCAGGTCTTCCTGGAATGGTCATCAATAAAGGTGACAAAATATTCGGCACCACTAAGAACTCTAGTGGACATTGGTCCGCAGATATCCAAGTGTATCAAGCCCAATACACTCTTATCTCCATTGTTGCTTCTCTGATACGTTGCCTTGACATATTTTCCCAACACGCACCCTCTTCAAACATCGTCTCGCTTGGTGCTCAGTTTTGAAACTCCCGTGGCAGTTTTCTTGGGAATCTTTAACGCCCCATGATGCAAATGTCCCATTCTTCTGTGCCATAGTTCATTCAAGTCATTTTCATCCGTGTTGCCTATCAGTGCCATTGGAGATTCGAGTTGTAACTTATAAAGTTTGTTGCTCCTTACTCCAATTTGTGCTTTCTTCTTCCAACTGGGGTGTTTGACGTAAAATTTGTTTCCAATGAAGTAAATGTCGTAACCTTTGTTTTGAAGTTGAGACACTGAGAGTAAGTTCATCCCCAACCCAGGCACATGCAGTACATTAGTGGCCCGAAGCTTACTTCCAGCCTCGGTTTGAAATAATACGGTACCTCTTCCAACAGGGGTACATATTGCTTTATTAACCATGGTAATTTTAAAGTTCATATGCTCTTCTTGGTAGTTGGAGAAACATTCCCGCACTCCCGTCATATGAGTAAAAGCCCCGTTGTCAATGTACCAGACTTTAGGAGAAGCAGTGCTTGACACACAAGCAAACTCTTCTTCTAGCCTGGATGCCAGAACAGAAACATCGTGATCCATATGTTCTTCCATGCTTCTCTTCCTTTCTAGAGAACTGTGTGAACCCTTTCGATTTGCCGCAACAATGTCAGATTTCTGTTAACTTTCTGGTTCTTCATTCCTGTTACTCATCTTTGGCTCTGATACCATGTGAAAATTTCAATCTAGAAATATACAGTTGCAGTGATAGATTTATTCCTCCTACTTATTACTTCAAGAAGTTATTTACAAAAATCTATCAGTAAATTTCGAAATAAATACTACTGCAATAATCACAATTACATATGTAGAGAAAATAATAGTAAGGAGCATAAGCATAAGAAACAATCACATGTACACACTTATTTTTGGACAATTGTCCCCAGAAAAACCCAATGTGGGAAAACAGGTGCAGCAGATGAGGGTTTTATTATTATTCTTCAGCAAATGAATCTTTACAAGGAATACACTAGCAGATATATTTAGAAAACACCTGAGACAAAATTCCGGGACCCTCCTGAAGATTTTCTGACACCCAGAAGAGCCTCTAACTCCCTCTGCGTCTGTCTACGTGTTTACCTGCGCAGTCCCTACACTGGACTGCATCACTTTGCGTGGGCTCTATGTGGGTTCACTGCGCTGCAGCTTTGTGTTGTCTTTTGTGGCCCTCTGCGTCCCTCTGTCCTCGTGCTCAATCACTGTTGACTCCCTCTTCCTCCTTCTGCCTCTGCAACTCTGCCCTGCAACTCTCCCTCTAAAATCGAATTCTCTTCCTTTAGAATCGATCTCCTTCAGGTACTGAGTGTATGCCCAGCTTACTTTTCAAATGACCCTCAAGCCTTCTTTTATAATCTTCTCGTTGATGAATCAATGGCCCAGATTAGAAGACTAATCAACGGCTAAGATTAAAACTTGACTTGATCTTCGTTCTTTAGAAGATTCACACTCTGTCTTATTAATACCCATTAATTATTTAATTTCTCTAAGTTTAGACTTAGGGTCTCCATTAAAATAGTTAATTATTTTAATAAGACATGAACCGAGTGGAGTTTCCACAAATGGTTTCTGGGTTCTTTGGAATACTGATGTCCAGTTCTCCTCACAAATTTTGAGACTTGGAACACTTTCTGATGCTACAAAAATCAACATAATCTCAACACCCTGATTTTCCTCCCTGTTTGATTCTCCACAGGAGCCTTAAACTCTTGGGAACCTCTGGAAGACCTCATCCTTGGTCTTCAGGAAGTAAATCCAGGTCTTCCTGGAGTGGTCCTCAATGAAAGTCACATAATACTCACATCCACTCAATGAAACATGGGACATGGGACCGCATACGAGAATGAATCAAACCAAGGATACCTGCAGCTTTGTTGTCACTATTCGAGAAAGGTCTCTTGGTATACTTTCCCAAAGCACACCCCTTGCACACATGAACAATGCTCTGTACTGAAGTCAGAAAAACCTGTAACCATATCCCTCAACATCCTGAAAGCGCCATGGTGCAAGTGGTACATCCTCCTGTGCCATAACTCACACAACTCACTACTATTGGTCTGCACTACCATAGCTCTAATAGGCTGAAACATAAATCTGTATAGTCTCCCACTACGAGCTCCAATCACATGACGAGACTCGATACTGGATCCTTTGGGATATATCAACACTTGTCCCTTTCGGAACAGTACCTCAAATCCCATGTCCTCCATGTTAGAGACTGATATCAAACTCTTCTTCAACCATGGAACATAAAGAACAATTGTCACCTTCAGAGGAGGTAATGACTCCCTCTGAAATGAAAATTTCCCCACTCCTACCACTTTGACTTTGGAGTTGTCTCCAAGCACAACCTCCAAGTCAACATCATCCTCTAAAGGCTCGTGGAATCTCCCTCAATTTTCGTGTTTCCTGTAGCTAACAGAATCACGAAATTCGTGCCTCGAATTTTGGCCCAAAATAGCGATGTCACTTCCTCGAAATTTGTGCTTGACTACCTTGAATTTCGTGTTGATGCAGTGCTACTGTCCTCGAAAATTGTGCTTCCTCTCCTTGAAACTTGTGTTGTTGTATGGTCCTCCTTGGGATTCAAGCCCCTCACTTACTGCTACAATTTCTCATCCTCTCCTTGAAGTTTTCTCCTCTTCTCTCTTCTCCTCATGCCCTCTCAAGTGTGAAGTGAAGAATGAGCTTCCCTTTTCCTCTTGTGTCTCCTTGGAAAAGATTGAATCCCTAAACCTAGGATCCAATGGCTTAGATTTCATCCTCAAATCTCAAGATGTGTGGTTGAGATAATTTCTCCCAAATGAGCCCCCTCATACATTGGCCCCATCACTTAAAAGTCTCCTAGTACCTTTTTTAAGTTGTGTACCTTTTTAATTTCTCTCATAAAGTGATTTTTTCTCCTCACTTTAATATTAGAAAAGCACACTTAGTACTTTTAAAGAACAAGTGACTTTAATGTTAGAAAAAGTACATGGTACAACACTTCTAGGTACTTTTCCCACCATGACATTAATATAACTCATAAATGTCATCAAGACAAAAGCCATAATGTGTTCACTAGGCTAAAAGGGATAAAATCCGAGTAACACCTCTCCTTAGTACTATTTTCAACATTAATCTCCTAAGTGATCAATGGCTAGAATTAAATTCTAACACCCACTTGAAATCAACGGTTTAGATTATATCTAAGTCACTTCAATAATTTTATTATTTATCATCACAACTTTGGTGTTGGAAATACTGAGAGGGGGATGAATCAGTATTTCTTAGCAATTAGTAACTTATTAAATATTTTCAAAGCATTAGCTAATCTTTAGTAGTATTTAAAACCGTAAATAAAGAGTAGATAATGAACACAAAGGTTTTTAGGTGGAAAACCCCCTCCGGGTCAAAAACCACCAAACGTTTTTCTAATAAGTTCTTTTAATCTTCAGTTCCAACTAAAAATAAAGCCCCAACTCTCTAGAACTCTAGAAAAACATTCATTCTCTAGCTCCCACTGGAAGGGCGCCCCAATGCCCTGGTTTTACCAGCAGCTAGCTGAAACGATGCTCCAACACCCTATCAAGCTCCATCTTGCCCTAGCACCACCCTACCACCCACAAATGACAAGAATTTTATATAATTGTGGACTCCCGTGCTAGGCATAGAGGCCCACTTACAATGATATACAATGACTTATTTTTAACTAATGAAACCCTAGAACTAAAACCCTTCTCCCAACAACAAACCCTAAGACCAAATGACTCCTACAATTCTTTGTACAATAGTACAATGCCTTTACAAAATTTTCACAAGACTCTGAATACAGATACCACAACTATACAATGATTAGAGTTATTGAACCAAATATCTCTAACTTTGTTGATGGAGCAATGTGTAACATCAGTGAAGTGTCAACTGTAACATATTGCCAACTATAATGAAATGCAATATGCCCAACGCCTTCCGCTGCTAAAAGCCACACACTATATCTGGAGCAATTTTGTTTCTGAATGAAGATAGAACAGTGAGATGCACAAGTTGCCACTGAGATGCTTCCAAAACTGTAGTTAAACTGACACCCTTGGACCTCTGTCTTCAACATTCTGAACTGAACAAGATATTGTCATTGTACATTCTTTAACAGGTCGGCTAGTTCAGAGTTCAGGTTTTAGGAGGCCGCGTTGTTCTGCTTCAATTTTTGGATCTTTAGCATGCAATTCTTCACATGAGATTTACCTTATAATCCGCAGAGGTTTTGGTCCTTAAGGTCGGATTCAACTACACTTGTCAAGCATTGTAAGTATGTATAGATACCTCCAAACTGTTCAATATAATGCCTTTCAGAGGCACAATGGTCCACAGCTCTGTCTAGGCATTGATACTGTTCAAAAGTTAAGGTGTTAAGTGTATGCAAGTAGTCTCAAGCACCAAGGTTTCTTCACTGTGTGAGCTACTTCAACTGATCCTCCTTGCAAATAGCACAGATATACAAGGACTATGCTTGTGCTCCAAAGAATAGTCTGCAACAATAGACCTATTCAGTTCCAATGATGCCTTCAAACCATAAAAACTTACCTCGGTTACAACGAAAACAATTCTTCAATCCTTCGCTAGTTAGGTTAAAGCCCTTAAGATGTTTCATATTAAGTTTTAACTGCTTCAAGATTTGTGGTGACCAGCAAGCTCGAGGTTTAGGTCTCGTTTAAATATCAATGCTCAAATCACGCTTACACCAATCCAGAATTCATGCCAAGATGCAACTTTTCTTTTGTTGAAGTAGGGACCACAGAGATTTAAGACCTATAGGAGTCACTTCATAACTTTGACGTGTAACTGTGGAAATCCTAAGCTGATGGGCTCCACATGTCTTGGAATAAAATATCGCATCAAGGATAGGACACCTTGCAATCTCAACCAGTCCTCTTGTCTCAAAATGAAGTCCGAGAACGCCAATAGATATACTGCTCCTTCCACTGTAAAAAGAGACTGTCCAACGAGTCCCTAAAACCAAAAGACAAACTCAAAAATCCTAACCCTTTCATCATATTTCTGCGTTGTCTCCACAGGGGCCGAATTTCAGTGCAATAGATTCAAAAGATTTTTATTTTCAAGTACTTGCTTTGATGATGAATCAACTGCTCCTTTTATAGACTTCAAAGGGGTTTCTTAGGATGCCACCGAGTGCACATTTGGAGGATATTGCAAGTTGAAACTTAATTTTCTTGCCTTAAAGTCCAAGCAAGAAGGCTGTTTTGCCATATGAGGTCATGGTTTAGTGTTTTTACGAGGCAAAATCCCCTCATTCCTTATGATTCCAAAAGGGTTTATCTTCAAGACCCTCCATGACACCTTTTACACACAACTTTAACAAAACAATCTTACTTCCTTGATGAGAACGATGAGTTGACCAATGGCAGAGTGCCACAACACCATCCCTTGGAATTATTACCCACAAAATGGGTTCTTGGACTTCAAATATGCATATCTCACAAACCGTGAGGCCTCTCGAGGCATGCCACATACCACCTGAATCAGCTTGACGAGGAGAATCCATCTATAATGGTTTTGATGCAAGAACCAATAACTTGCCATGTCATATTGGTTAACAAAGGCGGGGCATCCCCTAGTGCTGCTTGGGTTGACATCAATGACAACCACCTATCAACATTTGGCCTAATCGTCAACAATAATTAATTAAATTAATTGATGTACTTTTCCTAAGTTACCCTTAGAAATGAAATCATAAAATCATTTACTCCACCAAGCAAACACCTAAAGAGCCAATCAAATATCTTCTACATGCTAAGACACCAAGTCAATGTAAAAGCCCTTCCAATACTACAAAATCAGCGAAATGAAGAGGGGGCACTTGGGGATGAACAATATGCCAACGTTCAAGCTGCCATGACTATTTTTTAATTAAAATATCAAAGGCAAGTTATCACTCATCTTTCATGAATCATGACCCTTTTTCTCTACAAGAACACTTCTTCACATCTTAGGCATATGTGTTGTGATTGGGTTCAACATGGAAACCAATGTTGCATCTTCAAGCACTCTAACAATCCAGCATTCACTAAAAAAACAAAGATACAAGGCAAGGACAGTAACAGATGTTGACAAGTGCTATGTGGACACTTGTTGTTAATAAATACTTTCTATTGTGTACATTAATCTCTTATTGTGCAATCAATGAATCAACTATATCCTATGGGTCTTACAGGTTGAAAACTTATCAGAGAATACATGTTTAAAATTTATGGTTTAGATGCGGAAAAGGTATCTTTCTATTATACTTAATGTTTACTTATGCATTTTTTACATTTTCCTGCATTAAGAATTATTTTTGTTTGTGTTTTCTCCATACCGAGTAAATCAGGGATGCCTACTGCCCCAGAAAGTATAAACTGAGTAAGACTACCGTACACATGGTTGCAATATGTGCTTAAAAATGCTGCATATTTGTATTTGCAGTGTCCCATCAAATTACATTTATAGAATTTTCATTGTTTCCAAATATATTCCTTACAACAAATAAGAATACTGCGCATTCACAATTAAGTAACAAACATTAATGTGGTTATCCCAATAAACAAAATTTTTGGGCAGCCAAATCACTCACCATGTGCAGCAGCAATTGCAGACATTGTAGCAACCTCTAAAGCAGCAGAAGATGACACACTTTTTCCATCTGGTACCCCTGAAGAGACCTATTAAAAAGGGCCATTATATTAAAATAATTTCCTGTACCTGGTAATTATGCATATAAAACAGTGTATATAAATAAATCCTTCTACAATATCCTCTATATGGATAGGGTATTCATATACCATGAACCTCTAATCTATATCTATGGCACGACCCAAGTCTCATTTAAGAGGCAAAAAAAAATGTTACATGTTGAAGAACAATGCCAACCTTAACTCCATAGCTAACTTTGGAAGATAATATAGGCTGAAGGGAAAATGATATGCTCTCTTTCATTAAAGAAAGAAAGAAGAAACCAAATTAATGTCCATAAGTGACCAACAATCATCAATGACACTTCGACAAATTATGCTATCAAAAATTAATGCCAACAGTGACTATACATCAATGCAAAGAAAACCTGATTGAAACACATACAGAGTTACAAAAAGAACAAAAAAATACTCATAGATAACAAAAAAAACACTCATAGAAACCAGTGCTATAAATGGTGGCAGCACAAGTTAATATGATACAGCAGATATCAGTATGCTATAGCACAAATGGGAACCAATAGTCATGCCCATAAACAAATATGAGCCTTGTTACCCACCACCTGTGGGTAGTATATATAGGAGAATTTTTTTCTCCTAGATGGTCCTCAGCCGGCAGCCAGCAGCCCCTTGTAGCACCCAGATAGCTCGATGTGATATTTTCTCCGCCACCTGAGCCCGCCATGTGGTCCCTCGCCCATCTGTTATGAATGCATGTTTGAAGGTGGGCCTTCCGACCCCAAAGGTATGAATTTTTATTGGTATAGTTGAGTAGTTTTCCTTACTTGTCATGGGCACTTTTGGGCACGAACTAGTGGGGGGATTCGGCGGAAAGAGCAGGTTAGGTTTGTATTCTTGTCTTCATTGCCCTATTTCATGGTTATCGTTGTATATTAGTCTCGTGGGATCTCCTTTACTGCTCATTAGCTTTAGGGTTGGAAGTACATGGGAAATCCTGATTTTGGTTGCGTGGTCCCGCCTCCCAATACCACTTACATTACTCCTTTTCCACCTATTTGAGCCCCGTTCATCTCTTTTCCCATATGGGTCCACGTGTGTTCACTAGGTCCACATAGTGTTAGGCTCCCCCTCCCCTTGTCCACACCTTCGGTCGCGCCTGGAACGATGCCTCGGAGGTTGATGCAGCTAAAAAGAAAGTAAAAAGCATAATTTGGCCACTCTCAACAGGAAATGTACCACAAAATGCAAAAGCTGGCTGGGACACACAAATTTAGCATGTGGGCAAAAGCCAAACATGAGCTCTACCCCTTATCCATGGCCATCACCTGGTTCCATCATTAAGGAACCCATGATCGTCCCAACCCCTGGTGGGCAATGAACTGCCCCACATTAAGGGGGTATCCACTGCTATATATTACACATCATGCTCTCACCCCTAGAGCCTCGAGCAGTTATGAAGAAGAAAAATCAATCAAAGAAAAAAGACATATTTAGAAGGGTGGAAAAACAAAGGTCGAGGTAACTCATGTACCATTATTTTCTCCCTCCTACACTCATACACCCAGGTATGGACTTCCCTTGTTATAGCTACCCAATGCACCTTGACATGTGGTTTGGATGAATCCCCACTCCATTCCATCATTATATCATTTGCCACCTACCTCTTAAAGGATGTACTATGGACCTATCACTCCCTTTAGAGGTTGAAACCACCTAATAGGGTCCTTGGTTAACCGCTTTTTGAGCTTGGAGACACTTGTACTTGCCAAAGCCCACTACGAAAGGGCATGCCACCATGAAGTGCCCCATTGATCTCATGACTTGTAAGCATTATTACTTGATTATTCTAATGATTTGTTGTATTGGAGGGCAAGGGGACGCATTCGATCTTATGCAAGATTGCAAGTGGTTTTTCATTTAGGGCTTGCTCTCCCTATATGGGGTCCTAGCCCTCTAGAGGAACACATTGGCACTTGTAGGGTGAGTGTTGAGAGCCATGGGCCTCCACCATAGCAGATATCACTTCATGGATCCCCAACACTAATCATTGATTGCTCGTGTTCCACCTTTTGGATGAGGATGATCCACCTGGTCCACCATGTTGATTTTTTACCATCGGAAAGTGATCTAAGTCTCAAATTTGGTGAGGAGGCTTAGACACTAGTATTCCAAAGAACCCGAAACCATTTGTGGAAATTCCACTCGATTCATGTTTTATTAAAATAATTAATTATTTTAATGGGGACCCTAAGTCTAAACTTAGGGAAATTAAATAATTAATGGGTATTAATCAAACAAAGTGTGAATCTTCTAGAGAACGAAGATCAAGTCAAGTTTTAATCTTAGCCATTCATTAGACTTCTAATCTGGACCGTTGATTCATCAATGAGAAGATTATAAAAGAAGGCTTGAGGGTCATTTGGAAAGAAAGCTGGGCAAACATTCAACAACCCGAAAGAAGTTGATTCTGAAGAAAGAGAATTCGATTTCAGAGGGAGATTTGCAGGGCGGAGGAAGCAGAGAACATCAGCAGTGTTAGGGTTCAGGGAAAGGATGCAAAAGGGCAGAGAGGCAACACTCATGAGCAATGCAAAGGCCTCACGCTGTAATGACGCAGTCTCATGCTGGCTCTGCGCAGTGAGGTACGTAGGAGTGACGCAGAGTGACATAGGGAGGGCCAGTGAATACCTCAAGTGTCGAAAATTCTCCAAAGGTCCAGGGAAACTTTATTTCAAGTGTATCTCGAGAAGTTTCTCAGTTATTTCTGCTAGTCTTTTCTTGTAAAGAATTCCTGCGGAAGACTAATATATAAACTTGTTGATTTTGTAGCATTGGAAAGTGTTCCTAGTCTCATATTTTAGGAAGAGGCTTGGACATCAGTATTCCAGAGAACCCAAAAATCGTTTGTGGAAATTCCACTCGGATCATGCTTTATTAAAATAATTAATTATTTTAAAGTGATCCCTAAGTCTAAACTTAGGGAAATTAAATAATTAAAGGGCATTAATAAAGCAGAGTGTGAATCTTCTAGAAAATGAAGATCAAGTCATCTTTTAATTTGAGCCATTGATTAAAGATATAATCTGGGTCATTGATTCATCAACAAGAAGACTACAAGAGAAGGTTTGAGGGTCATTTGGAAAGTAAGTCGGGCACACTCTCAGTACTCAAAGGAAATCGATTATGAAGTAAGAGAATTCGATTTCAGAGGGTGAAGTTGTAGAGGCAGGGTTGCAGACACAAAAGGAGGAAGGGGAAGTCTGCAGAGCGAGAAGAAGGCAGAAGGAGGACGCAGAGAGAGCAGCGCTGACCAACAGCACTAGCCCTCCATGCAGAGTGACACAGAGGGAGAAAGGGTGCCTCCAATGTGTTAGAAATTCCTCCGAAGTGTTCGGAAAAATTATCTCAGGTGTATTCCAGACATCTGCTCCTCATATTTTCTGTAAAATATTTTGCTACTGCTGAAGAATAATATAAACCCTCATCTGCTGCACCGGTTTTCCCACATTGGGTTTTTCCAGGGACAATTGTCCAAAAATAATTGTTTCATGTGATTGATTCTATTGTGTTATATGTGTTCTATTTGTTCTTCTACTTTTGATTAAGTGAATGCTGCAGTTGTGTTTATTTCAGAATTTACTTAAGCATCTATAAATAACTTATCATAAATAAGTAGGCGAAATAAATTAGAGACTGCAGGAGTATTTCAGATTAAAAATTTCACATGGTATCAGAGCAAAAGGAAAAAGACAGAAGAGAAGGTTCTGCAATGGAACTAAGATCTGACATTGATGCAGCAACAACTCAGAAGGGTTCACGCAGTCCTCCAAAACACATGGAGAAACAGAGGGATCATGACATTTCAGTTCTGGCATCCAGACTAGAAGAGGATTTTGCTTGTGTATCAAGCTCGATCTCTCCACGAGTCTGGTATATTGACAGTGGAGCATGAATTTTCAGATCACGATGGGAAACAAGGCCAAGTGTACCTCTGTTGGAAGAAGAACCATAATATTTTAGACTTCGGGCCACCAATGTACTGCATGTACCGGGATTGGGGATAAACTTGCTCTCGGTGTCTCAATTTCAGAACAAGGGTTACAATGTATACTTTATTGGAAATAAGGTTTATGTAAAACACCCTAGTTGGAAAATAAAGACACAAATTGGAGTAAGGAGCCATAAACTATATAAGTTACAACTTGACTCACCAATGGCACTAATAGGCAATACAGATGAAAGGGATTTGAATGAGTTATGGCACAGAAGAATGGGGCATCTACATCATGGAGCCTTGAAGATCCTCAAAAACACTGTCATGAGAGCTCCAGAACTGAGCACAAGGAAAGATGACGTCTGTAGGGGGTGCGTACTAGGGAAGCATGCCAAGGCAGCATTTCCGAGAAGCAGCAGCAGGGCCAAGAGTGTGTTGGATTTGATACACTCAGATATCTGTGGACCAATGTCCATGAACGCTCTCAGTGGTGCAAAGTATTTTGTCACCTTTATTGATGACCATTCCCCGAAGACATGGATCTACTTTCTCAAGACCAAAGATGAAGTCTTTGAGCGACTCAAAGAATTCAAGGCTTTGGTAGAAAATTTAATTGGAAAGCGGATCAAGAAGTTGCGATCAAATAATGGTGGAGAGTATATTGATAAGGACTTCACAATATTTTACGCAAAGGAAGGCATCAAGAGAGAATGGACAGTTCCATACAATCTAGAGCAGAATGGAGTTGTAAAGAAAGAACAGAACCATTGTGGAAGCTGCGAGGGCGATGTTGTATGATCAAGACATGCCCATATTTCTGTGGGCAAAAGCTTGCAATACAACAGTGTATGTGCAGAACAGGGTGCCTCATAGAACATTGGGGAAAGTGACTCTTAGGAGTGTGTTCATTGGCAGTAAGCTTAAGGTGAGCCACTTCAAGATATTTGGCAGTATAGCGTATTGTCACATACTCGATGAGAAGAGGAAGAAATTGGATCAGATTGCGGAGAAGGGTTGCCTTGTGGGGTATAGTGAAAATGTGAAGGCATATCGGTCTGTCGGATAGCATCTCATGATATTCCTGAAAATCGGAAGATCGTAGTAATTCAGGACGTGAAATTCATGGAGGAGAGAGCCTTCAGGAGATCCCGGGAAATGGTTACAGATACGCAGTCTGAAGAGGATCTGCTAGTACAGCCACAACGACCTACTAAGGATGGCTCGAGTGCTTCTCCGCGGCACAAGGATTCTGAGGAAAGTTCTTCTGAAGAAGAGCATGCAGGAGAGTATGTAAATCCACCCACCACCAATGGAAGAACGAGTAGAGAGCTCCAACAGACTCTGAGAGATGCAAAAGAACTTATTGGAGCCCCTAGATATGAGAAGAGGGTACGCAGACAACTTGATAGGTACCAGGCACTAGTAGCACAGGTCAAAGAACCCTTTAGTTTTCGGGAGGCAGCTCAACATCAGGTGTGGGTAGATTCCATGGTGGAGGAGTACAACTCCATCATTACAAACGATGTGTGGGAAGTAGTCCCTAGACCTTAAAACAGATCGGTTGTAGGATCAAGGTGGATCTACAAGATCAAGTATGCTGCAGATGGCAGCATAGAGAAGTACAAAGCCAGGTTTGTGGCTAAGGGGTATGCACGGAAGGAAGGGATCGATTATGAATAAACCTTCGCCCCTGTAGCCCGGTACACTTCAATCAGATTCGTCATCTCTCTTGTAGCGCAGATGGGTTGGGAGATTCACCAGATGGATGTCAAGACAACGTTCTTGAATGGGGTGATAGAAGAGGAAGTGTACATAGAACAGCCAGAGGGCTTTGAGACACATGAGTAGGAGACTCATGTATGCAGGCTTAAAAAAGTCTTGTACAGACTGAAGCAAGCCCCTAGAGCATGGTATGGGCAAAATGATAGCTATCTGCAGAAGATGGGATTTGTCAAGAGTGACATACATCCCAACCTCTACTATCAAAGAGTAGGGGATAAGCCGCTAATTCTGGTATTATATGTAGATGATTTGTTCTTGACTGGATCATCTAAGCTCATCAAAGACTGCAAGGAGAATCTGGCTATCGAATTCGACATGTAGGCTCTAGGGCAGATGCACTATTTTCTTGGTTTGCAGATCTGGCAACAGAAGGGAGAAATCTTCCTTGGGCAAGGAAGATATACTACAGAGATCCTGAAGAGGTTTCAGATGGAGGACTGTAGACCCATGGCTACACCAATGATTACAAACTCGAAGAAGATCAACACGTCTAAGGATGATGAGGCTGACCCTACCTTGTATAGGCAACTCATAGGATCATTGATGTACCTGGTCAACATTAGACCAGACATTTGTTATGCAGTGAATACCCTTAGTCAGTTCATGGTAGAACCAAGGAGGGCTCACTGGGCAGCAGCCAAACATGTTCTCAGATATTTGAAGGGGACAGTCGAGTATGGGTTGAAGTAGACCAAATTCTATATGTACTTGAGTGATGACTACAGTAGTGTTTATTTCAAAATTTGTTGTAAGGGTTTTGTAAATAACTTATTTTGGAAATAAGTAGCAAAAATAAATCTACAAGAGCAGTAGAAATTCAGAATTGAATTTTTCACATGGTATCAGAGCTGAGTTGAGTAACAAGATTGGAGACTCTGCGTTGGAACGAAGTCTAGAAGCTATTGCAATAGCAACTCAAAAGGGTTCACACAGCTCTCCATAAAAAAAGGGCAAGCATGGAAGAACAGAGGGATCACAACATCTCTGTATTGGCCTCCAGACTGGAAGAATAATTTGCTTGCATATCAAGCTCTGCTTCTCCTGAAATCTGGTATATTGATAGTGGAGCTTCTACACATATGACAGGAGTACGAGAATGCTTCTCAAGCTACCAGGAAGAACAGATGAATTTTTAGATCACTGTGGGAAATAAGGCGAAGTGTACCCCTGTTGGGAGAGGTACCGTAGTGTTTCAAACTGAAGCTGGAAATAAGCTTCGAGCCACCAATGTGCTACATGTGTCTCATTTGGGGATGAACTTACTCTTAGTGTCTCAGCTACAAAACAAGGGCTATGATGTCTACTTCATTGGCAAAAGATTATATGTCAGACAACCGAGTTGGAAGAAGAAGGCACAAATCGGAGTTAGGAGAAATAAACTGTATAAGTTACAGCTTGAATCTCCAATGGCACTAATAGGCAGCTGTGATGAGAAGGATTTGAATGAGTTATGGCACAAGAAAATGGGGCACTTACACCATGGGGCTTTGAGAATTCTCAAGAAGACTGTTACAGGAGTTCCAAATTTAAGCACCAAATGAGATGACGTTTGCAGAGGTTGCGTACTAGGGAAGTACGCTAAGGCAACCTACCCCAGAAGCAGAAATAGGGCTAAGAGTGTGTTAGGGTTGATACACTCAAATGTCCACTAGAGCTCTTAATGATGTCAAGTATTTCGTCACCTTCACTGATGACCATTCCAGGAAAACTTGGATCTACTTTCTGAAGACCAAGGACGAAGTCTTTGACCGATTCAAGGTGTTTAAAGCTTTGGTTGAGAATCTGAAAGGAAAGCAGGTAAAGATACTACAATCAGATAATGGTGGAGAATACATGGATAAAGACTTAGAAAAATTTTGCGCGAGGGAAGGCATCAGAAGAGAGTAGAATACTCCATATAATCCGGAGCAGAATGGAGTTGCAGAAAGGAAGAATAGAACTATTGTGGAGGTTGCAAGGGCAATGTTGTATGACCAAGACATGCCCAAATTTCTATGGGCTGAAGCTTGTAACACAATTGTATATGTTCAGAATAGGATTCCTCACAATGCATTAGGTAAGATCTCTCCAGAAAGTGTCTTCACTGGCAGGAAACCAAAGGTAAGCCACTTCAGGATCTTTGGTAGTGTGGCATACTGCCATGTACCCAAAGAGAAGAGGAAGAAATTGGATAGGACTGCTGATAAGGGGTATCTGGTGGGATATAGTGAAAATGCTTAGGCTTATAGAATCTACATTCCTGGCAGCAGGAAGGTTGTAGTGCGGCGGGATGTAAAGTTCATGGAGGAAAGAGCTTTCAAAAAATATCGAGAGATGCCTTCAGCAACGCAGTCTGGAGATGAACCATTGGTCCAACCACTACGACCAGCTGAGGTTAGCCTGAGTGCTTTTCCAAGGCAGAAGGATCCAAGGGATTCATCTCCAGAAGATTTGCAGGAGGGGGAGCAGGTAGAGTCACCCACTACCAGTGGTAGGACGAGCAGGGAATTACGATAAATTTTGAGGGATGCATAGGAGTTTGTCGGAGCCCCCAGAAATGAGAAGAGGCGGCGCAGGCAACCGGACATATACCAAGCCTTGGTAGCCCAGGTTGGGGAACCCTCTAGTTTTTAGGAGGCAGCTCAGCATTAGGTGTGGGCAGATGCAATGGTGGAAGAGTACAGTTCCATCATGACAAATGATGTCTGGGAAGTGGTTCCTAGGCCTCAGGACAGATCAGTTGTGGATTCAAGATGGATCCACAAGATCAAATATGTTGCAAACTAAATTGAACGACACGAGGAAACGGAAATGAGTTTCCAAAACGAGAAGCGATACGAAACGCAACATTTTGGAAATGAGAAAACGCGATATATCTATATATATATATATATATATATATATATATATATATATATATATTTATATTAGAATTTAGGACATTTAAGAAATGTTATGTGAAATCATAAAAGTTTAAAACATACATGATAAATCATAAATTCAAAGCATAAACTATTACAAGTTAGAACACATTTACTCATGAATTATCATTGATGACAAACACATAATGAAAATAGCAATATCGGAATATCCAAAACCAGCCTTTAATATATATATGAGGCTGCAAGTACAATAAAGTCAAAAGACTAATACTCATTATCATAATCCTCATCAAATATAGCAACAAAAGCATGCTCAACAGTGGATGGTGTAGCTGAAGAAGATGTTTGGCCAATTCCACTTCTATGATCCTCGTCTGCAATATTCAAGGTAGCAAGAGAAAGATCCAAATCAGGATTTTCTGGATCCACATCCCATTCATTAGAAGGACCATTACCATATTCTGGACCCCTATGAGATGCAAGGCGAAGGTTGGAGTGCACATAAACAAGATCCTCTGCCTTCTGTGAGCCCAACCTGTTGCGTTTCACAGAATGAATAAAACCATAGGTGCTCTAATTCCTTTCTGCTGATGAAGAGCTTGCCACCTGTGAAAGGAGGTGAATGGCTGTTAGAAAATTATATATTACAGAGCAATGCAACACATAAAACCAGAGAGACACCGATATACGTGGTTCACCCAGTTTGGGCTACGTCCACCTCGAACAGCTAGTCCTTCCTTTCTATTATCCAGCAAAATGAAGAGACAACCTACAACAGATCTGCTATAATATCCTTTGTTCTCTCTCAAAGTCTCCCTATCTGTTTCTCGCTCTGAGAATACACATACAATACACAGCCGCAATACAATACCCTCATACAAAAGAGGGGTTGCCTTCTAGGGAAAAAAACCCTAAACTAAACATAACTTCTACCGTCAAATCATCCGCCTAATGAACGGCCCAGATTGACTAGAAATTACTATACTTTTACAAGGGTACAAGGGTCCAACGTTGTGATACAAAATAAACAAGATAATCAGGCTCCACACCCAACAATGGCAAGGTTTTACAAATGTACACCATTTTCTCCATGACAAATCCACCACCTAACTGGATTCATGGTTCTTCTCTCCTCCAAAGATGATATATATAAATAATCATCTATTCCTGCAGCAAAACTGGCAAATTCTTCCTTCACCTCCCTCTGTAGATGAGCTGGAAAAATTCTCATAAGGGCTTTTATCACTCCATTAGCCACCTCTCTATCCATATGGGGTGCCTTCCTCTTCCCATTGCTTTGAGCAATGAGTTCCTCATCATAAAATTTTGGGTTCAAGGCATGTGCTAAAGTATGCAATGGAGTGCTGAAATTGTTCCACCTATCAACAATGATTTTCTTGATTAATTCGGCAAAATGATCTACAAACAAAAGTTGTGGAGACTCTTGTGAAATGATTTCCATAGTTTTCTCAACCATGGAATCCATGCCATCATATACCTCTCCTAAGAAAGGTTGGTCAGTGTCAGCATTCTGAAGAAGCTCAAATGCAGGGGTTGTGAACATTAGCAAGAAATCTATCTTGCTCCACCAATCCTCATCAAGGCACAATCTACGCACTTTAGATCCCCACTCTAAATCTGCCTGTCTCCACTCAACCCAAAGCTAACTCACCACCATAGACACTAATGCTTGCTTAACCTCAACAAGGCAGTGCAACATTATGAAATTTGAGGCATATCTTGTCTCAGCAACTTTTAACAACTCCAATTTGGAGTACTCTTGAAATATTGCTTGAGATTGGTGGTGGTTGGTGATGAATTTAACAATTTCCCTTGTTTCCCCTGTGAGTTCTTTTATCCATGGAACTTTATTGTCGATCTCCTCTAAGACCAGATTCAGATTATGGACGATGGAGGGTATCCAAAAGATGTGGTCATAACTCCCCTCAATAATCAAACCTGCAGCTTTGCATACTAGTGCATTCTCCGTGATAACTTGCACCACCCTATTAGGACCAACTTGTTCAATAAATTTGATGATAACATCAGCAATGAATTGTGCATCTTCTACCTCTCCCGAGCAGTCTTCCGCCTTTAAAAACATTGCTCCTTTTGGTAAAGTGGCAATAAAATTTATCAATGGTCTACACCTTGTATCTGTCCATCCATCTGAGACTATGGTAACCCCAGAGCTACTCTAAGAAGAACGAATCTGTGATAACACATCCTCCACAAGATCCTTCTCATTTTTGAGAAGCTGAGTTCTAACTTTCTCATAGTTAGGCCCCTTGTACCCTTGAGGAGCTTTGTTAACTCCCCTTATCATATCTTGCCAGTAAGGAGAGCGAACAACATTGAATGGGAGACCACATGCATAGATGCACCGAGCCACTCTGGAATCGGCTTCTTCTCTTCCTTGCACATATACCAGTTTAGAAATTCTGCTATCTTGAACTGTATCAGATGCCCCTCTGGATGGTGGTTGTTTTGGTTGTTGAGTGTCTCTCCTCTTCCTTGCTTCAATTACAATCCTTGGCTCAATGTTTGTTGGATTTTTAGCTTGACTAAGATCATCATGCTTTCTTTTAATTCCATCAGCCTGACCTTGCTCTCTTTGATATTCCCTCCTTGCCACAAGGTCTGATGTTTTCGTGCAACCTGCAATCCCCTATCCTTCTCCATGCAAAAGATGTGCCTTCACTCTTGGGTAAGAGCCCTTGTAAGAATTATTGCAATGATTACATCACCATTCCCATGATCCACAACCTCCACATCTTTGCAGCATCTAAACATACCTCCAAAGAAGATAATATTCAACCCTTGGGTTGGCCTTGGGGTTTGCCCTTGAACCTTGGATGGAAGCCATTACTGCAAAAAAAATTAAAAAAACAAATTTGTAAATAAAAAAACGTTTTTTATAATTTTGGTAGCATAAACCCTCGAAAAATAGACGAAACAATGGGAAAAAAACAAGAAATGGAATGCTTCTTGCCCAAATTAATTTTGTGTAGCTGAAGCTACCCCAAAATGCCAGAAAAAACAAGAGAAATATGGTTGTAGCTGAGCCAAAAACCAAGAATGTCGTAGCTGGAAACTTTGCACTCCAAATCTACTTTTGAAATCTCTTTCTCTCGCTGCTCAAATCTCCTTTGCTCACTTGTGAAAACACCCTAGTTGACGTGCTACTCTCTTCCTCCTTTCTCCTCACCAAAATCAGTCTTCTCCAAGTGAAACGACTTGTTCAATTCGTGTGATGAGAGAATGAGGCAAATCGTCTTTCTATAAGTTTGGAAAGCCATCTAGAAGCATCCAAGAGACAAACAAAACAGTTAGAATAATATTAGATGGCACGAAACCGATAAGGAGCGGATGAATGTTTGGAATATCTGGAACCTCTTGGGGAAGTCCAAATTCAGATATAACTGAGTAAGGGTTCCAATAGACAGAGGGGTTTCATCTGACCTAGGTTGAATCTGCAGCATTTGGTTTATTGATTCAGCTGTAATGGTGAATAAGATTTCTTTTCCAAGGATTATAATGGCTCTTTGATCAGGGAAATAGCAAGTTTGGCAAAGTCTGATGACCTCAGGACACTAGAAGGTCTGTGGAACAATGTACTTGGGCAAATTGGACTCCCAAATGAAAACCTCATCAGCTTGGTCAATTGATTTGTCATGGCTCCAGCAGTGGAGCTCAAGAATGTTAAACTTAGTGGCAGGGTCACTAATTTTAAAATCTCTGTTTGCTAAAAGAATGTGTTCTACATCCTCAACTGGAGGTTGCAGAGCATTGACAGATACAATGCTTTGATTACTCTTTTAGCTTAAAAAAACAAGTTCAGGTCTTTTAGGAGTACCTCTAAAAGATATTTACAGTCTGCAATAGGGTTTGGAATGAAACAATGGCTTTTCCTCTAGTCTACAATGGTTCAATTGATCAAATATTCAATCTCTGTGATCAAGAATAGTCTTAGGCCTTGGGAATTCTGTGAAAAGATGCCTAGGGTCTGCGACAAAAGGATAGGGAAGCAACAAGGCTTTCTTTTGGTCTGCAAAGGCTCCTAATGATTCAATTACTTGTTAATTTCTTGCAGTAAGTACAAGCCTCAGTATTTTCAGGAATACCTCGAGAAAACGAAGCTTTTGGTATCTAGAGGAGGTTCTGGAGGCAGCGCTGATTTTCTGAGGCTTCACTGGTCTTTATAGGGCTTCGGATTGGTTATGCAGTGTCTTTAGCAGCAAGATTGTTGAATTCTAGTTGAAAACTGGCTTGAAAACAGGTTGGCAGCTATTCTTTAGATTTTGGAATAGGTCGGCAACACTGTATTTGCGTTAATCTGAACAGAAAATGGTGAAAAAGTCATGGCAAGGGCGGTCTTTATGTTTTAGTCCGCATTGATTAAGCTTTAATGCATGGGTTAAATTCAAATGACAGTGTGGTTTTGGTTGCAATGAGCAGGAATACAACCCAGTGGTTTTCGCATCGGCAAAAGGTGGTAGCCGGTATTTCTTGGAAGGATATGATGCAATAGAAAATTGACACGTTGCAAGGAACGGGGCTCTGAAAACTGCTCATTTCGCAAGGTCTTAGCAGTGTTAATGGTCGAGCGATCGGGGATGCGATAAGGCTTACTGGCCATTAGATCTGGTCAACCTAGATCTGAAGGATGGGCAAATGGGAATGAACTGTCAGGAATTGGATAAGTGTGGGGTCCAGGGTTTAGTTATGTGATAGATTATAGTGTGGGTCTAGGGAAAAAGCGGGTATATTTAAAATGAAATTATATATTAAATTAATATGAAGGGTTTGCGGAAATACATAAAGCGAGAGCTAATATATACGGGTTTAAATTATATATATATATATATATATATATATATATATATATATATATATATATATATATATATATATATTAATCGGGGGTTAATAATATATAGTGGAATGTTAATAAAATATGATGTGGGAGTATACAATACACTAAGAATTAGTGTTAAAACAAAATGTTGAGGATTGGTTTAACGCTAGGGCCCAACATATTATTTAATTTTTAGACTTAGGATAAGGAGGTTTTTGGAGTATTTTGAAATGAAAGGGAAATTAGTAAGGGGAAAATTACTTTCCAAAGATAATATGCTTTTTTAACTAGGGAAAGAGTATTTATGTAGGGAAAATGAGTGAAGTAAGGGGAAAAAAATAAATATGAAGGGGAGGGGGTATTTTTACAAGGGAAATTAGTAAATATGAAATGACCAATTTCTGCTATCCATGCCTTGTGAAAACTGCTTCTGTCTACCCATCAGCTACCCTAACATTTTTTCTTCATTCATTTGGGTGCATTTAAGCTTGCAAACCCTTATCATTTTTCTTTTAACAGCAAACTATCTAATTCTAACCTTATTACTTCCAATGGCTCAGATTAAACTGTTGAGCTCATTTATTATTTTCTACCTAACTACTGATCTGCCAAGATTAAACAGTTTGGCTAGATCTTTATTCTCTATCTATCAACATGAAATTTAAAGCATGAAAGATCAAGGTTAAGCAGTTTGACCTTCATGGATTGTGGCATTTTTGACAAGCTGCACACAATCTTATTTTGCAAAATAAAGTAAAAAGTAGTGGCATTTGAATTTGCATCACTTTCATGACATATTTTATCTCTTTTTTTGTTGGGGTTCATATTTTATTTTCTTTTTTGATCTTTCTCTTTAGTCTGATTTTTCTTTTAGGACTTTTACCCTTTTTACATTTTTTTAATATGGGAAAACAGTTTGCAGAAAGCAAAGTATGTACATATTACAAGACTAATCATAGTCAATTCAAAATTATGAATCCTATTATTTTAGGACCCTAACTGGCCATACGGTACGCGTTTTTGTTTCGTTTTTTTAAAGAAACGGGCCCTGGACCCACGTTTCCTGCAACTTAGGTTGCAGATGGTAGCATAGAAAAATTTAAAGCCAGGTTTATGGCAAAAGGGTATGCTCAGAAAGAAGGGATAGACTATGAAGAGACCTTCGCCCCTGTAGCCAGATATATTTATATTAGATCTTTGATATCCCTTATTGCGCATATGGGATGGGAGATTCACCAGATGGACGTTAAGACTGCATTCTTGAATGGGGTGATGAAGAAGAAGTATATATCGAACAATCATAGGTCTTTTAGATGCATGAGGAGAAGACTCATGTGTGTAGGCTTAAGAAAGCCTTGTATGAACTTAAGCAAGCCCCTAGAGCTTGGTATCGTCGAATTGATAGCTACTTGCAACAAATGGGATTCGTCAAGAGTGACGCAGATCCCAATCTCTACTATCTTAGAGTAGGGGATGAGCCTCTGATACTGGTGTAGGAATTTACAGGGTAAGTTCCGTAGATCAAAAACCAAAGGTCACCGCTCACCAATGTTTTGAGAATCGTGATCAGGATTAAATCAGCTAGGGTAAAAAATCGGAAAAAAATCGTAAAAATCGAGAAAAAATCGGTAAAAATTGGGAAAAGATCAGAAACATTAAAAAAATATTTTTTTTTTCAAATTTTTAAGTATTTAAAGCATCCACGATTTTTGACGATTTTTACGATTTTATCGCAATCTTTATGATTTTTATTGTGATTTTTTCATTTTGGAAAAAGTCTTGGCAATTTTTACGATTTTTTGGCGATTTTTTCAAAAATGAAAAAATCGCCGATTAAATCGGCGATTTAATCGTCATGCAGAATCGCGATGTTCGCAACACTGCCGCTCACAAACAAATCACAAATCAGTACATCGGTATTATCACGTGTTTAAAACCCTCGAAGAGGGAAACAGTCCACGGCCTGAGCCAACATGGCCACTTCAGGCAATTTATTAATATAAAAAGAAAAGTTACATATGTTTCTCTCATGAACGGTTACTGGACAAATGACCCTCCATGCTCTTTAAATAGAGATCATGGACCAATTGGGTGTTAAGCCACGGATCAAGTGTTGTTAATACTGAGGAGAGAGTGAACCATCGAATCACTACAAATCGTGACCGTCAGATTATAAGTTACAAATGTACATAGTAAAGAAACACACTTTACCTAACTCTACACTAGACTAAATTATTCTTAACTATTTCCTATGTGTCGGAATATCCTAACATCCCCCCTTGAAAACAACTTGGGATAGGATTGAAGGATTTAGAAAGGTGACACAAAAGGAGCCTATTTCCTATGTGTCGAAATATCCTAACATCCCCCCTTAAGAACAAATTGGGATAGGATTGAAAGATTTACAAAGTGACACAATAGGAGAAGGGGAAGGAGGCATTGAGGCTATCCACACTTAATGACAACTTCCACTGAACTCCAAGCAGGTCAAAAGTTTAGTAAACTTGGCTTGCTGTGAAGCCTTTGTAAAGATATCGGCTACTTGATCATTGGTCGGACAATACTACACTTCAAGAACACGATCATGAATGAGCTTTATGATGAAGTGTATGTGGAGTTCAATGTGTTTCATACGCTGATGCTGAACTGGATCTTTACATAGCTGAATGACACTCTGATTATCACACCAAAGTGTAGTTGGATGCTGCGGATGAAGACCAAATTCAAACAGGATCTGATGAAGCCACATGGCTTCCTTGTTGGCTTCAATTGCACCACGATACTCTGCTTCTGTTGAAGAAAGGGAGATGGCACTTTGTTTCTTACAAGACCAAGTAATAGGTCCTGAACCAAGAGTGAATACATATCCTGCAGTGGACTTCCGATCATCAGGGTCACCAGCCCAATCAGAATTAGTGAAACCAATCAACAATGGAGATGCTCCTGCACTGTAATGAATCCTGAACTGAACTGTACCTCGAATATATTGAAGTATTATTTTAGCTACTTTCCAGTGACTTTCACGAGGTTGGTGCATAAACCGAGTGACAAGACCAACATCAAAGTAAAGGTCGGGATGGGTGTGGGTTAGGTACAAAATTTTACCAACAAGTTGACTATATAAGGTATCATCAACTTCAGGGGTAGTACAGTTGACTGAAACCTTGACTCCAAACTGAAAGGGAGAAGGGGCTGGCTTACAGTCTTCGATGTGAAAGTGGTGTAGAAGATCATAGGCATACTTGGACTGATAGAGGGTAATGCCTTCCTTGGATTGCAAGACTTGAAGACCAAGGAAATAATGCAAGTGTCCTAAGTCTGTCATTTCAAACTTCTTTTTGAGGCTAGACTTCACATGGTTTATATGGTTGGGATGACTACCAGTAAGGATAAGATCATCAACCTAAGTTGCACGAAACGGGAAAACGGAAACGAGTTTCCGAAACGGGAAGCGATACGAAACATGACATCCCCAAATTTTGGAAACGGGGAAACGCGATATATATATATATATATTAATTTATATTAGAATTTAGGACATTTAAGAAATCTTATGTGAAATCATAAAACATACATGATAAATTCAAAGCATAAACTATGACAAGACATTTACTCATGAATGATAACAGAGACATAATAAAAATAGCAATATCGAAATATCCAAAACCAACCTTTATTATATATCAAAATCTCAAAATCATCCTTTGTTATATATATGAGGTTGCAAGTACAATAGAGATTATGAACATGTCAAGTCAAGATTTTGTTTGAGTGACGGCTACATTTTTAGTAGGGTCATGATAGAGGAGTTTGACAACTAATGTCACTAGTGTCATGATTGGTGCTCTTGATTAAATACGAGTTCCATACCCTAATACATGACAAAATCCGATGGAAACATTGCAATCACCCAATCCTGAAATCCTGAAACACTGATAAGTCTGCTGGATTTTGAATGAGATCTAAAATTCTACTTTCTCCATATGAAATCCAATGAGGTCGGAACCACTCTCAAACATCCTAAGTCATTTCATGGTAATGTTAAAAATTTAAGTAAAAGGATGAAAATGAAGATTAAAAGGAATGTCACTTTTACCATGAATCGTATATAAATACTAGGGACATAGGCTTGATCATTAGAAGCGAAGCATCCAAGACACAAATAAAACAAATAAAATAATAATACATTGCACGAATCCCAAAAAAAATTTAAAAAAATCAAAAAATAATGTTTTTTTGGGGGGAAATGCTGTTGTACAGCCGAGAAACGTGTTTCCGGTCGTACTGGTACCGTTTCCTGTACGAGAAACGGTACCAGTACGACCGGAAATGCGTTTCCTGGCCGTACGGTACGGGTTTCCCCGTTTCCGTTTCATTTCCTTGGAGAAACGGGCCTAGGGCCAGTGTTTCCTGCAACCTTGTCATCAACATAAAGAACAAGGATGGTGAAGGACTTACCCACTTTCTTGGTGTAGACAATGTTTTCAGAATGACACCTAGAAAAGCCATTATCTAATAGAAATCTATCCATTTTGGCATACCAAGCCCAAGGAGCTTGTTTGAGACCATAGAGAGACTTCCTAAGGCGAAAAACAACACTGGAGTCATTTTGGATAACGCCAGGGGGTTGTTCCATGTAGATTTCTTCATGCAAATCTCCATGTAAGAAGGCGGATTTAACATCCATTTGATGGACTTCCCATTTAAAGGAGGCAGCAAGGGAAAGAACAAGGCGGATAGAATTCATTTTGGCAATAGGTGAGAAGGTTTCAGTATAGTCAATGCCTTCAACTTGTGAAAATCCTTTAGCGACAAGATGAGCTTTATGTCTATCCACTTTTCCATCTGGTCCGAATTTGGTTTTGTAAACCCATCTGCATCTGACAAGTTTTCCTCCTTTTGGAAGAGGAACAAGATCCCAAGTATCATACACCAATACGGAACGATATTCTTCATTCATAGCTTCATCCCAATCTGGATGACCGGAGGCTTCTTTAAAGGTGTCTGGATCAGTATTTTCTGGAACTTGAGCCAATAAGGAAGAAGCTCTTTCGAACTGAGAATGTGTACGTCGTCGATCAACAGGGCCACCTGCAAGAGAACCTGCTGCATCCCGAGTAGAGCGAACCCATCTTGGAAGTTGTGAAGTAAAAGGAATAATTTCAAGAGGTGGAGGAGAATTGTCATCCTCGTTTTCATCCTCTAAACTAAAAGGAATGCTATTAAAAATAGAAAAGAGAGAGAGAGAGAGAGGTGGCACATATGCCGAATCAGGCTCGCAGGTCAAAGGTGGGACACTCGCCGAACTAGGCTCGCAGACCAATATATTTTCATCAGATTTTACATCTCTTCTAATGATTATATTTTTGGATTTTCGTTGAAGAAGTCTATAACCTTTGACATCTTCATAATATCCAACAAAAATGCATTTTTCACTCTCAGGTTCTAAGGCTTTATGTTTTGCATCTAAAATATGGACCCAAGCATCACTTCCAAAAACACGAAAGTGACTTACATCTGGTTTGATTGAGCTCCAAGCTTCTTCTGGAGTTATATTCTTTATAACCTTAGTAGCAGTGCAATTTACTATGTAATTTGCAAAGTTAATTGCTTCTGCCCAAAAAATTGAGACTAAGTCCTTTCGATTGAAGCATACAATTAGCCATTTCTTTTAAGGTGCGATTCTTCCTTTCAGCTACACCATTTTGTTGTGGAGTATATCAAACGGTATGTTGCAATTGAATGCCATGCTCAGTGCAGAAGTTGATAAATTTGTTGTTAACATATTCTCCTCCATTCTCTGATCTTAACTTAAGAATTGGATGTCCAGATTGTTTCTCAACAAAGGCCTTAAAGGCCAAGAACATGTTAAAAACTTCACTCTTGAGTTTTAAGAAATATACCCAAGTGCGTCTGGAAAAATCATCAATGAAAGTTAAGAAGTACTTGCAACCAGAGAAAGAAACAACAGGAAGTGGACCACATAAATCACTGTGCACAAGCTGCAAAGGGGCTGAAGCGTGCCAAGAGGCATGTTTGTCAAAACTATCCCGATGATGTTTTCCGAGTACACATCCGAAGCAAACACCATCTCGGCAAGATACCATAGGAAGACCCGTCACCATATTTTCCTTACATAGAGTTTGAAGAGAACGATAGTTTAAGTGACCAAATCGCTCATGCCAAAGTTTGCTCACTTCATCATTATGAGCAAAAAAAATGGAGGGAAGACATGATGACCCAAAGTTGTCAAACTTATACAACCTTGTGGAATCATCAACAATGCCAGTAGCTAAAATATGTCTAGGATCTTTGAGGTCCTTGATTACAACATCATGAGGTGAGAATTCTACTATTTTCCCTTCACCTAAATGAGTTATCTGATAAACAGAGAGAAGGTTGCATGACAAGGTAGGAACACATAGTACATCATTAAACTAACCATTATCTAGATGAATGGTTCCAGATCCTACAACACTAAGAGATCTATCATCACCAACATAAATATGTTTGGTGTTATAATCATTTAAAGAAGAAAACATGGCTTGATTTTTGGCCATGTGGTAAGAAGCTCCAGAATCAATGAGCCACTCATGAGAATGAGAAGAAGAAGATGCATTTAATGCATAACTCGATCTTGATGCTTGACAACCACAAGCAGAAAGTGCCATTCCTGAAGATGAAGGTGAAGAGTGCTCCAAATTGATGTTGTGCTTCTTCATTGCTACTTCTAAGGCTTCCATCTTCTTAAAACATTTGGACTCTATATGGCCATCACAATTACAAAAGTTGCAATGTCTATCTGTCTTCTTCCCTTTGTTTTTATTTGCCTTATCATTTTGGTGAGTTGCTTTTTCAGTTTGCGGCTGAAATTGCCTAGGACCCTTGTTTGGTTTCGGACCATACTTTTTAGGATACTGCTTCTTGGGATTCTTTTGATATGATTGTTGTTGGGCTGCTAAGGCTTTCTTAGAAGCGTTTCCAGAAATGATAAGACCAAGGTGAGATTTTTCTTGTTCTCTTATCAAAGAATCACAAAAGGCATCAAAAGAGGGGTTCTTGTAGGTGTTTCCTGAAGAAATGATGGCTTCTCTAGTGGAATGGAAGGTGGAAACAAATACAGAGTATGCAGGGCCAAGCTTAGCAAGAATGCAATAGATGAGGCTACCATCTTCCATTTTGACCTTACAACCTTCTAAAAGAAGTCTAAGGGTCTTGAATTTGGACAAAAAATCTTCAATAGAGGAGGATTCTGTAATTATTTGAAAGGAGGAAGGGTTTTTTTTTTTTTTCTCTCTTCGGTGTGTGTGCCTTTTCCTGTACAAACAAACACAAAAATCTGAGCAAAAAAAAACACGAAATGCAAGCCTTACGGCAGAATGTTAGATTTTCGATTAGCCTTACCGACAACTATCTATTTTTTCACTATTTCTGATTTCCTAAGATCACATAAAGATGCAGGGAAAGAGCATACGTAGCAAAAAAAATCCCTTTTTCATGTTTCTGATTTGTCGAGATCACACACAGCGCAGAGCAAAGAGCATACATAGAGAAGAGGGTATAGATCCGACAAATAAATAAAACCTAAAAACCAAAATAAACAGAGGGAACCAAAATAAGCAGAGCTATTAACAAATATAACTACAAAACAGATACTTTATACCTCCAGATCTAAACTGTCATAACTTGGGCAACCGGAAACCTTTTCACATGAAACGAAAGGTGTTCCTCACTGTAACAGACGCTCCAGACACAACAGAGTAGTTCTCCAGGCCCGAAAATGTTCAGAAATAATAGATCTAGAAAACGGCAGTCGCATGCAGTTAAACCGGCTTCGAATTTGGATCAACAACGGATGCGGCCCTCAAAATAGCTCTGATACCATGTAGGAATTTACAGGGTAAGTTCCGTAGATCAAAAACCAAAGGTCATCGCTCACAAACAGATCACAAATCAGTACACCAGTATTATCACATGGCTAAAACCATCGAAGAAGGAAACAGTCCACGGCCTGAGCCAACACGGCCACTTCAGGCAATTTATTATTATAAAAAGAAAAGTTACATATGTTTCTCTCATAAACAGTTACCGGACAAATAACCCTCCATGCTCTTTAAATAGAGATCATGGACCAATCGGGTATTAAGCCACAGATCAAGTGTCGTTAATACCGAGGAGAGAGTGAACCGTCAGATCACTACAAATCGTGACTGTCGAATTATAAGTTACAAATGTACATAGTAAAGAAACACACTTTACGTAACTCTACACTAGACTAAGTTATTCTTAACTATTTCCTATGTGTCGGAATATCCTAACAATTGGTGTTGTACGTAGAAGATGTATTCCTCATAGGATCATCTGGGCGCATTAAGGACTGCAAGGAGAATTTAGCTGTAGAATTCGAAATGAAGGATTTGGGGCTGATGCATTATTTTATGGGGTTGGAAGTTTGGCAGCAGAAGGGTGAGATCTTCCTTGGTCAAGGGGAGATATGCTACAGAAATATTGAAGAGGTTCAAGATGGAAGATTGTAGACCCATGGCTACACCAATGATCACCAACTGGAAGAAGATTGATACTTCTGAATATGATGAGACTGATCCTACCTTGTATAGGCAGCTCATAGGGTCCCTGATGTATCAGGTCAACACTAGGTCGGACATTTGTTATGTTGTCAACACCCTCAGTCAGTTCATGGTGGAACCAAGGAGGGCACATTGGGCAGCAGCCAAGCATGTTCTCAGATATCTGCAGGGAACAATCGAGCTTGGATTGAGATACACACAAGGAAATGACATAAGATTGAGTGGGTTCACTGATGCAAATTGTGCAGGCAGCCAAGTAGATCGGAAAAGTACCAGTGGGTATTGCTTCAATGTTGGATTAGGAATGACTTCCTGGTGCAGCAGGAAATGAAAATTCGTGTCTCTGAGCTCAGCTGAGGCAGAATATATGGCGGCAAGCACTACTTCGTGTGAGGTCATATGCCTTAAAAAGTTTCTTATGAATCTACTCAAGGAAAAGATGGAAGCGACCAACATTCTATGTGATAATCAGATTTGCATCAAGCTCTCTGAAAATCCTGTGTTCCATGATCGGTCGAAGCACATTGACATCAGGTGTCATTTCATTAGAGACTGTGTCCAGCAGGGAGCTGTACAGTTGCAGTCCACTCTGAGAGGAGAACAGGTGGCATACATCCTCACTAAAGCTCTGGGAAAGACAAAGTTTGTCTACTTCAAAGAGAAGATGGGGATGATCAAGAATCCATTTCAGTAGCAGAAATGGACAAATGCACAATTGAGAGGGAGCTGCAATACAAATGAGCCAGTGATAGTGGCAATGTCATGGGTAGTAGGGCAGCAGATGAGGGGCAGCAGCAGCCAAGCATCAGCAGCACAGAGGATGCTTCAGTGTCAGAGCAATATGCAGCAAAAAAATTGTTACAACACTTTCCTTGCTAAGAGGGAGTGTTGATTTTTGTAGCATCGGAAAGTGATATAAGTCTCAAATTTGGTGAGGAGGCTTAGACACCAATATAAAAAGAACCCAGAAACTGTTTGTGGAAATTTCACTTGTTTCATGTGTTATTAAATTAATTAATTATTTTAATCGGGAACCTAAGTCTAAACTTAGGAAAATTAAATAATGAATGGGCATTAATAAAACAGAGTGTGAATCTTCTAGAGAACGAAGATCAAGTCAAGTTTTAATCTTATCCATTGATTAGACTTATAATCTGGGTCGTTGATTCATCAATGAGAAGATTATAAAAGAAGGCTCGAGGGTCATTTGGAAAGCAAGTAGGGCAAACATTCAGCAACACGAGGGAAGTCGATTCTGAGGAAAGAGAATTTGATTTCAGAGAGAGATTTGCAGGGCAGAGGAAGCAGAGGTCATCAGCAGTGTCAGGGTTCAGGGAAAGAAGGACGCAAAAGGGCAGAGAGGCAGCACACAGGAGCAGCGCAGAGGCCTCACGCAATAGTGACGCAGTCTCACACTGGCTCTGCGCAGAGAGGTACGCAACAGTGACGCAGAGTGACGCAGGGAGGGCCAAAGAGTCCCTCAAGTGTCAGAAATTCTCCAAAGGTCCGAAGAAACTTTATCTCAGGTGTATCTCAAGAAGTTTCTTTGTTATTTCTGACAGTCTTTTCTTGTAAAGAATTCCTACTAAAGAATAATATATAAACCCTCATCTGCTGCAATGGCTTTCCCACATTGGGTTTTTCCGAGGACAATTGTCCAAAAATAACTGCGTCATTGTGATTGGTTCTTATGCTTGCATTTTTACTCTTCTTTTCTCTATATGTACTTGAGTGATAGCTGCACCAATGTTTATTTCAAAATTTGCTGTAAGGGTTTTGTAAATAGCTTATTGTGGAAATAAGTAGGAGAAATAAATCTATAACTGCAGTAGAAATTCAGAATTGAATATTTCACATACCATGCCCATCCAGCTACACAATGTACCACACACTTGGCAAATGCTCCAGGATGCCTCCCGCTGCAGATGGATGGTTTATCTCATCACTCTAGCCCTTACGAATGGTCTACAGGAAAATTTGATCCAATTAGAGACCCATGAGGATGTCCTTGTGCCCCCACACCCACTTGGGAGCACCACAAGTTCTAAATTGGATTACAAGGGACCAACCCCTTGTCCACTATGCTTGGAGTCATTTTCTTCATCATTGCAGCTTTTGGACTTCATCCAGCCTCCTCAAAGGCCCAACGACTCGCTTTGATGATCATTCGACCCTCTTGAGAGGCTTATTCATGTATTATTGAGTTATTTGGTGGGCTTGTCACCAAATGTTACTGTTATTTTTCACATTATTTTATTCTAGGGGCTAATCAGGCCAAAATTAGCTAAATCGAATTCATTAGGCATTGTATAAATGGATAATGAGTTGATTCATTCTCTCATAATCACTTGCATTGATCATTTCTCTCTTAATAGATTTTTGTTATTCTTTTTGGAGGACGAAATTGGATGAATGGATCAATTTTGGTGTTTGATCTCTTCGTTTTTGTCTTGGAGCTTCTATATTGGCATATGGTGATGATTGGATATACTTGTTCTCACATGTAAGTGCTCTTTTAATGCTATTTTATCATTTCCTTATGTCACATGCATGTTGCTAGGGAATTTCGCTATACTAGGCTAGAAATGTGTTGCTTTTCTTGTGTGAAAGAGTGGAAATATGTCTTTTATTAGTGTTGCATCATGTCATGGGCCATGTTTGAATAAGTGAATGTTGCTAGAGATATTTTGTTGAGATTTTATCTTGATAATTCATCGCATATTGTCCATTGAAGTATAAATACCTTGAAGCAATTTTCCCATGCCCTAATTGCCATGCGAAATTGTTCTAGATGCCTCCTTGATGAAGTGAAACCATCCCAAACATTGGAATCTTCTTGACTCCATTTCTCCCAAAGGATTAGGCACTGGTCCTCCATAGGTGATCACCATAAAGCTTACCTTTTATCACCTATCTCTCTTTCTTCTAGGCCTAGCCTCCATAGGGTTCCTAGCGCATCATATTCTCACAAATTGTCCATCAACAAAAATCGATCTCCTAGCCTATACTGCGTTGTTGTGTCTCCAAGGAGCCCTCCAAATTTGAAGCCATTCCAACGGTGGGATCTTCAGATATTTCAAGCCCTAGCCCTGAGATTAAGTCTTGCCCTTTAATTCCCTTGGCTAGTGACCTCATTGAGATCATTGTATTAAGATTTTTGAAAATTCCTCCTTTGGTCTCCTTCTCCTCCTCAATTAGGTTAAGCATACCCTTAATTGATCAGCTCCACCCCGTTGACTTAATTGTGGGTTCACTTGGTCCCGTATGGTCTTGCAACCTCATAAAGATAATTTCACAAAGACCACTTGGAACCCAAGTTTCCATAAGGATTTCTTGGACTAGGCCCCTCCATTACAAGTCTTGTTTTTCAAACCATAGCCTTTGAAATCCCCTTGGCCCTTCTTAGAGAGCCTTACACCTTGCTTTTCAAGCAAGCAAGCCACAATTTGAGTCTCTCTTGTGAATAGGCCTTTAGGAGTCACTCTATCCATTCATAGATCCATCTTTCCTAGTGATTTCTTTCATATCGGGTCTCCTCCCATCGGTGAAACTTGAAAGTCCGTAAAGAATAGGGAGCTTGAGCTAAGGTGACAATGGGCTATTGCTCCATTGTTGCCCTTGACCTAGCAGTTGTTCCTCTAGGATCCCCTTCTAAGACCCCTGCTAGTTTGAGCGGTAAAATTTTGGTGTCATTGTCGCAGACACGAGACGTGTGTTTTGTTCCCCAAAACGACATATTAAGAAATCATTATTGGTGACTCCATTGGAGGAACGAACTGCTAGTTCCTCATTAAACTTCAGAGTTAATGCTTGTAGGGTGACGCAAGCATTTGTGAAGGAAATTTCAATCACCCTGGCAATTCCACATATGCTCCCCATAGAATATTCAGAACCATGTGGGATTGGACAGCAAGACACCAAACATTGGATATTAAATGGATCCCGAGATACCAAAATTCCATTAATTGTGATCATGGGGAAACCTTGCCTAGGTTTTGTTACCTCTCAAACCAGCAAGGGACCTAAAAGGGGCTCCTAAGAGGGCAACTGCTAGGTTAAGGGCAACGATGGAGACTTAACTCACTGTCACCATAGCTAAGCCTCCCTGCTCTTTATGGAATTTAACTGATGGGAGAAGACCCGGTGTTTAGGAAGTCACTTGTAAAGGATAGATCAACAAATAGATGTGAAGTGACCCCAAAGACCCTTTCCCTAAAATGGGATTAAGAATGGAGATGCTTTCTCTTTAAGAAAGGTACAAGATTTTCTAGGGAGAGGAGCTGAGGACTTGAGAGTTAGGTTAAAGGAATATGATTTGAAAAGGAGTTCCCCAATCCCTAAAATCCTTATAGGACTTGGATTCCCAAGTTGCCCTTGATGAATTGTCTTCGATAAGAAATGGGACCACACAGGGCCAAGTGGAGTAAGCCAAGGTTAAGGGGAAGGAGTTTAGCAACAGATGATATTTTTAACCTAACCAAGGCAAGGAGAAAGGATCAAACAAGAATTTTCACCTAAAGATGTCAAATTGATCCTATGAGGTACTAGCCTTGGGAACACCAGGGAAAAGTTTGATCTTAGACCTAGGGCTTGGGATATTTCGCAATCCCACCGTCGAAATCTCTTCAAATTCGAAAGAGTCCTTGAGGAAACACTAGCACAGTAGGGCCTAGGAGATCGAACGTTTTCTAGGGCTAGTTTGTCGGAAAATTGATGCCCTAGGTGGCCCAGTGTGGCTAGACATAGAAGAGGGAGGAAAATGTGAAAGAATATGGTTTAAACGACCACCTTTTGATGGATCAGTGCCTAATTCTCTTGGGGATAGGATATGGAGTCAAGGAGAATTATGAAGATGGACTTTGTTTCTTGTTCAAGGAGGCTCTCAAAGTCGACTTCGTCCAATGTTAAAGGCAAGAGACGACAAGTGACCTTGAAAGAATTTATACTTCGTTGCAAATGGAAGAAGCTTATTGACATAAGTCGATCTCTATGACAATTAATTCATCAAACATGGCCCATACTTGGAAATAAGTTAAATAGAAACATAATTCCAAATTGATGTCGTAAATGCATGCAATAATTAGCCCTATAATAGCAAAAATCTCATAACCAATGTATGTAGCAAAAAGAAAGAAACGGCGTTAAAATAGCACTTACATGTGAGAGAATATATCCAACTAGGGTTGCGGGGGAGCGACTCCCCCCCGCCGAACCCGCTCCTGGAGCGCGCTCCCTCGAAAACACTTCCGAAACTCGCTACCAGATCGAATGCTTAGAGGGTGATATTAATGACAAAGATCCCTATATAGATCCAGAGGTAATGACAAAGATACTTCTGGATATTAATTCTTAGAGGGTGATATTAATGACAAAGATCCTGATTTTCCAACAAGACTAAAAAATTAGACATTTCTCGTGGCAGCAAGAGGCCCAAGCATTAGTAGCTATAGATAGTAGATTTACTTGTCTTTTCTAGTTTCCAATAGTTTTTATAACTATTGACTCGTTAATATTTATTATGATTTTTTTTGTAAACAATATGTGACAATTTAAGTTTGAAGTTTGAAGTTGGCAATTATAACTCATTGGTAATGAATTATGAATACGATGTTTCGTGAAAGTTGAGAGTTGTTTCATTTCATTTCATTTTATAACATTTCATTTCATGTTAGATATTCTTTGTTGTAATGGTTACACTTAGCTTACAAGTACAACTTTGGTGATCAATGATGATAAACGCTATATATTGAATTTTGAAAGCTTGAAACTTTAAGATTGATGAATCATGAGACTCAATATGTTGTATGTTACTAACTTGTGGATGTGGTTGATGAAGATTATAACTTCTAGATGATTGATGTTATATGGTTCAATCTATGTTTTTATTTATTTTTTACATCTAACTTGTCATTCTACATGGTTTTGTTGACATATATGCATCAAAATATAAAAATATATATATTATATAAAAATTCACTCTCAACCCGGGAGCTTCTGAAAATGTCGCTCCCGCTCCCAAGTAACCTTGTATCCTACCATCAACACATTTTCAATATAAGAAGAACCCAATCCATACATCAAAATTCATCTATTATCCAAAAATATCCACCAAGGAAAAAGTGTGAAGTTCTCTAAAGAGAGAATGATCCAAATCAAGTGATGATACAAAATGAATCCATACAACTCCTATTTATACACTCATTAAGAGTTTGAATTACCTAATGCACCTACATTAGCCCCTAAAAATAAAATAATGTGCAAATTAACTAACTTTTGGTGACAAGCCAACCAAACTAGCTCATAAATGTAATAATAAGCCTCTCAAGAGGTCAAATAATAGTTTATGCATGTCATAGGGCCCTCCAAGAGGCCTGATGAGGTCCATAAGTGCCCTAATGATGAATAGGGTCCTCAAAAGTGATGGACCCCCTTGTTCTCCAAACAATAAACCTGTGGTTCTCCCAGTGGGTGTGGGGGCACACCAATGACCTCATGGGTCTCCAAATGAATCGAAGATGCCTGTAGACCATCTGTAAGGGCTCACATGATGGAATGAATGATTCCATGTCAACGTACAAGTCCTGGGACAACTTCCAAGTGTGTGGTGCACCTGTGGGGCCAACTGGGCATAGTGTACCAGATACATCTTCCTCGTCCAAAAGGTGGATCTCGAGAAATCTCTGAGGATATCTGGGGACCCATGGAGTGTTGTCTACTGCTGTGGATGTCCATGGATCTCTACACACACCCTATATGTGCCAATGTAGCCCTCTGGAGGGTTAGGACCCCGTACAGGGAGACCAAACCCAAAATGGACACCATCTACAATCCTGCATAAGATCCAATGCATCCCCTAGCCTTCCTGTACAACAAGTCATTAAAGTAATCGGGGAAAAGAGCTTACAAACCATGGACAACAGGTGGACAATTCATAACAGCATGCCCTTCCATAGTGATTTTTGGCATGTGCTAATGTCTCCAAGCTCCAAAGGGGGTTAGCCAAGTACCTTATTGAGTGATTTCAACCTTTAAAGGGGATAGTATGTCTAAGGTAAATCCCTCAAATGGTGGTGGCATGTGATAAAGAGGTGAAATGGAATAGGGAATGAGAAGGGAAATCCTAGGCCACATATCGGGGCACAAGGGTAGCTAGAAAAAGGGAAGCCCACACCTGGGTATATAATGTGTAGGAGGGAGCAATCGTGGTACATGAGGTGCCCAGGCCTTGATTTTTCCACCCTTCTTTATATGCCTTTTTCCTTTTATGATTTTTCTTTGATTAACTACTCGAGGCTCAAAGGATAAGAGCATGATGTGTAAGATATAGCAGTGATTACCCGATTTTTGGTAGGGCAGCTCATTGCCCTTAAGGGGTTGGGACAATTGTGGGTTCCTGAATGATAAAGGAGGCTCATCTAAGGCCTATGGAACCAAAGTGATGGCCATGGGTATGGGGTAGAGCTCATGCATTGACTTTTGTCCACGCGTTTAATTATGTTTGTCCCGACCATCTTTTGCATCTTGTGGTACATTTTCCTGTTGAACGTGCCCATTTATGTTTTTACTTTTGTTTTCAGCTGCTTCAACCTCCAGGGCATTGTTCCAAGCCCGACCCAAGCTAGGGGCAAGGGAATGGGGAAGCTAACCCTATGTGGACCCAATGAACAAATGTGGACCCAGGTGGTAGTGATGATGAATGGGGGTATAGTGAATGGAAGGGGAATGGTATATGTGGATAAGGGAGCAAGACCACGCAACCAAAGTCGTGGTTTCCCAAGTAGTATAACCCTAAAACCAAATGGTCAGTAAAGGAGATCCCACGAGACTAAAATCCAAGGTAACATCCAAAAGAGGTCAAGGGGACATAAGCACAAACTAACCCCACTCTTTTTGCTGAATTCCCCCATCAATCCATGCCCATAAGTGTCCATCATAAGAAAACCCAATACTCAATTACTAAATGACAAGACATACCTTTAGGTTCGGGAGGCCCACCTTCAAACATACGATCAATACAGATGGGCGAGGGACCACATCGCTAGCTCAGGTGGCGGAGAAATGGCACAACGAGCTAGTTGAGGACTGCAAGGGGTTGTTGGCCGGCGTCCATCATGGAGAAAAAAATTCTCCTATGGATATCACCCACGAAGTGGTGGGTAACAGGTTTGATGATGACCCCCTCAACAGTTGACCATGTGGCTAGTTTCATGGCATATATCTCGAAGGCCAACATCGTTCATGAAGATGTTCATATTCATCAGTTCCTCATCTCTATTGGGACCGCACCTAGGGGTTGGCTTGAAAAATCATGCAAGCCTAATAGTATCCCTTCTTTATCCACTTTAGTTGACCGCTTCTTGACACACGAGAAGCTCAAACTAAAGGTGCTTGAAGATGTCGTTCAATGCCTAAATTCATTTAAGGCACTGAACTTAAGGGCCTCTCATGTTCCTCTGCACCTATTAATTGCTAAGCATTATGAATGGATGCACAAGCTTGATGGAAATAGTGTCAATGCCAAGAAATATATTGTTGACTTTATATGGTAATGTACCTTATGAATACCTAATGAGCATGACTATGATATCTTCATGGATGCTCTTTGCATTTTCACTTGAGGGTTAGGCTAGGTACTGGTTTGTCAACCTCCCTCCAAGAAGTATTGAAGATTTTGATCAAGTTGAAGATGTCTTCGTGAAGAAATGGACCGATCAAAGTAATCCTAATCAAGAAAGCAAGGGGAGCCAAGCTCATTTAAGCTTTGAGGAGACCTTCGATAAGGTAAGCAACGAAGAAGAGAGATCTCATGCGCCCAATAATAAAAATGAAGAGGTTGGACATAACCTTGAGGATCTAAGTGATGAGTAGGAAGATGAGTCCTCGCTTGGTCCACATGATGAAAAATAATATTTTAAGAACACATATGTTGGGAAGGATGAGTCTATGGAAAGTGAAGCTGAGACTAACCATACCTTTCTCAAGGATATTACTCTTGATGACTCTCCTTTTGAGAACCTTGAGGAAGGTGATCTCATTATCCCCTTGAAAGACGAAATTGAAGATTATTTCCATATTGAAAAGAAGAAATGGGAAATTTTTGCTCCTCAATTTGATTGTGCTCCAATTTATGACACCGAAAAGGAGGATGAGGTTAAGATTGGTCCTCCCTTTCTCCAAGGCATTGTTTATGAAGGCATATCCATTGATATCCTTGGGAAGGAGAATTATCATTTTCCCTTGCATGAAAAGGGGAAGTTGTTGGTGATTGATTCTTTTTTTAGGGGAGACCCTATCTCTGATACTAATGATGATAAAATCGATAACGCCTTTGCTCCTACCGTCCTCCATATGATCCCATGTTCAAATTGTTTGAGCATTTAGATTACGTTTTTGAGGAAGAAATACCCATTGAATACAATACTCACCTCCTCCATCGCCTTTCATTCTTGTTCATCGTATCGAGTCATCTGTATGTGATTCCCTCACCCCTTGACATATGATCTCAAGTGACCGTGAGCCCTTTCCCCCTTCTGAGTATAGTGTCAAAAGAGAGCCCCTCATTGACTATATTTTATCTCCTTCGACACACCCTCAGGGTTTTGATCACTCAATGACCTCCCCTCTCCAATGTGACCATCACCTTGAGAAACCTATTTGTTACACTCCTTTCCCTCCCCCTTCATTCCCCTCTCATCACGAGTCACGACCTTGTGGCATCTTCAAAGCACAATATTATGGGCAATAATTGTGATAAGAAGTTCTTAAGGGCAATCATTTCCACCATTGTGTATTTAGAGGGAAGGCCCTGCACTTCTAGATTGATTCGTGTTCCTTCTCTTAGGGAGTCCTTGTACCTCACATGGAAACCATATTTTCCCACCTCCCACCCGCATCATCCTCCATGTGATTGGGTTTGCATTCGCTTTGGGATTTGTTGCATGAATAATCAAATAGGTAGGCATATTTATATTGATTTGATGATATGTTGGTTGCACTGGCTTTATGATTACACTTAATATTAGCTTTGTCGTATGCATGTTAGGGTAGGATGCATTGCATGCTTATTTTCTCATTAGAACTAACATTATATGATATTTCTCATGGTAAATTAGTTTCATTTAGATTAAATTTGCATACTACTTACTCTTATGTTGATTTTACAGCCTAACACTAAGCATGGGTGATCATAAGACGGCACAAAAACATGTTGCCCCATGTGTTTAGTCTTTGATATGTGCAGATAACAAGTCTACGGTAACCAAGAGATTGTTGGTGTTCTCATGACCTCCCACTCGAGTAGCCTAAATACACACATAAGTAGCTCTAAAAATCACATACAAGTTTGTTGATTTGTGCTAGCATCGAATGTGCTCTAAGTCTCAAATTTTGTGGAGAGGCTTAGACACATGTATTCCAGATAACCCAGAAATCGTTTGGTGAAATTCCACCTGGATTGTATTCTAATAAAATAATTAATCATTTTTAAAGGGACCCTAAGACTAAACTTAGGAAAATAAAATAATTAAAGTGAATTAATAGAATATGGGTGTGAATGTTCTAGAAAAGGCGAATCAAGTCAAAAGTTAATCTTAGCCATTGATTAGAGATCTAATCTGGGTCGTTGAAGTTTCAACAAGAAGACTATAAGAATGGCTTGAAGGGTCATTTGGAAAATACATTTGGTGGAGATCAAATATCGATTTCTTTAGTGAGTGCTGCTCAGAGAGAAAATTTGATTGTGAGATCTTCTGCAGAGAGGGGCAGTAATTCTGGTTGGAAGGATTCTTGAGTTGGAGAGTGCATAGCAACAGAGACAAAGAGAGCCACAATAGCAGCGTAGAGCCAGTGACGCAGTGCTTACGCAATCACCGCGCAGACCCTTAAGGGAATTCGTTTTCTTGTTGAGGAGAACAGTGACGACACAGAGGCAGCGCAATGCAGTCCAGTCTGGGTGTTGATCGGTGTCGGGTTCCCATGGAGGAGTAAGGTTTGTCTCACAAGATCTCTTCTGTCAGTTTCTCTGTATGATTTGGCGGATGTGTCAATCATAGATTTGTACTGAGAAATATTTACTGCATAATATACAAACCCTCAGTTGTTGCACCGGTTTTCCCGCATTGGGTTTTTCCAGGGACATTGGTCCAAAAATCACTGTGTCAAATGTGTGTGTGATCTATTGTTGTTCAGTTTTGTTTCCGCACTTGTATTTCTTCCGCGGTTTATTTGTGTAGGTTGCAATGTAATGTATTTCAGTGTTTGTCGTAGTAAAACTGCAAATAGATTGTTAAGTTAAAAATAATAGTTAGGTGAATATCTTCCAATTGCTGCATTAGGATTCTAGAGGTTAACGGAATTTTCACAAAGTTGCCTAAAAACTATAAGAAACTCATGGTATAAGTTTACTAGTCATTTTGTGAATTGGGCATCATTTTTTTAGCATAAATCTAATTGTTTTGATGACTGATATCTCTGCATAACAAGTGTGATCACTGATCAGATTTGATATAATATTGAATACTACACCTTAAGAAGAATAAGATATCATAATTTCACTTGGGTTCTTGTTTCTCATGTTTGGTTGAGTATATGCTTCTCATTTCACACTTGAAATAGCTCTAAATTGGAATTTACACATCGTTGTCCTAAAGGGTTTAGTAATTGTTCATTTGAATGTGATTGGGACATAAATAACATAAGAAATATCCTTGCTCATGCTTTATAGATCATAATAGTTCTGTTTCATGGTTTTATGAGCAAAGTGCACTAACACGTTTGTGGTTGTGAGTTTGATAAATTCTTCATAGGATACATCTAATATTTTCACTCACTAAAGCACTCTAATCTTAAAAGAAATCATTGAACAATCGTTCGTGTCTTCTTTTTTGCATCACTGATTTATGGTTGTTATGAATCCTTGGCATATTGGCATATATTGAGAAGCTCTTGAATCTAATTACATAAAGGAGATTAATTGTTGAAGCAATAATCTTGTTAAGGAATCATCATTTGAATATCTTGAAAGGTTTCTGATTGTCTCTAATAATTGTAACTGGCATCTTGCATAAAGGATCATTGGTATTAAGCGTTTTAATCTAATCAAGCATATCTTGAATGATTGAGTATTATTGACATTTATCTCTTTGAAGTATCTTGAAAGCTTTTAATTGGAGCAATAACATTGATAAGCTTGTGATAATAATCATTGATGTTTTGTTAAGCATTGTTTGAATAATTCTAAGTGCTTAATAATCATTGAACAAGTTGTTACGAGATTTGAGTACATTCCGTAATTGTTGAATAATTGTGGGTATTGTTGTATCTTGTTGGCACATGTTAAATTGGCACATTCTTCTTGTGGTTAAAAGATTGCCTCTTGATTTTCATTAATAAGTACTTATCGTCGTAATTAAAGGCTAATCATAACCTAAAGTACTTAAAGATTAAGCAATCTTAACCTAAGAATCACTCATAACCCTTGCACAACCATTCTAAGTCTAGTTGCATTAATAACTTACTTCCAAGCATAAGCTTGGTTGATAGACTTTTTAGGGCCACCTTTTCATCTAGCTTGAGGGGCATAGCAACTCTTTAGTGGTAAACACGGTGACCTTGCAGTCGTCAAAGCCACAGTCTCTGCAGCACTGGAGGCATCGGATGGTTAAAGCCTAACAAAAGGTATCGTTAATCAAGCCATTGCTTGCTTCCTGTTGGTCTCTTTCCCACAACCTACGATGGAGACTAGCTTCAAAATAGCTAAGGGAAAGCTTATACTTAGAATAGGGATATATTTAAAAATAACCAAGTTTCTTGCATCATACGTAGGTCTTAGGATTTGCATAGCATATAAGTTAGTGAAGCATCCAAGCAGCAATTGTTCATTTGGTTACTTGGCATCTAATTAATAATAAGCAAGAAGTTGACTCCATAAGGCACTCGTCTCATATTCAAATCAAATCTAATTCTTAAATCTTGCTAGAATTAACCAAATAGCTAGGCCACTCAATCATGTCTCCCAGACTCATTGGTTGCCCACTTGTCCTCCATCTTCACATTTCTACAAGGACTACCCCCCATAGCCTGTTATTGGAGACAACTAGAACGGAGACGTCGGGGATCAGAGTGACAGCACCCGACCTGAGTCGCTGTCACAATGCCTGTACAATCTGAGCGGCAGCATGACAAATACCTTAATTGTGGCAGACTGGATACAATCAAACACATCTTTTTGAGAATGCTCTTTGAGAGACTATTTACCGGTGGGAAGCTTTTCTTGGTGGACTGCAATCAGCTTCAACTTGGACACTATGTCAGTCTTTGGCAGTGCATCCAAACGTTGGTCTTTTATTCTCTCTGGAAATTGCACCGTTTGTATCGGAAGAAATTGTAAGTACCATGTCTGCCTTTCGAAAGTTGCTTTCAGATGAACTCAGGTTAGGAGACAAGGGTCTCCTACTTATCCATGATGCTAATAATATATCTCTTAATACCAATTCTGACCTCAGTGCCTCATTGCAACGCTGACTGCATTAAGGTAATGTTTCCTCTTATGTAATATATGCCTTATTTTCTCAAATTAAATTATTCTTGTCAACAGAAATTTGATCTTTAGCTTTGTATTAGGGGGTAAATAAAAAGTGTTGCCAGAGTGCTAGTGCTAAATGGTCCTAATTAATGTTAATGAGGTAAAATATAAAGTGTTGTTAGAGTCCTAGTGTTAAATGGTCATAATTAATGTTAATGAGGTAAATTGACTATAGTTTAATTGAGGACGCCAAATAACTTATGACAAGGTGTATAGAAGAAGACCATGTGGATGTACTCAATAACTCCTTTTCAATAAATAATTCATTCTTTATATATGTGTTTCTACTTGGGATCATGCATGTATAATATCCCAACATTTCCCTTGAAACAAAGGTACACGGAAATACCATTAGACCAGAACTTACAGAAAAGTTATTCGCTCGCAGTTGCAAATAAAAACAGAGTTTTATTAATGGTGTCAAAGACTGAAAATAAGGAGCAGTACATACCAGTATGCTGATACTATCATTGAACTGCACACCCAGCTCACAAATTAAGACAAGAATTGTTCCCGCAACATATGCAGCCCACCTAATTGTGATCAATTCAAATGACCATTAAGCCCAAAGTATCAATAATTTCCACATTCTTCTTCGAAGCAATTGCGAAAAAGAGGGATACTTACTTCTGGGATGGGTCCTGTGCAAAATATTTCCGTGCTTTCTCATATGTAATAGGACCACTTGCATCCAAGAAATCTGCTAAATCCATGTCAAAAGTTGGAGCTCGATTGTTCAGTTCTGAACCAAATGAGACCTGCAAAAGTATTTTATAAAGGTAAATTGACAATGAACCAATAAGACAATGCAATCTGAATTGGAGAAGACGACTTGCAAATGAAGCAAGATTTATGCATATTAATAATCACAATTTCACTCAAGTGACAGAAGCCTAAGTAGCTCATGAATTTTGTATTATTTATGAGAGCATATATGGCACATCGAAACTGAAGACAAAGAAAGTTCTGGGAAGCTGATTCTCCTAATCCCTGGATTCCTATCTGTTCTTATTTTTTATTGAGTGTATACAGGGCCATACTAAATCAGGATTTCCATTCTGCATAGATGAATATCCCACACAAGGTCAAATGCAACTCCAGAAATGAGATTAAGGGAGTAGAAATCACATAAGTTTTTGACATAAAAGAGGAGATCCAAAAAGGCCTAATCCAACCTAATTGATAGGTAGAAATGTTTCCAAAAAAAAATCATTATTATGAATACAATTTCTTCAGTTTTCATTTTGATTTAATTTATGTTATCACCAGGAAATTCCTGTCCTGCAAAAGTAGAGTCCCAATAACTATGGGATAATAGCCACTATCACCTCACATGTTTCTTCTCACTTTGAAGTTAGTGCATGCTACCTTTCAGGGGTAATGTTGTGAAACCAGCTCCAAAAAGAGAAGAAAAGAGTTATCAACGCCTTAGAAATAAGCCACTTCGAGGGGACAACCTCCAATACATTACATGAATGAACAATTCTTGGATGATACAAATGACAAAACCTCCTTTCTCTATATAGGAGTCCATGGGGCCACAATGTAATCCTAGTGGGGGCACAATGTAATCCTAGCCGACCTAACAATAATAATTTAAGGGCACAATAATAACAATATGGGGGTTACAGGGATACAACAATAACAATAAGGGGGTTACACTAACAACAATAAAGGATTATACTAGTAATATAAGGACCTAACATTAAATCTTCTTTATTTTAGAAATCACATAAAAACAGCAAACAAAACAGAGGACAGTCAATTAACATGCATGGAAAATGATATACCCTAAATTATAAATCAAAAACATAAAGATACTTTGCTGTTTTTGTGTTAAAATGGTAAAGGACATTGTTACACCTCACATTCACTTCAATGCACCTCATAATCTTTCGCCAAACGTCACCCATCATATGTAAAGTCATTGTGCCTATCTTGATGATGTTATAGCTCATAGGACCATGATCAAATGTTCCACCACAATGCTTTGTGCCATTATATCATGATCAGCCTAAAGTGTGACTATCTTTGCACTCATATTATGCCATGCTTAGCTTATCTATCTAAAAGTGTTTGACCAAGGTGGTATCTCCATACCCTTTGTGGTCAGTCATTGTTGAAGAACCATTATATCATGATCAGCCTAAAGTGTGACTATCTTTGCACTCGTATTATGCCATGCTTAGATTATGTATCTAAAAGTGTTTGACCAAGGTGGTATCTCCATACCCTTTGTGGTCAGTCATTGTTGAAGAATGTAACTAGGTTCGGTCTTCATTATTAATAAATTTGTCAAAAGGAATTTAGTATTATTAAATGACTTTTTAAAACATGGGTTTCATCCTTGGGTCATATTATTTAGGTCAAAGTCTCCATCGTGGATTTCTAGGATTTATAGTCATTACAGATTTAAATTGACCCATTCTGCGCTTTTGAATCATGTAAATAGGTTTTTGTCAAAGTCATTTATTGTTTGAGAATCCTCCATCAAGTCATCCTCTTCATCAACTCGGCCTCTTCAAGTCAGCCTCTTCATCTTCAAGTCGGCCTTAAGGAATTACTATCAAAATGAACTCAAGTCGGCCTAAATGAAGCCACAACTATTCACAAAGTCAAGTCAACTTATTAACTATGGGAAACCACTATAAATACCAATGTCAGGACTTCATTACAGTAAAAAAAGTTCGGATCACTTCTGAAGTTCGGAAATTGCAGATATGCAAGTTCGGATCAAGCTCAATGATTTCAGGAGATATTTTCGGTGCAATTACAATGATAAAGTTTCGATGTCATAACAGTTCAACCACAGTTTCAGTACTATTGCAAAAAGAAGCTCGAATTGGGATGATCTCAGTATTACCACAATGCTACCACAGTGCTACCTTAGGATGATAACACAATTTCGGTGCTCTACAATGCAGTAAGGTTAGTGCAACCGTAGTCAAGGTATATCACAGTTTTCTGGTGCCACTTCAGTGTGAAAGATTTTGGTGCCATCACAGTTCTCGGTATCATGACAATGATGAGACTTTGGTGTAATTACAATGAGGAAATCTCAATGTCATGACAGATATGAGGATAATGTCCCAGTGCACACATAATGTCAAAACTGTGAAAGGAAGATCAAACAGGGATGACTTGATGGAGGGAGTCTCTAGTCTAAGGGTCTTGGTCGTCTCATTTTGAATCTACTAAAGGAATAATTTGACTGGGTTGGCAGTGTGCCTAAATCTTGTGTCCTCTTCTATTTGTTGCTTGGCACAAGTCTTGATGATAAGAAAAGATAAATCGAAAGAACACATAATAATAACGAAAACATCACAAGATAATGTCATAATAAGAGAAATCGATTAACTGTCACCTCCTTGGATTTCTCAACAGTCATGGCCCATCCTCTTAGTCCCCATTCCAGGATAGTCCTTGCCCTTATGGCATAGCTAAATACCCCTTAGTAGCATTAAGTTGACACCATGTCACTCATCTGTGACCTGGACATGTATCTGAGGGTCTTGAGAGACATGGCTCTTGAACTTTTCATTGCACCCTTGATGGAGAGACATGTTTTTGAGGATAATGTCACATTGGAACCACTCTCAAACGTTCTAAAACAATTAATGGTGTTGTGACACACATCACCATTAATTACATAGCATATTCTTAACATTACCATCAATTACCTAGCATTAGTACGGTCATAGGGTTGAATATTAAGTTGCCCACCTCATAAATTATTGTCTTTTCAAAAAAAAATTGTTTGGCCCACACACACCACACAAACATGTTGTGCCACCGCACACATTCCATACAGATGCTAAAACAAGATGTACAAACACTAAAACGTGGGGTGTGGGCCCAACATAGGTACAGTTCATGTTGGGTGTGTTGAAAAATGTGTAACTAGATTCGGTCTTCATAAATATGAAATGTACTTTTGATTCTTGTAAATTACAAAATGAAAGAAAAATTATTATTATTATTATTGGAGCATGGGTTTCATGCTCAAAGTTTTTTATTTTATAGGTCAAGCACCCATTGAGTGCTTCTAGGGTTTGTCCTAGGTCAAGAAGTCAAAAGAGTCATTGTCATAAGTTGAAGACCCTATCGGGCACATTGTAACTTGTAAAGAAAATTATGTTTGTCTTTAAAAGTGTCCCAATACCCTCCAAGACCAAGTCGGCCTGGCAGCTGGCAAGTCGGCCTAAAAGGAAGAGCCAATTCCACCTTGAAGAGCATATAAATAGAAGAGAACTTGTCCTCCTTCAAACACATTCACTCACCACTTATTCTAGTAAAGGAAGAGGAAGAAAAAGCTAGCGAAGAAGGAAGAGGACAAATAATTTTCTTGTTTGGGCTAATTTTCTCTCACAGGTGCTAAAGAGGATTAGGGTTTATGCAGGCATATCTAGGGCTTCCATATACAAGTTCGATCTTGGAGAAAAAAAGGAAAAGAGGTCAACTGAACGTCACCAAGGGTCATCCTTAAGCTCCAAAAGTCAGAGAAAGGAAAGTGAAGGTCAAGGGAAGGCTCTAAAGGAAGATCGAAGTTCACATGCATGGCAGCTGCAACTACAGGGAATGCCGAAATTTGAGATTTGCAGTAGGAAGCCAAAAATCTTACAGCAGGAGGTCGAAGAAGTGCTACTGGAAGAGAATTGACTAGGTTTGACAGAATCAAGATTAGCACAATATTCGAAGAAATTGGTCTTGGTCTTGGAGGGTATTAGTCTCAGTCTTAAGGTCATGGAATTCGTCAATTGAAGAATCTATAAGGAAGAGAAGAGATTTGTTAGGTTTCCTCTCAAGAGGAGAGGTTTTGGCCCTGGCTTGCAGCCTATATTATGTGTTCTTGTTCTTCTTGTTTTGGTAGTTGTTTGATGATTCACACATATAATAATGAGGAACAAAGCTAATAAGTAAAAAGACATCACAAGCAGTTATCAAGTAAAGAGAAATTATTATAATCATTCCCCTATAGATTTCTCAGTAGGGTGGTACAACATGCTTGTGTGATGTGTGTTGGCCGAATGCAATTTTTTTTTGTAAATACAATAATTTATAAGTGGGGCAGCCTAAATATTCAACCTTGGGGCCCTAATAATGCTAGTTAATTGATGGTAATGTTAAGAATATGCTACGTAATTAACAACAATGTTTAAGACATTACCACTAATTGTTTCAAAATGTTTGAAAGTAGGTTCCTATTAATTTTCTAGGAGAAATCTGATCTTCTATTCTGATAATTACTTCCAATTATTTCTTTAACCAAGTTCACTTATGTCATATACATCATTAAGAAATTATACATAGAAAATCTCAACAATAATGCAATAATGACAGTAGGATCATAAAGAGACAACCAAGCATACAAAGAGACAAATTTTTCACCTCGGAAACCCAAACTTGGGAGAAAACCTAGCAAACATTTCTAGGAGATATTGTTCAATTCAACAAAAGTACAATCTGATATTTCCAATCAAATTTTAGTCAAACAATCCACAGAAATAATACAGGTCAAACCTGGACAAACAAACCAAAAAATTCGGTCGGCCTTCCTACTACTGGCAATTGCATAGAATTTGGTCAACTCCAACAACAAGGTCAAAATTCAGCTTCCTGCAGCTACCTCAAAATCTCAGTCAAACTTGCCTCAAAACAGCTCGATCAACTGCCTCAAAATTCGATCAAACAGTTCAGGTCAGCGTTGGTTAACAGAATCCAATGAGAGGGCTCAATCAAGCTTTAGAAGACTTCCTTCTCCTCCGCATGTGTGAACAGAAAACAGATGTTTGTGTGAGATTTGAGTTAGTCTCCAAGTGATGAGGTCGAATGGCAATATATAGTGGTTTAGGGTGCCACAAAAGGAGTGTCTCCTTGGCTGAGCTGACTTGACTTTTGGAGGAAAAATAAATTCCAATTTAAATTTTAAATTCTTTTCTTTTGATTTCCTTTTAGGGCCCACATGAATACCAATTGCAGCCACCAAAAATAAACACTCCCTCTTGGCTAGGGAGGTATTCAACTTTGACCTCTCTCCTCATTTGGACATCATTCACTCACACATTCTTCTCTCTCTCCACTTCAAATTGGTTCGTACAGCTTGGGTTTTCTCTCTCTCACACACACGTGTGGCAAAGGAGGAAGAAATTTTCAGAGACTAATTGCAGGCCGAAATTCCAAATTGCAGACCAGCGTTGACGAGGGCTTGTTTTACTGATTTTCGCTGTGTTTTTCTAGGCAGAATTTCGATTCTTGCAGGTCGTGCTTGCTAACACAAAAATCGAGGCATTTGACTGAGTTTGACATGTGTTGACCCCAGGCCTATTTGACCGTAGCTTGACTGAAGTTTGACCGAGTTTGACTAGCGTTTCAAGGACTGTTTTGGGTTGATTTTGACCCTTCTTGGAGGCCAAGTTGGCTGACTTTGACAAAGTTGCTAAGGGGATTATTTGTCGCTGATTTGAACAACGTTGACTTTCTGGTTAGGGCTACAAGTTGACTGTTGTTGACTGTTGTTTTAACAGGGTTGATTTGACTGTGTTTTGGGCAAGTGAATTTGACTTATGTACTCTCTCTCTCTCAATTGAACTATTGAATCATAATAAGAAGAATTGATCAAAGGGTTTTCCCCACATTGGGGTTTTTCCCTATAGCATCCGCCAAATATTGTGTCCTCTTGTCTTGGCTTGTCTTCTGCATTTTGTATTATGTTCTATCCAAGGTTGCAGGGGAGCGCCTCCCCCCTATCGAACACGCTCTAGGAGCGCACTCCCTCGAACCCGCTCCCAGAGCGCGCTCCCGCAACAAACGATTAGAGGGTGATATTAATGACAAAGATCTCTATACAAATCTAGAGGTAATGATAAATATACCTCTGGTTCAATCTATGTTTTTATGTTTTTTATGTCTAATTCATCATTCTACATGCTTTTGTTGACATATATGCATCAAAATATATATATATATATATATATATATATATATATATATATATATATATAAACACTCCTGGACCGGGAGCTTCAGAAAATGGCGCTCCTGCTCCCGATCCCTGTTTTCGCTCCCGCTCCCAAGTAACCTTGGTTCTATCTACATTTACTATCAATATAATTAATGGTTAATGTGATTGCTACTGGAAATAATTGGAAATTGTCATTGAGCTGCTAAGGAAAATTGAAGTAAATTGTGTTACGCATAGAACATAACATTGTTAACTAAAATTAACATGGTATCAGAGCACAGGTGAAGACAAAGCCCAAGCAAGAGAGAGAAAATCAATCACAAAGATCTGTTGGACAAGAACAAAAACTCAATGGCTTCCTCATCTTACTTCTGTTGATTTATGGTAGCATCGGATGTGCTCTAGCCTTGTAACTTTGTATATGAGCTAAGACACATGTATTCCATAATACCCAGAAAGGATTTTGGAAAATTCCACTTAGAGATGGTTTAATTAAATTAATTAATTGTTTTTTAATGTTTTCCTAAGTTTAAACTTAGGGAAACCGATTAATTAAAGGGTATTAATTAAACTAAGTGTGAATCTTCTAGATAAAGTCATGGATCACGTCCAAGTTAATCTTAGCCCTTGATTATGTTTTAATCTTGGCCGTTGAAGGGCCAACAGAAGAATATAAGGAGGGTGAGGGGCCTATGGAAAAAATTTCATTAGTTCATTATGCAATTTTCTGAATGATTCTATTGATGAAATATTTTTCTAGTATACAAAGTGGTTTTTCAGTACAGATTCTCTCAAGAATAATTTATATAAGGTAATTCAATCACTTGCCAGTAAAGACGATTGGGTTTTTTGTACCAAAACACCTTTTTAGTTCAGTCTACTATTACACCAGTTATATGGAGATCTTGGATAAACAATAGTGCATATTTTTGGAAACATGATTCTAGTCAAAAACTCAAATGAGACGCACGCTGGATTGGACTATTTCTTCTATATATAATCCAATCATAGTTTCAGTGTTTAACATTTTTGGCCACTGAGTAAATTATATTGTGTAACGCATGCTCCTTTTGGAATTTGAATTTCATCCTATAGAGGGAATCAAGTAACCATGATCACTTCTCATACAAAAATATTTGTTAAACACTAATAACAAAATAAAACAGCAGAAAAAGGACAACTGTAAAGCTTTAGTATAGCACATACAATCTGCACCACAGGTCTAAATCCTTCCCCTCTTGCATGCTGGCGAGCAAGGGCATGTTTCCAAAGCCTCTGCTTGCTTGGATGACTCGTTTGCACAGCAACATGGCAAGCCTCTCTGATTGGCATCTGCAGCGGGACTTTTGTTAGTAAAAAATTTTGCCAGCTAGGAAATGGAAAATCGTTGCAAAAATTACCAAGTTTATTAAATGTCCAAACTAACAAAAGAATCTAAATTGAATGCAAGACCTTTGGGATGTCAAAAACTAAGTTTCAATCATCCATTAAATGTCCATGAGTGTTTATGCCTATAAGAATCTCCTCAACTGAAAACAACATCAGGTATATAGTCTCAAGTTGTTTTAGTAGCAGGATAAGTTTAGGGATATCATAGTATATCCTATCACGTTGCAATACACCATATACAATGAAGGGCCACTCTAACATCTTTGTTTGGCATACAGATGCCAACAGTATCCACATGTTTTTTGTGAGTTAAAATCTTTCTAATAATACAAGTTCTGAGTTTCTGTGAATCATGTCATGAAAAGGTATTATCATATCAAATTAGAAAGTACCTGTAAAACAAGGCTCCCTGAATAATCTGCAATCCCACCCATGACATCTAGCCGCCCAGGAGCTCTTGCAACAAATATTGCATCCTGCAGGATAAGCATCAAGTTCAACGATGACAAACAAAAGAAGTAATTAATAGCTTAGAAAGCTTCATCGAACCAAATTAAACAAACCATATATTCTACTTTTGACAATATTCTAATATCACCCAAAGCACTATTGTTGCCGGTCTCATGCATGTTGGAAATTTGTGGCCCAAAACAAAATAAATAAACAAATAAAATAAGTTACTGACAAATACTAAAAGCAACAAACAGCAAGCCAACCACAGAATGCCTAGATGTGTAGGATTTTAAAATTCCTGTGGTTAGATCCAAATATTTATAGGCATTTCATTCAATCAGAAAATCAAGGTTACATCATACTAATTGATCATTCGCATGGGAACTGCCCCCATCCCCTGGGAACCCATACCTAAGTTTCCCACATTCCAAGGAAACTGCGAACAAAAGAAAAACCTCTGGAATTTTGCATGAACACCATTTCAAATGTTGGGAACATTCCCACACAATTTTGGCCCATTTTAAGCATGTAGAGTTATTAAAACTTGTGTCCCAATATATGTCAGATGTGACAAATGTAATGCTAAGTGCTGTGAGCGTAAGAAGTCTTGTAACCTTAATAATCAAATATATGATATATCTTTTTGTAATATTCCAAAATTAGCATGCAGCTAATTGGAATATTGATTTTTGTTTTTATCACCTAGCAGCTGAATAAATGGGTAAGGAGGCCCATGCATATTAAAAATATGAATAAAATGCCTCATAATGTAAAAATGGATCATCATAGGAGCTGGATTTCACACCCTCATGTGTGAAAAGGGGCATTTGCATATGGGCAAGGTCAAGTTTGACCAAGTCAACAGCGCTGGGATAGGAGGTGGAGATCGTCTTTAGTGACAACGCAGAGATAGTGGGAGGAAGATTCCTTGGTGGAGGAAACCCTAATGAGTGGGACCCAAGGAGAGAGGGCTTCCATTTGTATAAAAGGAGGGCAAGGCAGCCATATGAAGATATGTTATGGATTATTGATTTTATGGTCTGTATGACTATTTTGCATTCTCTTGCTATTTAGCAGAGTTGTTGTGCTGCTTATCACAAGACATTCCTGTTTAGGAATTCCTTCTCCTTTCAAGAGAGGCCTCTTGAGGGATCTTGTACTTCATTTCTCCACATCCAGCCTCAAGGCCAAGCCACCTCCTTCAGCTAAAGCGTTATTTCTGCTGAAGTATAACGTTGTGTTGCAGGGTGTTGCAGTGGAGGTTTCTGTGTTGCAGTGGAGGTTTCTCAACACCACTTCCGGAGCTTATTTTTCAGAGGAGGAAGCCTTCTTTCCTTTGGACGATCAGTGAGGAAGACTTTGAGCTGATTTCACTATCTTTGGCATCAGGCCAACCATTTTCCATCATCTACAGTGCAGTCCCTATCCCTCTCCTTGACTGCGTTATTTTCAATGAACATATGCAGTGAGAGTTGCAGTGATTGTTTGGAGAGTGAGATCTTCAGTGTTAGGATCAGCCTTTCACTTGGAAGATCCATTGGAGGAGGTTTGTTCAGCTTGTGCATCATCTACAGCCATCTCCATCTAGTTCTTGAGTTTCAGCTGCTACTCAGTCTTGAGACTGCAACTCCGGCATTTTTTCCATTTTGCATATTTCAGCCAATCCTTCTAGGATTGTCTTGAAATTCAATTTGGGAGCTTAGATCTTCACTCCCAACATTGTATGAGCCATCTATTTGCAGATGTATGGTATTTTACATTCCCATGTAGCAATGTACCATCTAGTCAGCGTTGTACATGTTCATGAGCATTCTGCAATATAGCAGCATTTCACTTTTGGCATATGTATTGATGGGAGGCTTGTTTGCCTTGATTCTTTGAGTTGTATTGCTATTATTTGCTGTTGATTTACATAATAAAATGGCTCCATGGTTTCCATACATTTTGGTTTGATATTATTCACTGCTATTTCCAGTGTTGTGTTCATGTATTGCTGCATCCCCATTTTGGGATATTACACTTTTACTTTTTCCCCCTCAGGATTCAAGAATAACAACCAGACAGTATATCACATTTTCACACACAGTGATATTATTGAGGAGGCTATGCAGCAGTCTTCTAAAGTCTTCAGTTGTTTTGAAGTCTTTCGAAATGTTTTTTGCTCATTCACAAGCGCATACCTGTTCTAGAGGTTGCAATACATTTTCCTCCCCAATTCCCTCATTGTTGTCATCTTGAGGCTCTACAAAATGGTTCTAGGATGGCTCCACACACAATAGAATTCTCCCCAAATGTCCTACATTGTTTGGGATCTATGTTGATGAGTGTTACAACAAAATCTAGCACCTTAGTACAAGGCCTCACTAGGTGACGTACACAAAGTGTAACAATGGGAGTGTCACCATTGTCACCATAGTAGCTACTCCCCTCATTTTAGTGATGCACTCAATCCAAGATAAAGTAGGCTTCCCTATTAGATCCTAGGGATCAAATCAATGTTGCAGGAAACGTCCCCCCTCCCCACCCCCCCGACTCCAACCCCCGAAACACATACCGTAAGGAACCATACGAGATCCGCCATACGAAACACGTTTCGGAATTTCCGAAACACGCTTCGCAAAAAAAATTGTGCTTCCTCAAAATTCGGATCTGTATGGCCGGATCCGCAATTCCGTACGTCGGATCCGCAATTCGTACAATGGATCGGCATATGGAAGCGTCGCTCTTCGGAGGCGGATCCGTACAGATCGCAACTGTTTTCGTACAGCGCCGTACGGATCCGACTAGCGCAGCAAAAAAACGACTTTTTTATATTTATTTTTTATTTTTAACTTTAGTTGGGTTAGAGGGTGGGTTAGTGTTGAGTTAGGGATAGCATGAAAAAGATATAAGCTCTCTTTCACCTCCTTAGATGTTTCTTAGATGCTCCCTCATGGTAATGTTAAATTCTTAACATTATCATGAAATGACTCAAGATGTTTGAGAGTGGTTCCAGCCTGATCGAACTTCATATGTAGAAAATAGAATTTCATATCCCATTCAAAATTCCGTAGACTCAACAGTTTTTAGGAATTTGGGATCAATGGTATGGTGGAAATTTCATTAGATTATATCATGTATGAGGGTATGTGATTAGCATTTAATCAAGAGCACCAAGCCCTATATGTACCCTAGTGTTGGTGGTGTTAATTGTTGAACTCCTTTGTCATGTCATTAGCAAAAAATTACATTTCAATCAAGCCAAAATCATCGATCAAGCATGTTAAGTTCTTTCTACCATATTTTAAGGCTTGCATTAGGTAGTTTGATAAAAAATGGGCAATTTTGACTAATGTCCCTAGATAATCGAGGTAGAGGCAAAGGCTAGTCTACAATTACTTTGGTATTTTGGAAGTTTTTTTAATATAAATGCAAAAAAATAAAAATAAAATATATATATAGTAGACGCTTCCGAGACGCTTCGCTTCCTCGATTTTTTGGAAATGACGCTTCCGCGTCCCTGCTTCGTCCCTGCTTCGTGCAACGTTGAATCAGATAACCCAATGGACTTTTACTAAGTGCCCTAAAGGTTCTACAATGATTTTCCAACAAAGGATAAGGATAGAAATTTAGAGCTTAACGTGGATTTTAAGTAATTTCCAGATTTTAGTTCAAAGGTTCATTTAACTCTTTCAGAGGCTTGGGTCAACCAATAGAGGCTCAAAATAGGTTTCCAAACACACAATCAAGAAACTACACTTGGCTATCATAAACTAGCGTGAAACATTAGAATTTGCAGCGATATAACAGCATATGACAGCATCAAATGTAGCCCCAGATGTTGAGAAATCTAGGGCAGCAAGTGTAGATGATTTCTCTAGCTTATGATAACTGCTTGTGAATACTTTTTAATCTTTTCTTATTAGGTTGTTCTTTAGCTTGACTATTATTGTGTTCTCTTCATCAAACAGTTACCAAAACATAAAGAATAATGAGACAAAGGACACAAGATAGAGACGATTAGCCAGGGCCAAAACATCTCCAATCTTGAGAGGAAAACCCAAACGAATTCTTCTTCTTATAGAATCTTCAATTGACAAATTCCAAGATCTAGATCCTTGACCAATAACCTTTCCAAGATCAAGTCAAACATAGTCAACTGCTGCAATTTCTCCTTCTTAACCTCGGCCCTGCAATACTAGATGAATTTCCTTCCTGAGATTTTTGGCTTCCTGCAATTCTTGCACGTGTGAAACAAAAAGGGTGGATTTGATCCTTCTTTTCCTTCGCTAGGCAAAGGTCTCTTCTCTTCCAGATCTCGGTCTTTAATTTAGCCTATTTCAACATCAGAATTTAGCTTCTCTAGCGTGACTGTAATTCGATCTCCTTTCTGCAATAGATGTCCTAGATTCGGCCTGCACTTACGAGATATTTAACCCAAAAAAGGTTCTTGAAATATGACACTTTCTCTTTCCTTAGTCTCCTTCTTCCTTCCCTGATTTCAAAGATCTTGGTCGAGTATTTCTTGTGTAATTCAATGCCCAAATGTGATCGACTAGTCTTCTATGTATAGCCTTCTAGATCCTTCAAAATAGGCTGACATCTCTCCCAGCTTCTAGGCCGACTTGATATATTAGAAGGACTGACTTGATGCATGCATTTTGACTTGATCTTGGAGGGTTTCTTGACTTTACTTGACTCAAATAAATTTCTTTACAATTTGTAACATGCCCAAATGGGCCTCCAATACATGACAATGACTCATTGGACTTTTAAAGACTCAATGACAAATCCTAGACGCTCTCAATGGGAGCTTGACCTAAAATAAATTTCCCTTGAGCATGAAACCCATGCCTCAAGAACAATAATAATAAATTTATTTCTCTTTTCACTGAATACATAAAATCAACATTACATGTGTCATTATCAAGACCGAACCCAGTTACATATTTCAACGCTTGAAACTATGATAATAAAATGTAAAATAAGGGCTAACATAAAGAAAAAATATGAGACTAAATTACAACAAATTTCTGTGGTTAAAGAAGCATATAACAGCAAATAAATCCTTGACTCCAGCATCCAATAATGGCTGGAAAATGCATATTAAATGTAATTTTTACTTATCCAATGCATTCCAAACAATTACTAACCCTAGGACAATCACGCCCAAATCAATAAATGCTGAAAATATATGATTTTCTGTTATAAAACCCCAATTTACACTAAAAATAAAAAAATGTTTTTAAGATTATAATTGATTGTCACAAGAGAGAGAAAACTTGTGCCTTCTAAATCTAGGGCTAATGGAATCTAGGAACAAATGAACTCAAGGAAATTTGGAGTAGATACAAGACTCAAAAATACTAAGGTAAGTTAACCTACTTATCCTAGGGTTTTGAATCAAGGCTCTCAATTTCCAATGATGAATCAAGGGAAGGAGCTAACATGCTACTTCTTCAAAGTCTTCTTCCAGGTATTTGAGGAAGAAGCTAACATTTTACTTCCTCAAAGAACAAAAAGAAGACTTTGAGGAAGTAGCATGTTAGCTCCTTCCCTTGACTCATCTTTGGAAATTGAGAACCTTAAGATAAGTGGGTTAGCATAACCTAGTCTTTTTAAGTTTTATATAAGATAAGATAAGATAATTGTATTAATTTCCAATAAATGACTACAAAGTAGGCCAATACGACTAAAGGATAATCTAGTGCAAATACAATGTGGGTGTGCAAAAGTAATTCCTATATACTGAGAGAGATAAATACAAGAAAACTGAAAGTACAATCTGGGTAAGCACTAAGTCTATCTAAGACCAAAGATTATGTGTATATAATAGTAGCATAGGTGCAGTGACACAAAGTGAGAGTGTCCAAGGAAAGAGTTGGATAACTTGACAATAATCAAGGAGAGAGAAATATTTGATGATGAATCCAATGAGGTCAAGGTCTCCTTGATTTGTTGATTGATGGCAAGGGGAGAGATGGTGGTTGCACTAGCTTGCTATTAGAGTCCTTGAGTACCATTGGGGGATCTAGGTATATGAGCCTAGCGGGATGCAGAAAGGAGGAAGCTCAGTTCTCCTACCATTTAAGAAGTAAGGATAGAAACTCTAAATAGATCTTTGACATTGTTGGGGATAGGAGGCAATTCTATGGGCGAGTGGTTCTTTAATTTGGATCTATCTACAATTGAACCCTTTATCACTAAGAGGACGTGTGATCCAACGTATGATCCCAAACCTCCAAACCAATCTCAAATATATCGGTCAACCTTCGAGGGGGTGAGTCTAAGAGGATACCCAAAGTCTCACTACTTTATAGTCTGAGGTACTATGAAACTCAACCTATAGCTTGATACTTTGATTTGATGGGAGGACATGAAAGTATGATGTGATCATATTGGTCTGCCCAAGGGGGCATGCAACGGTTGACATGTGTGACTTGATCTTCTTGGTCTGTAACTAAAAATCTCCTTGATGAAAAGAGTTAGGCACCTCTAATCCCAATATCGGTAGAAAATAGAGAGGGACCCCTCTAAGTCCCTATCAAGAGAGTAGTAATGACCTATAATCTCATAGTATACGAGGCACTAAAAAATGAGGTGCATCTTTGTCTCTGGCTCCTACAACTAGCACATCTGAAAGACCCTATTAGAATGTGACATATGGTGATTAGTCTCCACTTCAAATCGATGAGAACCAACCAAAATATATCCCAGAGGGATACTGAGTGAATGCATCCAATGTTTATATGTGTATGGGGAACAGAATGTTGGAAATACTGAGAGGGGGGTGAATCAATATTTCTTTTCAATTGTTAATTATTGACAGTTAGATTCTACACAATTACAGACAGAGAGGTGTATAATGATAATATTAAGGATTAATAAGAATTTCAATCCTCTTTCTAATAATAGTATACAATAGATGAGTGAGGGAACCAACCCTTTTAATAAAACAGGCACCAACCTGTTGCCAAGCACCAACTTGGACTTTGATGAGGCTCCGACCTCTAGGGCTTTGGCCCTATCTTCTCAAGGCACCAACCTTGTGTTTAGGAGCTCCTACTCCAAGGACACCAATCCTTCTTTGCTTGGTTTAATAGAGAATGTGAATAGTACTTACTTTAATGTTCTTGACATATTCATCACTGTATTATTTCTTCCAAAATTCTTCACTGACTTCACTGTCCAGTCAACTTCAAATATGCTCCACTGCCCAATCACCTTGATGTGTGTTGACTTCAATTTCAGAATTAACTTGCTTCACTATTCAGGTGTAAGTATATTCACTGTAAGTCCTTCACTGTTCAAGGTGTTTACTGTACTTAGTCTGAATTCTGCACCATCAATCTAGCACCATACTGCACCAACAATGGATCTTTACCACTGCAGTATATTAAGTAGATACACCATAGTCCTGAAATGTCATGCACTGTAGTAATAGCCAATCCGATGCCCACAGTTTTGAGCTCCACCGAATTAGAATAGTCACAGATCCACCCCAGAATATATACTTCAATGAAGATAGCACCTTATAGTTCGAAGTTACCACAGCTCAAAGCATCACCACCCAAACCTGAAACCACAACATGTACTGCAAGGATCTGAGCCTCTACAGATACTGTAATTAGGGTCTGAGACTGTTATATACCCTACACACTTCCACACGTCCGAGACTGTTGTATACCCTATAATTCCACAGGTCCAAGACTGATATAGATCTGAGAGTTACAGATCTGCGGTGATCTTTCTTTATTTGTCACTGTAATAGTCCTGTTCACGAGATGTGAACTAATATATATTATCTGTGTATGTATAGCCGAGCTGTATTTTGAAGAATGAGTACCGAGTTGTGTTTTGAAGAATGAGTACCGAGCTCTTATATATAGAGGTATTGCGGCTAATGTGAAAAGCCACCACTTCTATAGATAAGAGGCCAAGTACATGTCGGCTCCAATACTTAATAATTACATTTCAACTTAAAATTTTGATTTCTCTCTCACCACAGGGAGTTTGGAGGCGTGTGAGGGCTCCTTGGAAAGAGGAAACAATCCTCTTTCAGATGGTATAAGGTTCATAATGAAGGGATGACTCTAAGATGGTGAAAACCCCATTTTTATTGTGACTGTCCTTAAAATATTTAGTGCAGAAGATGATGTACAGTGTGACTTTGTCATAAGGATCTGTCATGAAAGTAGTGTGATAGAGTAGCCTTTATTTGGAGAGCTCCTCAAGTATGTTTTCATCAATGACAATTCATCTGACAATCATTGACCAACAATCTCCCCCTTTGTCATTGATGGAAATATTCCAACATTTTCTCCCCCTTTGACATCAATGGCAAATGGGGTGCCTAAGTTTCCTCCTATTGAGCTGCTCTCCTTGTCATGTTGCTCCCCCTATCATACTGCACCCTTGACATGCTGCTTGATTTATTGTGATGCAAGAGCAATGACCCCCATCTTTTGGCGAAGATACTCAAATGCTTCTCGTGGAAGGGGTTTTGTAAAGATATCCGCAATTTGCTCTTTTGTATTGACGTATTCCAACCTAATATTGTGTTCAGCGACTTGTTCACGGAGAAAGTGATATTTGATTGGAATATGTTTGGTCCTTGAGTGCATCACCGGATTCTTTGAAAGACTGATGGCACTGGTATTGTCACAAAAAATAGTAATTGGTTGCTTAGTTTCTATGTTGACATCCTTCAAGGCTTCCTTCATCCATAGAATTTGTGTACAACAATCAGCAGCAGCTATATATTCGGCTTCAACTGTAGAAAGCGATATAGATGATTGCTTTTTGCTGAGCCAAGATACAAGACAATCTCCCATAAAGAATGCATTTCTACTTGTGCTTTTTCGATCATCCACGCTTCTGGCCCAATCAGAATCAGAATAAGCTGTCACAATAAGAGTTGAACTCTTAGGATACCAAAGACCGAAATCAGTCGTTCCTTTCAGATATCTGAGAATTCTTTTCACAACTGCTAGATGGGATTGTTTAGGACTTGACTGAAATCTTGCTACCATTCCAACTGCTTGCATAATATCTGGTCTTGTAGCAGTTATGTATAGGAGAGCTCCAATTATTGACCCGTAAAGAGTTGCATCTATGAGAGGGGTACCATCATCTTTGTTTAGTTTACAATCTGTGGTCATTGGTGTGCTCATAGGTGCACAATCTTCCATCCCATATCTTTTGAGCATGTCTTTAAGATATTTTTCTTGAGATATAAACATGCCTGCAGAGGTTTGAGATATTTGTAGCCCAAGAAAGTAAGACAACTCACCAATCATTGACATCTCGAATTTTCTGGACATATTTAGAGCAAATTCATGGCTCATTTCTTCATCATTGGTAGCAAATATTAGATCATCGACCTAAACAAGAGTGATCAGAAGTCTTTCCTTGTCCATCTTCATGTAGAGATTGCTACCTGCCACTCCCTTTTTGAAACCTTCTTGTTGCAGATAGTGATCCAACTTTGCATACCATGCTCTAGGGGCTTGTTTTAATCCATACAAGGCCTTTTTTAGTTTTCATACAAGGTCTTTTCCTTCAGCAAGATCAAATCCTTCTGGTTGCTCCATGTAAAGTTCCTCCTTGAGATCTCCATTCAGGAATGTTGATTTTACATCCATTTGATAAACCTTGAATCCTTTTGAGCAAGTAAATGCTAAAAACATTCTTATGGCTTCCATTCGAGCTATTGGTGCAAAGCTTTCTTCGAAGTCAATTCCTTCGATTTGCGAGTATCCTTTGTAGACAAGTTTGGCTTTATTTCTGATGATTTGTCCATCTTCATTCATCTTGTTTTTGAATACCCATTTTGTTCCAATTATATTTTTATCTTTTGGGCGAGGTACCAATTCCCAAGTCTCATTTTTTTCGATTTGAGACATTTCTTCTTCCATGGCCTTTATCCAATAAGGATCTTTGCTTGCTTGAGAAAAATTTTCAAGTTCTATTAAAGATAATAGAGCCACATCATCTTTTCTAGGGGTGCTTATCATCCTTCTTCGAGTTTGGATTCCTTCATCTATATTTCCGATGACCTGTTCTTTTGGATGATATCTTTGAACAAACTTGATCTTGGAGGGAGTTTGTGAAGATTCATTTTGAGGTTCTTCATTCTCCTCTTCTTTTTTAGGTTCTTCTTCTTCACTTTGTTCAAAGAAAGGCTCAACTTCATGATCTTCAATTCCTTTTTCTGGAAGGCCTTCATCAATCTTCACATCAATGCTTTCCACTATTCTTCGTAGACGATAGTTGTAACATTTGTAAGCTTTGCTCCTAGTGGAGTATCCAAGAAATATTCCTTCGTCAACTCTAGAATCAAATTTACCTAGTGAGTCATCATTTATTTTTATGAAACATTTGCTTCCAAAAACCCTAAAATATTTTACTAAAGCAGGTCTTCCTTTCCATAATTCATAAGGAGTCTTTTCATTATTTGGTCTTAGTTGAGTTCGATTTAAGGTATAAACTGCGGTGCCAACTGCTTCTCTCCAAAATTTTGGTTGCAAATCAGCTGCTAGTAGCATTGTCCTTGCCATTTCTTGAATGGTTTGGTTCCTTCTTTCAACTACTCCATTTTGTTGGGGTGTCCTAGCAGTAGAGAGTTCTCTTTCGATTCCATGCTCTTTACAGAATTCATCAAACTCTTTTGAGGTGAATTCTCCTCCTCTATCCGTTCTAAGACATTTAATCTTAGAATCTTTCTCATTCTCAATGAGAGCCTTAAGATTTTTAAAACATTCAAATGCTTCATATTTATATTTTATGAAATATATCCACATCATTCTAGTATAGTCATCAATAAATAGAGCAAAGTACCTTTCACCTTGAAGCGTTGGAGTTCTAGTTGGCCCACACAAATCTGCATGAATGATTTCCAAAGGTTTTGTTGTTGAGAACTCCTTAGTTTTGTGGCTAGTTCTGGTTTTCTTTCCATGTTGGCATGGGCCACATACAACTTGATTTGGTTTGCAAATTTTTGGAATATCCCTTACTGCATTAATTTTGCTAATGTTGACTAGGTTATCAAAACTTGTATGCCCCAATCGCTTGTGCCATAACCAACTTTCATCTGTTTGATTTAAGTAACATTTATCTTCTTGGATTCTACTGAATATGTAAACATTATCTGGTGTTCTTACTCCTTTCGCCACAAGTTCTCTCGAGGATGAGTCTCTTATTTCACAGTTTTGTGTACTAAAGACAACATTATGTCCTTGGTCACAAATATGGCTAACACTTAAGAGATTGTGTTTGAGCCCTTCTACCAGCAAGGTGTTTTGAGCCTTTCCTAGTCCATTGACAAGGGCAACAACTCCTTTTCCAGTGATTTTAGCGGATCCACTTCCAAAAGATACATTTCCATTTTTCTTATTCAATGAGATAAACTTCTTTTTGTCACTTGTCATATGTCTTGAGCATCCACTATCCACGAACCAATGATTTTCTTCATTATGAGCACATAGAGCTAGGCCACATTTATCAGTTTTGAGATTGATGTTTTTAGCTTTCTCCCTTTTGAGAGGACAATTTTGTTCATTATGATCATAATTATCACATAATGAGCAAGACGGATCAAACTTAGCCAAGGGATCAAAGGAATTGTAAGTTTTGATTTGTCCTTGCTCTTTAAGACCATGTAGTTGGTTTGTTTGATTTTTCAATCTTGGTGCTTCATTCTTATGAGCCTTGCAATGTTTAGCTTGATGCCCAAAGTTTTTAAAATTGTAACAATGCCTAAGAAAAATAGTTTGATACCTGTTGTAGTATCCATAGCTTGAACCAGCATTCTTCCTTGGAGTTGCTCTTTCTTCAATTCTTGGTTTTGAGATGGGACTTTTGTTCTTGAGAGTACATCAGCATAACTTCTGGCATTATTCATTGTACTTGATGATTCTCCTTTGAAACCAATTCCAGACTTGTCGTGTTGATGTTTTTGAGTATTAAGAATGTTGTCAAGAGCTAGAGAGCTTTGCCAACTCCTTTTGACTTGCTCTAATTCCTTTCTTAGAGATACTATTTCAGCTTCACGTTTTTCACAGATATCATCCTTCTCTTTTAGATTAAGGTTCAAGAAGTCTTCCCTTCTTTTTGCTTCCTCTCTTTCTATTTTGAGAGAAATTATCTTCTTATGTAGATTCTCATTTTCTTCAATGGCATTCATCAGCAAACTTTCCATGTTTCTTTCATCTTCCAGTTCTGAGTCATCATCATTTGTAAATGCCATGAATAATGTTTCTTTGCTTCCAACATAATTACTTCCCTCATCTGATTCATCATCTCTTTCTTTGTGATGATGCATATTTCTGGTTGATTTCTTTTTGATGACTACAAATTCATCTTCATCGGACTCATCTTGTTTGGAGAAGAATTTCTTCTTATTAAACCCTTTCTTTTTGTACATCATCCTTTTAGAGTCCTTTTCATCATCACTATCATGTTTATGGGGACATTTTGCAGCATAATGACCTATTCTTCCACAATTGAAACAAATAAGAGGGTACTTACCTTTTAGCTTAGATCCCCTTTGTAGTCTTCGTACAAATTGAGCTAATTAGTTTTCAGTATCAAATTCATCGTTGTTGCAATTCCATCCTTTTCCTCCTTTTGTAGATCTTGAGGCTTTGAAGGCTACTTCTTTGAAATTTGGACTCCCTTTCCTCATCTCATAGGCAATGAGAATTCCATGGAGTTCATCCATCTTGAGAGTATCTAGATCCTTCATTTCTTCTATGGCACTTACTTTGGAGTCAAATCTGTCAGGAAGTGATCTCGGGATTTTTTGAACAATGGTGCTTTCTTCAATATTTTCTCTTAGTCCTCTAAGAGAGTTAACCATTTCAGCTACTCAGAGGAAATATGATGCAATATCTTCTTCATCATCCATTTTCAGACTCTCGAATTGTCTTCTATAGGTTTGAAGCTTTGCCTTCTTGACTTTGGAGTCGCCATCATATAGAGAAACCAACTTATCCCATACTTCTTTGGCTGAGTCACAGTTCATGACTTTTGTAAATTCGGAATCTGTAATACCACTAGTGATGGAATTTAAAGCTTTGGCATTAGCAATGTAGGCTCTTCTTTCATCTTGATCAGTTGGAACATTGGCGGGAACTTTGTACCCATCCAGAACAGAGTGCCATACTTCAGGACCAAGAGACATTAGATAGTAGGACATCCTCTTTTTCCAAAATCTAAAATTTGTTCCATCAAAGATAGGTAGTTTCCATGTTGCTTCCATTTTTTTCATTGTGCCTAAGAATCCTTCTTCCAGCTGTTAGGCTGATATTGAAGAAGCTGGCTCTGATACCAATTGTTGGAAACACTGAGAGGGGGGTGAATCAGTATTTCTTTTCAATTGTTAATTATTTCCAGTTAGATTCTACACAATTACAGACAGAGAGGTGTATAATGATAATATTAAGGATTAATAAGAATTTCAATCCTCTTTCTAATAATAGTATACAATAGATGAGGGAGGGCACCAACCCTTTTAATGAAACAGGCACCAACCTGTTGCCAAGCACCAACTTGGACTTTGATGAGGCTCCGACCTCTAGGGCTTTGGTCCTATCTTCTCAAGGCACCAACCTTGTGTTTAGGAGCTCCTACTCCAAGGACACCAATCCTTCTTTGCTTGGTTTAATAGAGAATGTGAATAGTACTTACTTGAATGTTCTTGACAAATTCATCACTGTATTATTTCTTCCAAAATTCTTCACTGACTTCACTGTCCAGTCAACTTCAAATATGCTCCACTGCCCAATCACCTTGTTGTGTGTTGACTTCAATTTCAGAATTAACTTGCTTCACTATTCAGGTGTAAGTATCTTCACTGTAAGTCCTTCACTGTTCAAGGTGTTTACTGTACTTAGTATGAATTCTGCACCATCAATCTAGCACCATACTGCACCAACAATGGATCTTTACCACTGCAGTATATGAAGTACATACACCATAGTCCTGAAATGTCACAGCTCCATAGTTCAAAGGCCACACAATCACTGAAATGTCATGCACTGTAGTAATAGCCAATCCGATGCCCACAGATTTGAGCTCCACTGAATTAGAATAGTCACAGATCCACCCCAAAATCTATACTTCAATGAAGATGGCACCTTATAGTTCGAAGTTACCACAGCTCAAAGCATCACCACCCAAACCTGAAACCACAACATGTACTGCAAGGATCTGAGCCTCTACAGATACTGTAAATAGGGTCTGAGACTGTTATATACCCCACACACTTCCACACGTCTGAGACTGTTGTATACCCTATAATTCCACAGGTCCGAGACTGATATAGATCTGAGAGTTACATATCTGCGGTGATCTTTCTTTATTTGTCACTGTAATAGTCCTATTCACGAGATGTGAACTAATATATATTATCTGTGTATGTATAGCCGAGCTGTGTTTTGAAGAATGAGTATCGAGCTCTTATATATAGAGGTATTGCGGCTAATGTGAAAAGCCACCACTTCTATAGGCAGGCCGACATAAGAGGCCAAGTACATGTTAGCTCCAATACTTAATAATTACATTTCAACTTAAAATTTTGATTTCTCTCTCACCACAGGGAGTTTGGAGGCGTGTGAGGGCTCCTTGGAAAGAGGAAACAATCCTCTTTCAGATGGTATAAGGTTCATAATGAAGGGATGACTCTAAGATGGTGAAAACCCCATTTTTATTATGACTGTCCTTAAAATATTTAGTGCAGAAGATGATGGACAGTGTAACTTTGTCATAAGGATCCGTCATGAAAGTAGTGTGATAGAGTAGCCTTTATTTGGAGAGCTCCTCAGGTATACTTTCATCAATGACAATTCATCTGACAATTATTGACCAACACATACAATGATACCATCCCACAACTCCAAAAAGTGTTCTATGTAAGAAGACATCTTTTAGCCAAGGCTCGTCGAGGGTAAGGTCTAGGTGACTTGAATATATAACTTGTTGATGTCTTCTCTAATGTCCTTATTCACCATCTACCTAGGTGGCAAGAGATTGGATCAATGCATCTACAGATTATCTAAAGGAGGAAGGTGTTCCACGAAGATGGCCATCAACTGGAAAAGTTGGGATGCCTCTGAAAACCAAACTCGCACAACTTGTGTATCTACAAATTTCCTTATGTTCGTTTCTTCCTAGGCCCCGTTAGGCCTAGATTGAGAAAGAATTATTCCTCTCTTGTGACAACCAATTATACTCTTGAGATAATTTTTTATTATTTTGGGATAAAATAGGGTTTTATTACAGCAAAATCATATATTTATAGCATTGATTGACTTGGATATGACTATCCTAGGGTTTGGAATTGTTTGGAATGCATTGGATAAGTATAAGTTGCATTTTATGTGGATATTTCAAATATTTAGGGCTAATTTCAAGGCTTTATTTATTGTTATATGTCTCTTTAGCCATTGAAATTTGTTGAAACTTTAGTCTTTCAATTACTCTTTATCTTAGCTCTCATTTTACACTTTATTATTGTAGCTTCCGAGGACAAATTTGCCACTACTCTTTATCTTAGTTCTTATTTTACACTTTATTACCATAGTTTCTAAGGCCAAAATTTGTTGCTATCATAGACTGTTATATTGTTGTAACATGGGCCTTTTGTCTTCCTTCCCCAAGGGCCTTCAAAGACACTTAAACTCTCACTAGCTTTTGTGATCTAAAGTGAATGGTGGTCAGCCTTGGCAAGACTAAGATCACAATTTTGAACACCTATGACTATGAGATGAGATAAGATAAACTTATCCTCGTCCAACAAATAACAACAAAAGTAGGTCAATCAAACTAAGATAGTTGTAACGAACAAGGTTCACATACGCAACGAAATATTCAGAATGCCTAGAATACGTAAATATCCATAATAAGATAGTAATATTTATATAAGAATTGTTGAATGTACAAAAGATATTAGATATGAGATAAGATTGTTACAAATGAGGACCCGCTTATATACCTAGCCAGGTGCCCCTTCATGCATGGTCATGTCCTTAGAGACATGCCTCTTCTATACTAATCACTAATTAATCTTTTCTGAAGAGGAAGACAATGTTATATATATATATAACATTGTCTTCCTCTTTAGAAAAGCTTTTTCCTCAAAGCTTATTGCTAACAAGGCATGTCATTTGTTTCTTTGTCTTGTAATATGTGCGCATCTTTCGGAATTCTTTGATTTATCATCTTTGTTGATACAATATGATAATATGCTCTAAGTGATAAACAAAATTATCGAACTCAAAAGGGATCTAACCATCCTTAATCAATCTTTTGTGGAACTTTGCAATTATTTGATAGCTAGGATAAATTGTTATCATAAGATTGGATTATAGTGACATCGGTATTCTTTGAAATATAAGTCACTTATTTCTGGTCTGAGTGTTATGGATTTGCAGATTGGTTGAGATGTTTGCTCTTATGATTTGGGTTTTGATGAGTTCTTGGAATTTGATTTCCTTCATGTACTGAAGTTGCTTAGTTAAATGATGTATCTTCACTTGAAATTTCCGTCATTTGAACTACAACATCTGAATATGTTTTTACCTCAAATGGTTTGCCATCTTCTTGAGTTGTGTTATTGATTGGGTTCGTATTTGTTCCTTTTTCTTCAACTTGGACTATTATGTTGGAAGACTTTGATACTTCTTTTGTGATAAGTTCTACTTTGTTTTTCAATGATTTATTATCATTTTTAATTTTCTTAATTTGAGTGAGTAGACTTTGATTATGATTTCTTGAACGTGAAAGTTCTTCAACTTCTGATTTAGCTTCATTCTGATGCTCAAGCTTCTCGTTTTTCAAATCTCTAATTTGTTCTAATAACTTTTCAATAAAGTTTTTTAAGTGCAAATTTTCTTCTTCTTTCTTTGATAAACTCATTGAGTTTCTTTTCAAAACTTTCATTTTCTTGTTCTAATTTGTGCTTCATAGCTTTACACTTTCTAACTTGCGCAAGTAGTTTCTAGCTATGATCCTTGAAATGATAATTTTCTTCATTATTATTGGATATGATTTCTTCAAGCTCTTTCTGCTTCTTTGATATTGTTTCTTGATTCTCTTGAAGCATTAGTTTCGAAATACCCTTGAAATATTCTAATGAAGACATATTGATTCTGACACCATTGTCATGTCCCGGAATGTTTAACATCAACAATTTTTTCTCTGAGTTTAACATGAACGTACCCAATTCCTTAAACCAAGGTAGAAAGAGAATTATGTGAATCTCTTTGTTAAACATAGTTACGACGGTAAATTGAGACATGCATTCATAATGATCAATTGTCCCTTGTAAATCATTAATTTCATACTCTTTTTCGTCAAAAAAATCTTTTCTTTCACCTATATTTGGCTCTAGAATTAATAGTTGATTCACTATATCATTATTGATGTAATTTTTCTCGTCACTTGTATTGATAACGATATTAATCTCTTTTCCTTGGATACACCCTTTTAATGTAAATAATTTGTGATCTGTGACTGAAAGACCATTATAGGAAAATCTACGTTCCTTCGCTTCAAGATTATAATCCATTCTTTTGTTTTCAGTGATTGACTCCATTTTGTATTCGTCGATAATACTTTGACATCAATAATAAGGGACATTTTTAATATTATTTTTATCTTTTTATAACTTTTCCCTTTTATACTTTATAACTTCGTATATTATAAGATAATATTATTTTTATAATAATTATTATTATTATTATGATATATGTTATATAAATTTCTTTTACCATACTATATTATAAATACTATGTTATAAAACTACATTATAAGATTGATTTATAAATCAACTAACTTGAAAACCAAATGACGTCAGCAGTCGAACAAGGTTACAGCAAGGGTGAACAGTAGCGGATTGGTCGGAAAAAGACACGACCAAGACTTGGGGGAACAACGTGTCAATTGGAACTAGAGTGGACAATGACGGTTGATTTTGGTCACGTCTGCAATAGAGGTTGAATTCAGTTGCAGAAGCAAAGCTATACATATATATAATGGTTATTTTAATATTTGTTTCAATTTTATTTTATCTTTATTTTTATTTTTTTATATACAATTCTTTTTCTATTTTTTTTTCCTTTTTTTGTTTTTTAATATATATATATAATTTTATTTTTAATATATGTACTCTCTTTTTTATAATATATTTTGACTTTTTCGTTTTTTTAATGGCCAAAGGCCTAAATGACAGACCCAGCGGAATGGAGAAACTCCAAAAGTTGTGTAGAAAAATGCTTCAATCACAATGGCAACAAAGTTGACGCAGGTTTGATGGTCGAAGGCTGGATCAGACTGGTTGTTGAGTGGCCAGAGGATCGAACAACTCTAATACTAATGTAATGAACAAAGTTTGTTTATGCTTTGATACCAATGTAACGAATAGGTTTCGAAGACGCAACAATTATTCAAAATATCTATAATATGTAAATATCCATAATAGGATAGTAATATTTATATAAGAATTATTGAATGTACAAAAGATATTAGATAAAGGATGAGATTGTTCCAAATGAGGACCAGCTTATGTACCTAGGCAGGCGCCCCTTCATGCATGGTCATGTCCTCAAAGACATGCATATTCTATAATAATCACTAATTAATAATTATTATGATTATTATATATATATATATATATATATATATTCATAACAAATGACAACAAAAGTAGGTCAATCAAACTAAGGTAGTACATTTAGTGTAGGTTGTTATCAACATAAATAACATAAAGTAATATCAATAATAATAATAAATAATATAAATACTAATAATAAAAAAGGGCACTCATGCCTAATATTTATATGGGACCTGTTACCCACCAAAAGTGGGGTACCCTAGGAGAGCTTCTCTCCTACTCATCTTCTTCTAGACAGCAGCGAGTAGCCCTTAGAGCCACCTTGTAGTCGATGTGATGTGCCACTTTATCTTTGCTCCCAGCATCAGTTGTATGTTTTCTCGCCCATCTCTCAAGAACATATGTTAGAAGGTGGACAATCAAATCCAAAAGGTATGTTTTTCATTGCGCAATCAAGTTCTTATGCTTGTTTTTCATTTGGGCATTTTAGACATGGATTATTCGGAAACTTGGAAGAAGGAAGGGATTTGATCATGGTTTTGTTCCCTCACCTTAAATGGGGTGTTAATCTTCAATACTAGTCCCATGGGATCTCCCCTATTGGCCTATGGCTTTAGGAATAGCACTACTTGGGAAACCTTGATTTTGGTAGCATGGTCCCATTTTCATGTTCCACATTTCTTACTCCCCTCCACACATTACAAGCCTTATTTCACCATTTTCCCTCTCTGGGTCTACATGACCACTGGGTCCACAAGGCATTGGCACACCCCTCCACTGGTCCACATATCTAGGTCGGGCCTGGAAACTTTTCCTCGAAGGTTGATATAGCTAAAAGAATGTTAAAAGCATATCATGGCCACAAGCAAGAAACAAAAGAAAAAGAAAATCATAAAATGCAAAAGATGGTTGGGACATCAAATAAAGCACATGGACAAAAACCAAGCATGATCTCTACCCCTTATCATTATGGCCATCGCCTTGGTTCCTTGGGCCCATGAGTGCCCCTTTCACATCATAAAGGAACCCATACACGTCCCAGCCCCTAGTCAGTGATGATCTACCCTAGCTTAAGGAGGTAATAATTGTTATGCATCATTCACAACATGCTCTCATTAAATTTACTCTCGTTTTCCTTGTCCATAGACATCTAAGGTTAGCTATTAGGGTTTTAGGGTAAATTTCTACATAAAAAGTGAATTTGCATTGAATTTTTATGGTTCATAAATTACAAATTGCATCAATAAATTACATAAAAGCAAAATATAGCATTGTTGCATGGATAATCCTTCCATTTCTCTTGTTGCCATAAGGTTTGGTTCCGCCTAGAGGGGCTTTGCAGTAGGCTTGCTAGATTTTGCAACAACAATTCCCTCATGTCTGCAAACTTGTGCAATAGTTCCCTGATGACCCCTTGTATGTTTCTTGTTGCAACCAACCAACTAAAGCCTCTTCTCTCCTTGAACTCCGACATGTGGCTTTCGAAACTTTGGCCTAGCGGCTCGGCCTTTCTCCTCAACCATATAGTGGCCAACCATAAGGTATTCAATATGTAGACAAGGTACTCATACAATGCATCATATGTGATGGAAGATCAAGTTCCACAAGGCTTATCGAATAATAATATATATATTTACATCGTGTCACTGGGAGCGAATTCCTCAGCGTGCCTCAAGCGAGCCACGTAGCATTCTTAACCACGTTTTGAATCAAGGTTCCTTTACGCACAGGTCTCGCCACATCAATAATACGCACAGGTGTATAAGATCGCTATTGATGCATTTTTCCTTCAAATATGAGTAAAATTATCAAGTTTCAAGATTCAATCTCCATATATTTTCAATGTTCAAGGGAGAGTTTGTCTATAGTGAGGACGAATGAAGGCTTACGCACACTTGTGATTTCAAACAACTGTAAGGTTGAAACGTTGTTTTAGGAATGTAGACAGAATATCACAAGATCACACTCTAGAGATCCTTGACAACATGCTCAGAAATTTTGTTATACAAGCAATCAAATCCAGGCTCAAAATGAATGTCGCAATATCCCTTTATTTACATTCTAAATCTAGGTTAAAGTCATCACATAGAAGAGCATCTTCAAGTCTTGAGCCAAATTTCTACCACAAAATATAGGTTGTCGAGATTTAGATCGGATCAAAGATGAGGTTTTCAAGCAATCTAATAAGTGCTCCAGAAGATATAGCGATTTGTTCCACTAAAATAAATGTGTTTCTATCCTTGCTAGAGTGTCGTAAGCCAGTGATCAAAATAGGGCTTGTTGTGTTGTGTATAGGGAGGTTGTAGCAAGCCTCACAAATCTTTTTTAGGGTAGTTAAAGACTTAAAACAAATTCTCGTGAATTATCAAGAAAACCCTTGACTAAATATACCTCCTATGAATTGACAAGACCCAGAGATCAAGAGAAGTTAACCTTGTAACCTTCAGAAGTTCTTCAACAAGCTTCGGCCTTCTGCAGAAGATGGACGTGACAATTTCCTAGCCTCAGTGATCAACAAGATTTCATAGCATACTGCCCTAAAAGCTAGTCAAGACGATCCTCAGATTTGGATTAAAAGGACTCATAACATGCAGCTTTGCCAAGGATTCTTCCTCAGAAATACCCCAAACAAAACCCTTATGCCTGAGAAAAATAAATAAAAAGAAAGGTACCAAGATAATGTAATTTTGTGCCACAAAAAAACCTTGTATTATGCCTCCATACACTCGTATTAGATGACCACAGAAATTTGCATATTTCCTTGTAAAAGATCAACAAACTTGATTTCTAGTTCGATAGATGTTAAAAGCATACCATGTGATGGAGGTAAGGCCTCAATATATAGTTTTTTAGGGGTATCTAAGAGGGAAATTGAATTACTCTTTTTGAGGGAGACATGAATTTTAAATTCAATTTTTGGACGGAAAAACCCTCAAAAGGGTTTTTAAGTGTTAAACTTCAATTGACTTTTAAAGCCAGAAACCCTCACACGTCCTTGATCTTTAGAAACCGATTATTCATTATTAACTTTTTGCCATATGAAATACTATTTTAATTGATGGAGAAGAACCCCATTCCTTGACCATTTGAATTGACCAAAGAGTGTTGCCACATCATCAACCTTTGGGGATTTTGCCCACAAAATGGGTCCTTCATTTTCAAACAAGAATATCTCCCAAACTGTGAAGGTTCTCGTGATGTGCCACATACAAATGGAATCAACATGAAAAATAGAATCCACTGGTGACGGTCTTCAAGACGAATTCATTGATCTGCATCAGCAAAATCCTCAACCAATGCAAGGCTTCTAGGGTTTTCTCGGGGCTTTGACCAATGGAGCTTCTAATTGAAGACAAATATTAAGAGCATTCAATCATTGATGTTGGAAGCAATGACAACACCATTCAACACAAACATCCACATCTAAAGGTCAAGGCTTTACTCCAATGACAATGAAAAAATATAAATTGAAAGTGTGTATGAATAACTTATATAAATGAGAATAAATATCAATATTTCTTAAAAAAATAAACAACTTTATCTTCATTATCAGACAGTTATTAATTAATAGAATGAAGATATGGAGCACAACACCAGAAACAATGCTTCAACTCATGATGATAACTCTATGATGATAATATTCGAAGTTGTATGAATATTAACACTAATGACAAAAACTTAATCATGATTTCTTAATGATGACCTTTTAACTTAATCTTACAACCCTATTATAGAACTCATAAACAAAGAAGTGGTTACCCCCTTCAAGGACACGTCTTTACAACCTTCAAGGTTGTATGAAAATTAGACAAAGTCACTACAGAGCAAAAAGGAATAAGTGACCAAATATAGTTGTCACAAAACTTGGGCTAACATAGCTATACACAAAATCATTTATCAAAGTCCACATGAAAACTTCATAAGTTACTTTCAATAATATAACATAAAGAAATTATCTCGCAATAAATATGTAGCTATATAAATGTATCTAGGAATTGACCTCTTTGGGGATGGTTATATTGATGGAACTCAAGCTAAATCCCTTTACTAGTACATTTTCCTTGTCAGTATTGAAAAGTGTTAACAACAAGAATTAGATCCAAGTACAAACAACAATCCTAGAAAAAATGTGTGATGAAAAAGAAAAGAGTAAGACCTCCCAATTAAATAAGCCAGCTGCAGCCACACGCTCGCGTACTCGGCGCCTCTCTGCCTTATCTTTTGAATTGAAATCAATGTCCAAACTTGCCAAACTCTTCAAGAAAGCAGCAGTGTCTGGAAAGCCACGTATGTCTCCGTGGAGAATGTCGAACTCCTCAACACATCTGAAAATGTGCAACGTAAAACTGGATTAGTGAAGCTAAAAGAGTATGTATGAATTGTAAAAAAGAGCAAAGAAATAGAAACAAGAAGTACAAATAACTCTAAACTTACAGTTCCTTGGTAGAAGTCACATCACATTCATTTCTCTCTTCAGCAGGCATCATAGAACGAAATCCAAACTCATTTTCTGCATGTGTATACCATTCTGGAATGCTAATATCACGTCCAGGAATCCTCTGTAACTGAAATCCAAGAACAATGGCATCTCGCAATCTTCTTGCTCCACTATACTACAAAGTATTAATAAAACATAGTCAAAACTACAAAATGCAAAATGATATGTACGTTCTAGAATAATTTAAGATGCATCTCCTTGAAAAATGTATAAAGAAAATCTTTAAAAAATCACAATAAGAGTTGATCATGGAAAAGATCCCAACATATTCTTACAGAAGAAGCAACGTGCCATAAATTCATGTCCTCTTGTAATCTGAAATTCCTTTACAGGGGGGTGGGACCAAAACCAATTCGTAAGAACCATCCATGCAGGAAAGGACCCATTCATGATGTATTATTTAAATAAAATAATAATAATAATAAATTTAAAAAAAAAAACATTTTTGGTACAATTCCCTTACTTTACTTAGTAAAACAAAGTACAATTGCTTCCAAGCTGAGCTCTTTTCAGCAGAGAAAACTGGATTCTTATCTAGATAATTCTATCTCTTGTTAGGGAGTGAAAAACTTGTGAATGATGAGAATTATGTCCGCATAAAGCTTGTTGGAACTTTTACAATACAAGCACATCAGCATTCGTAGAAGCTTCCCTAGTTTATATATTTTAAAAAGGAACTCTACTACCTAGCATAACACAGCACAAGCCTCTACTCTGGCATATGTTGAGCTTCTACTTTCTCTATGATGTTCAACGTCTAACTGTGAGCTGCAGTTTTAAGTGTCAACATACTTATTCAAAAGATATTGCACCAAAAAACATTAATATTTTGTCTCCACTGAATTCTCTCTTGGTTTTAAAAGCCAGCACACTTATTCAAAAGATATTGCACCAAAATCCATGGATATTTCGTTTCCCTTGAACTCTCTTTCAGCTTTAGGGAAATCATGGCATCTAGCTTATATTAGGTCGATGGAGATCTTATTATCAAAATACTGTGAATAAAATGTCATGATGCACATTATAAGGCAGGTTATGGGCTGAGGATACTCGGTGACTTGAGGATCCCATGGTCTTGCCCAACATCTCTAAGGTGTAAAAATCAAAGTGGCATCAACTTACAAGTTTACAAAGAACCCATTATCCAATGCATAGACAAAAACATATTGAAGTTCATCACCACTATATCATAGAACAAGTGAACAAAAAGATAAATTGGTTTATTGCATGACAAAACACCAAGCAGCAAACATCTTCACAAAAGCTCCATGAAAAGTTCAAAATTTTCAGAAATATGTTGAACGTGATTGCAAACGAAGTAACCTTTAGGAGAAGGTGTTAGGATATTATAATGTTTATTTGGTACCTTTGTAATAGATGTTAGACAAAGGAGTTAGTGACTTAGTTGATACATATTAGTCCAATGAAAGAAATAAAAGTTAAGTTAAATTCTAAATCACCCGGTTTGAGTTCTTATTCGAATTCCACAACAATGAAATTCGAAAAAATTGGTCAACTAAATTTTAAGTTCACCATTAAACTCAAATATACACATTAATTATTTATGAGATATTACTAAAAATATAATTTATACCGGATCCGTCATGCCAGGGGATTGGATCCGTGAATCCCCGGTTCAGAAATGGATTTGGATCCAGATCCGTTGGGATCCACTCATGTCAACGAGTAGTGTTTACATGTTACGATGAATGTTTGTTCAGTTTCACATGTGGGGCATTGTTTTGATCCTGTCACATCTTTCAACTTGTCAACAAGCAGTGTTTACAGGTTATGATGAATTTTCGTTCAGTTTCACATGTCCGGCATTGTTTTGATCCTATCACATCTGTCGGCATTTTTAATAATAAAACGAGGGCAGAAAGTCAGGGAGAGCAAGCACAAGACAAAACTAGGATAAAGGTGGTGGGAAAAATCCAAAATAAAGGTGACATGAATGGGGTACAACAGAGAGATGTGACAGGTACATTGACAGCGCAAGAGAAGCACATGGGGTACAAATTTCTAGCGGAACCGACCCACCTAGCATGAAAGCCAAATCATGAATCGCACATAATAATAAAAATATATGTTAAAATTTAGATTATAAATTATATAGTTCAAAAATTATATGTATAAATGTTATATAACATTATTAACATATAATTTATTGATATGTTAATTGCCAGCTGGACCGACCCACCTAGCGTGAAAGCCAAATCATGAACGGCACATAATAATAATAATAATATATGTTAAAATTTAGATTATAAATTATATAATTAAAAAATTATACATATAAATGTTACATAAGATTATGAACATATACCCCTGATCTGGGTGAGAGACGACGAAAGGGCACTGGTGGGATCCGTGCCATGGTCAAAGGAATTATGAGAAGGGAAGGTGGATGGCCGGACGGCGGCCCTCAAACACATTCTCACATGCGTAAGGTTGCAATACAAGTTAAGAAAATTAAAGTATGGCAATGGCTTCGACTAGAAGGGACGCATTCAGGGTTTTATTTAAAGATCTCAGTTTGGTTTCTATGTATTGAAACCAGTCTTGTGGAATCCTCCAGGGCGAAAGAGAAGGGGACTCACCAAGCCAGAATCCTAGGTGTAGATGGCATTACCTCTCAATTTGTAAGCGGCTATTGTCGGTATGTTCAATTCGTTTGCTTTGTGCACACCCTTATCCCTATGTTCATATGCTACTTCATAATTTTGTGGATGGATGTTTCTGAGATGGCATCATGGGAGAGTAACAAAACCTCCCAGAAAGTATGGGAGGCAAGAAACCCTATATTGTTGGGTCGCATGAATATTGTCGAATTCTCTCTATCTATTATTGATTTTTTCTTTCCTTGATGTGCATGTATTCTTGGAATGGACATTGGAATTCGGTCTATTACTCTTGCATGCAAGGGGGGATCCTTCTCAATATTTCGTCTCTGTGATGAATCATTTGCATGGCATGATATGGGGTTACTTGGGGAAGGAAAACCCCAAATTGGTTATGGCCCTAATCTAAAGGAGGTTTTTTGACATGTGGGATGATGTTGAGGGCTTGCTTCGTCGAGCACAAGTCAATGCAATGTGGAATTATTTTTCCTCTAGGCCTAATGCTTATTACCCTATTGTATTATGTTGTTTCACTTCTACAGCTTTGAATCTCTCTCTGAGCTGTCGGGACCCTAAGCTAGGTCATCTTCCTGCGAGCTTGTCTCCAGTTAGGACAAGGTCATGGGTGGCAGCGGTCTTAGCATTTGAGCATTGGTTTCTCCTTCACCATTGTGGTTTGCAGCAGAACCTTATGGCGCGACCATCCTCAAGCAGAGGGAACACAGCAAGGGGAGGTCGTGGTCGGAGTCGAGGTAGTGGTCAAGGGTGTGGTGGCCAACCATTCCAGCCATGAGCGGCTAGGGGTTTGGGTCGTCGAAAGTTGAAACACCACAGGCTTAATTCGAGAGGAAGCCCAGGCCTATCAAGCCAACATGCCACCTCAGAGTCGCCAATTATTATTAGGGTGGGAGTCAAAATTAAAGCAGCAGGTTCAAAACACAGAGTTGGATATGGAGGAATGCAGATCCTCGTCCTTGACCCTAGCCATTCCCGAGGCCAGTATACCTAGTACCAACAAAAAGTGTCCCTATACTGGATGATGAAAAACATTGTGACAAAAGCTTTGACGACCTTTGCTACAGTAACATCTAAGCTGAAATTGAATTCCAGGAAATCCATAGGGAATTTCAACTTATCCAACATCAGATTCAACAGCAAAATGTTTGCCTTAGTCGTATAGAGAAGCATATCCCATGTCTTAGACTGAAATGTCGGGGTCTAGGGCAAAAGACCCGGTGCCCATAGACTCATCTAATCAGTAATCGCTTGATCTGCATGGTTTGGTTTCCCATAATTTTACATGTATAAATGACAGGTTTGTAGGCTTTGTTGTTTTTCTATAGATATATAGTTAATAGGAAATTTAACGATAATCAGACTTGTATAGCATTGTTAGACAGTCTTAAACTCTTCAGATTTTGGATAGCATATAATGCGTTCAGATGGCCAACAGACCTAGTTTCCCAGTGGGCAGGTTGAGTTCGTTTGATCATGTTGGATATTGTTGTAAAACCTGCCTGTTTTTTTTTAGAAATGCAATAGAAAGGAACTGCCAAGCTTACAAAAAAAAATATTATTGACATATAATTTATTAATATGTTGATGAAATATATATATATATATATATATATATATATATATATTATATATTAATTGGTTGAATATTAAATGATGAATTAAATGGTATATATATAAAGAGAGGGGTTAAGTGGTATTTATAATAAGTATGGTTAATTATAAGTAAATATAATACATATAAGTTATATATTTCAATATATATATATATAATTTTTATGTAAATTTTATGTTTAAAAAAATATAAAATATATCTATATTGTTTGTACTTGTCGTATCTAAATCGTGCCTTTTCAAAAAATCAACAGATCCATATCTAAATCCGTATTTGTATCTGTATCTGAATCCTGGTAACTTAGTATACAATATAATAAATAATTAATTTTTTATGTAAACTTTATAAGTTTTGCATAACATATATTATTAAAATTTATTATACAATGCCGACATTAAAAATTTATCTTATTTTATAAAGCTTTATATTTATTAAAAAGTTATGTTAATAATAAGCATCCCATTTGATTTTGTTAATAATATGCAGACGCATTAAGTAGAGACCAATAATCAGACACATCCAAACCTTGAATCAATAACAAATAATAGTATATTATGGAAAATATATCCCATAAAGATTAATAGTTAACGTATTATCCAGATAGGCATCTGCAGAAGCTATGTCGACCAATTGGGGTATCATCCAATTTGAGAATGATTTGCAAGAAGTTGCATCTGTGGTTGAGCAGATTGTTGGTATTCACGTCTTTAATTGTGAGCAATAGCTTATAGGACACCGTATTGAAAATAAAAGGGTCGCAGTTGTTGGAATATTTGTTTTCAGGGTTGAGGAAGTGAATTCCTAGAAATATCATCATAATCGTTCCTAAATTGACACTTGAGACATCTTTTACTATTCGTTAAATACCCTTTGCTAAAAACCCTTGGTGCCCTTGTGTGGCAAGGACCTGATGAGATCTATCTAGGTCAAGGAAAGTATGTGATCAAGATGTTGAAGAAGTTTGACATGATGTATTGCAAACCAATGACAACCCTGATGATCACAAAATTGAAAAGAATAAGGAGTTATGAATCAAGCCCTGTGGATCCTTCCAGGTATAGACAATTGATTGGCTCACTAATGTACTTGGTGAATACGACCAAACATGTGTTTTGCAGTAAATGTTCTCTGTGAATACTAGGTGGAGTTGAAGCATGATCATTGGATAGCAGCAAAACATATACTGAGATATCTATAAGGAACCATCCACTACTACATGAAATATGATAGGATGAATGATGTCCACTTGATTGGATATACAAATTCCGACTGGGGAGGCAATGAGAAGGATGGAAGGAGTACTACAGGAGGATGTTTCAATTTGGGATCCTCCATGATCTCATGGATGAGCATAAAGCAAGATACAGTTTCTTTGAGTAGTGTTGAGGCTAAGTATATTGCACCCTGCGAAGTAAGTAGAGAAGTAGTCTAGTTAAGAAAGCTGCTATCCGACCTATTTGAAGTACCTATGGACCCTACGGTGATACATTGTGATAACACCAGTTGTATTCGATTATCTAAAGACCCAATATTTCATGGAAAGACAAAGCATATCAACAACAAGTATCCCTACATTCGGAAGCTCGTACAAGATGGTGTGTTGCAGCTACAATATACCTCCACCGATGAGCAAGTAGCTGACATATTGACAAAATATCTTCCTAATAAGAAGCTTGTGTATATGAGAGACAAGCTTGGTTTGGTTGATGTATCCTCGCTAGCAGAGAGGGAGAGATGTAGTTTTGATGCTCTTGTATGGCCTTGGGCAGCCATTTCCCATAAAGACTTGATCTTATATTAAAAAACAATATATTGAATTCCATACACGACTTTGCCCTTTCAAAAGAGCATACACACGTGGGTACCATAAGAACAGAACCAGCATATATTCTTAAAAATATGAAAAAATAAAAAATATCCTATGTTTCGGGTGGGTTTTATGGGTTTCACCGGAAGCCCACCTACAGAAGCCCATGGCCTAACTAAATTAACCGATTTCTAGTGGTATTTATACACCTCATGGGAAGACCTAATTACACAAACAAGGAGATAGGATATCGACATTATAGTCATTTCGGTCCCCAGATCAAGTCTGATTTTCCATGTGCTTCCTGCACTCCGAGTCATAGGAAACCCTTTTTTCCTTGCATAGATGTTCATCCATCATTATATGGCATCCTTTTGCACATGCTCAAGAGGTGATCTTTGAGGCTTGCGCTGGACGGATCCGGAGGAAGGTTTCGTTGGTGTCATGGTTGGATCAGGTTGTATCTCTCCGCTACTATTTGCTGATATCAATAAAAAAAAACATGTTTCGTTTCTGATATGTTATGATCTCATGTTTCATGATTCATATGTGATATGTCATGCTTTATATGTTTATACTTTATGATCTAACAAGTTTATTATGTATGCACCTTGAATTACTTGCTATGTATATGCTTCTCTGAACTGTGTTGCAGGCTTGCTCGCTTTGGACGAAGCAGAGGATTTGGACCCTACGGAATTGACATCAAACGTAGGACCTTCGGGTACTCCTCTCAAACCCAACTTTAGTAGTTTATATGGTTTGCATGCTTGATTGAATGCTTCTTGTTGATGATCTTCTTTCGCTCTGTTGAGGTTGTCAACCCTTACCTTAGGGAAGTTTTTTCTGCCAACAGAACTAGCGACTCTATTGGGGAATACAGTCAAGTATTTCCTAGAAGGGTTGTTTTTCCGTTGATCTGGGTTTTTTTGTGTTGTTTCTTGATTTTTCCAGTCTTGTTGACTCATTTTCAGTCTGGTCAATCAGTCTAATATTCTAGATCAGGTCTGTGTTTTTGTTACTTTTCCAATTACACATGCTTTTATTATAGACAGAAGCGTATATACGCGGATTCTGCCAAAGAAACTTGTGTATACGCTAGTTTCTTTAGATACACTCGTGTATACATGCGGTTTTGTATTGATACAGTCGCGTACAGATAGGAAAAATTGATTATTTCCAGTTCTAGCTTGTTTCTGTTGGTTTCTTGAAGTCATTTATAGTCTGGAATGGTCTTGCTTCTTGTTGTTGTCGATTTTTCTATCTCTTTTTGCAAAAATATTACGTTAATCTAGGGTGTTTTTTTTGAAGCTTTTGTATTGAAAGTAAAGTTTCATACCTTCTTCATTAAGTGTCTGGTTGTTCTGTACTTTTGGGACAGTTGGTTGGTTTTCAACTTGTTTATAACCCGGTCTTTTCATTGCTTCTTTTTGCACCCTTGAAGTTGGCTCATTTTGGTTTCTTTTTGTTTTGTGTGAGAAAGGTCTTTACAATAGTTCTCTGAAATATTTTTGTTTCCCTAAAGCTTTTGTGTCTTTCAGATCAAGTGGTTCAAGTTATTTTGGTCTCTCATTCACATTAGTCTTGTCATCTTTATGATTGTTTATGACTAGTGGGGCTTGAGTCTTGTTTCTTGATTTTGATTTTGAATGAATGATTGCTTCTCCTTTTTCAAACTTTTTTCCACAAGTCCTTAAAAGAAAAAGAAAAAACATTTGTTTTTGCCTTTCTTTTCTTTGGTTTTTGGGTTTTTCACTCTTTTTGTCTTTCAACCAGTGTGTGAATCTTTGTTTTGAGGTTGAAACTTGCTTTGCTTGGAGAGGCTTTTTCTTTGATATTTGCTTCTCTTTGATTGTCAATTTTGGTTTTTGTTTTTTAAAAGAGCACTTTTGTTTGTTTTGAGCATTCCATAGCATCTTGAATTTGGCATTCTAGTATGCATTAAGGTAGATGCATTGTGGACATCATTTAGTTCTTTTTGCTAGTTTTTGAATGTGTGAGTGCAAAATTGAAAAAAGAAAAAAAGTTTTGCTTTATTAAGTTTCTCGTAGAACCCTGTAGAAATCACTTTTCATTAAAGAAAAAGAGTTGCATTTTCATGTAGCTAGGTTTTCTATTGATTTCTTTTGAGTCAAAACACCATCAATTGCACTTTCGTTTCCCTATGTCCTAAATAACAACCCATTAAAATCAAGCGCTTAATCTAAAATGAACTAGATTTTTATTTTTGTCATAGATACATCAATTAGTCTAGGGAATTTTAGGGCCTTGGAATAGGTGTGTGGAGAGTAAACTCTCAAAGGCCACTCAAACTGAAAGTATAGAAGTTGATTAAAGAGTGAAAATCCAGTATCGTTAGGTTGTCTTCTAACACAAGAATCAAGCACGAGGACGTGTGAAGAAAAGAGAGATGCCCCTCTCCTATTGTTGGATCACGCGCCCATGACTATTCCGCCGAGCTTCCGATTACGAGTTGGTGACTTTAGTTGCCTATCCTAGGGACCACATAGGCGACTACGAGGGGGAATGCCCGTGGTACCTGAGACAGACGTTGAATCACTTTCATAGTACTTATGGAGGGTGCCCTTGCGAAGCTCGGGTACTTGCACCAACAAAGGGTATTGTCTGGAGGTCAGCGTAATTATTTCTGATACCTTCGCCAATATGCTTGGGCCCTTATCATCCCAAACTACCTTCGAAGGACCCCTTTATCTAGATTCTTGTATTTTGGTTTCCGATCCTAACCACCCAAAGTGGAAATACTTGCAAGTTGCTTGCTTGTCTATATCTTTAGGACTTTATAGTGGAGTGCTCTTTGCTCTTTGTATTTAGTTGGCTTTAGGTGGATTTTATCTTGTCACTTTTGAACCTTTGATTCTAAGTGACTGACCAACGACTCCAATGGTCTTGAAAGGCTTTTGATCTTTCTCTTGAAATTGTGGAGTTGCCTCTTTAAGGGCAAAGATTTTACTATGCATCTCTCTTCCTTGAAAAGCCATTTGAACAATCTCGTAAGGGAAGGATCTGCGTATAAGTTGGGTATGGCCAATATTCCTGTGGATGCCAACCAAGGAACCCTTTCTTTGGGAACGTTGGTACCCCCTTGATGGCCACTTTGAATATTCCAGCATTGAACGTTGGACTACTCGTTTGGTTGTGGTTCTTGAAGCTTCTCACATGAATACTTTATTTCAAGGGCATCAAATGGGTGTTAATTCTTCATCCTCTTCGCCAAAGAAATTTGGACTTCCTCTTTCTCCTCCATCTTGCAATAAGAAATATAAAAAGAAGAGAAAGAGGAGGAATAAGAAGAAGAAGAGTTCTCTCAATGCATCATCATCAACCTCTACTAGTCATGTTGGAGATGAGCACTCACCCGCTGCAAGTGTTGGGGGCATAAGTCTAGTCACTACAAGTCATACTAGCAATGAGTTACCTACCTCTACCAATCATGTTGATGATGACTAACCTGCTTCTGTGAGTGGGGCTAGGGGCACAATTCCTATCTCTTGGGAAAGAGTCACTAACCTCTACAAGTCATGTTGGAGATGAGCCTTCAGCGGCTGCAAGTCATGTTGGGGGCATAAGTCTAGTGAATGAGTTACCTACCTCTACCAATCATGTTGATGATGACTCACTTGCTTCTGTGAGTGGGGCTGGGGGCACAATTCCTCTCTCTTGGGAAAGAGTCACTAACCTCTACAAGTCATGTTGGAGACCCACCACCAGTCATTGCTAGTCATGCTGGGGGCATTGATTTTAATCAGAAACAAAGGCATAGAAGATTTAAACCTAAGTTCCCTTGTAAGATATGTAAGGGAGATCATCTTACTCATTTGTGCCATGAGATTTCAGTGGTACAAAGGTTGTGGTCCGAGTCTATAGGTTCTTCTACTCCTGAACCTGTTATGGTTTCTCAACAATCTATTCAGTCATTGGTTGATGAAGGGGTCAAGCCAGTACAATCTTTGGCTTATCCCACTCCTCTTTTGGGGGGTGAAGTATCTAATAATAGAGACTTCTTGATTTCTAGTTCAGAATCCTTTGGTCTAGGGGGCATACTAGTCACTTTGAGTGTACCCCCTCCAAGATTTAGGAGTGTTTCCTTTGATTGGGATAATCTTGTTGAGCCTCGTCTTCCTTCTTTTGCACCTTTCCAAATAAGGGTTAGAGTTAATTCCACAAATGTCTATCAATGTATGGTGGATGAAGGATCCTCTGCAAGTATTATATCCTCCTTGACTTGGAAATCTTTGGGTTCTCCGAAGTTGTTGACAATTGACAGTCAATTGTTAGCCTATGATAGAAGACCTGGTGAATCTATGGGTTTTCTTCCTCAATTGCCTATCATTTTCGGTGGGAAGACTATCTTAATTGATATGATGGTGGTTGATCGCTCTTTACACTTTAATATGCTACTTGGGCGTGATTATGTCTATGCTATGAATGTTGTGGTGTCTTCACTCCTTCGAGTGATGTATTTTCCTTACAATGGAAGTATTGTCACTATTGATCATCTTGCATCTCATAATCACCATCCTAATTTGAACTTAGTTCAAAATACCCCTTGGTATGTTCCAAGTGTTCAAGTTGACTCTGCCCCGCCACGGGTGAACTGTGGCATTATATCCTCAATGCTCAATTGCTTCTGAGAAGGATCCTTGGAACTATTATTTCCCTTCTCGAGATTCGATGGCAACAGTTGATTGAGTGATTTCTCCTATGGGTGTATGGGACCCCTTGCTTCCCTCTTTTGATCCTTCTAGTTCTCATGATTTCTTGGATGTTGAGTTGCCTTCATAGAAATAACTTTTTGAAGCCATGAGTTTTAGCTACCAAAAGAGTCCTTGGCTTGAGTCCCACAAGGGGCTTGTCTTGAAGAACTATTATGCGTAATTCGTAAGGCTACGTGGTTCCTTGTACCATATTGTATATAAGATATGCGTTTTCAAGTTTTGTATTCTGTAAACACAAGCTTTTTCTGAAGTTTATATATGGGATGTATTAACTTCTTGCCTAGTGTTCCTGATTATGTCTATAAAACTTCGAAGACTTTTCCTTTGGGTATTTTTATGGTTGATATGCTCTAACAGGTATTGGTTCTCGAAACTGGCATATAGGTTAGGTTCTCCACCTGCATTTCGCACTATCAGTTTCCTTTTCCATTTTGGCCTTAGGATAGACCCCACCAAGATGTGACGCAGAACCTTCTTTCTTCTTAGAAGTGTCATAACTTGTGTGGTAGAGCCTACCTTATCATGGGTGCCCTGGATAGTGTTGATTTTTTTGTAGCATCGGATGTGCTCTAGCCTCAAGATTTTGCAGAGAGGCTAAGACACATGCATTCCACAATACCTAGAAATTGTTTTGGGAAATTCCACCCGGAGAGAATTTAATTAAAATAGTTAATTATTTTTGATGGATTCCTAAGTCTAAACTTAGAAAAAGGTATTAATTAGATCGGGAGTGAATCTTTTAGATGAAGACAAGGATTGAGTCCAAGCTAATCTTAGCCTTTGATTATGTTTTAATCTTGGCCATTGATTTGTCAATAAGAGATTATAAGAAGGAGCTCGATGGGCATTTGGAAATATATCGAGTGAGAAATCTAGAGATCGAATTCTCAAGAGAGCATCGCAGTGGTTTCCAGAGAGAGATCGAGTTGATTTCGTGACGTCAAGGGCAGGGATGGTTTTCTGATGGAAGTTTTTCCTAATCCGAAGAGTGCAAGGCAGAGAAGACATAAAGAAGTCTAGAGCGGTTGTGCAGTGCCACGCAGAGGCAGCGCAGAGCTTCAGAGGGAGTTTGAAATTTTGTTGAGAAACAGTCGAGATCTAGTGCCAGAAGTCGGGGTGTGAGATCGTAGGGCCAGAGGGTGGAGTTTCCAGCTAGCAAAAGATTAGGAGTGGTGACGCAGTCCCAGCAGCAATGACGCAGTACTTGCGTGGGCAGATGCAAAGACGACACAAAGAGCTCATCCCCAGTCAGATCAATGTCGGATTTTCCAGTGACAGTGTGAGATTTTCTCACTATCTCCTTGTCCAGTTTTATCTCTGTATCAAATAGCCAGTTTCGACATCCAGTGACTTGTACTTAGAAAAATACTACATAATATTAAACCACGATTTTTGTACCGGTTTTCCTGCATTGGGCTTTTCCGAGGAAATTGTCTTAAAACAACAGTGTTCATTGTGTGTGTTTATTTCCTGCTTGCTCAGTATTTTATTTCCGTAGTATTTTATGTTGTGAAGGTTGCAGTATATTTTATTTCGATATTTGTTGTTGTAAATAACTTGTTCAACAATTAACAAGTAGGAGAAATCTAATCAGTTACTATAGTAGGGATACGAGATATCGAATTTTCACATGTTATCGAGCATAGGTGAAGCAGGAAGACCCCAGCACTGGAAAAAAGAGGGATTTCCAAAAGACTGCGTAGGCAGCAGATCAAAACCCCAGGGGGACTGCGCAGTCCGCAGTTGAAGGGCAAAATTTCGTGGAAAATTCTTCTCTGAGTGAGTCGACAGAGAAGACAATTTTTCAAATCGAGATTTGCTAGAGGCAGAGGGAGCAATGCAGCAGCTTCAGCACAAAGTAGATCTTCAACTAGGATGCAGTTTTCTGCAGTATGTTGTTGGGACAGAAAAGCATCAGAAGAGGAAACAAGAGCACATACTGAGGGAATTTCTTCCTCAGAGAATTCCTAGCCAAGGAATTTGATTTCTCACTGCATAGCAACAGAAGCCGGGAGCAAATCTACTTGCTCCAGCACAGAGTGCGTAGAGCCAGACAGCAGTTGCGTAGAGGAGAGAGGAGGCAATTCGACATTTGATTGGTGAGATGGCATCAACTGGGTTGAGAGACCAAGATCAGTTGGAGGGTGCCTCCAACTATGTGATCTGGAAGGCAAGGAACTCCTTCCTTCTAGATGAGCATGATCTTAAAACTTTCATCGATAGTGTGGTGGTTGTCCCTGCAAATCTAGATCCGTTGAAGGCTTAAAAGAAGGATATGGCGAAGGCGAAGAGGTTGATCCTCGATAGAGCAAGATATCACGTTGTATCTCACATAACAGGCAAGGGCACAGCCAAAGAAATGTGGGATGCATTGGCCACGTTATATTAGTGATCTCCAGAGAAGTGGAAGATGTACTTGGAAGAGAAAATGAGATGCACAATGATACAGAAGGGGGAGCCCATAGACCCCTTCCTAACAAGACTCCGAGATACCCGAGATCAGCTAGATGTTGTGGGAGTAGCACCTCAAGGTACTGAGTTTGTACGCCTGGCCCTTAACATTGTTTCCGAGGAGTGGCAAGTCCTTTTCCAGAGTATCCTAGGCAGAGAGAAGTTGCCTAACTGGGAGAGAGTTTGGGTTGATCTACAACAAGAGGAGATGAGGCATGATTTGGTGAAGAGCACCATAAGTGGCAGCAATAGCGGTGGGGTGAAGATCGAGAAGGAAGAGGAGAATGCAGCCCTTGCATCAACGGGACAGTGAGAGCAGCGCAAGAAAAAGAAGGATATTTCGAAGATCAAGTGTTTATGATGTAGTGAGATGGGCCACTTCAATTCTCAGTTTCCTCTTCGGAAGAAGGACAAGGAGAAGGAGAAGGATTAGCAAGCTGCTACCGCAGAGATCAAAAGACTGTCCTCTAGATTGGAGGACTTTGCCATGATTGCCCACATAACTCCAGGGGAAAGGTAGGGTGATATGGTTTTGTAGCCCCAGAGAACTACAGGATGGGCAGGATTCTTGAGGAATCCACCTCTTGGATCACCACCTTGCTACGGAAGCCCATAGCAACAGTAGCAGGATGGACCAATGATAGATGATGCAACCAGGTGCCAGAGTGACAGATGCAATAGTTAGCAGCGCAGGGCAAAGTTGGTCGCAGTGAAGTTGGCACAATGTAGAGTCAGCAGCAGTGCAGAGGCTAGCAGCAATCAGAACTCGGTTGATAGATGCATGAATCTAAACATAGTTGGTTCAGTTGATGGACATCTCTCAGTTGCAGCAGCAGCAGATGAGAGACAATTGCAGATGTTGTCGTGGCAACAGCAACAGAGTTGCAGTAAAGATGCAATAGTTGACAACAGTACGCAGAGTCAGCAACATCACAAATGCAGCACAGAGAGAGCTACACAGTAGTTGGTGGGCAGCAGTAGTGAGACATCAGCGGCGCAACTGGGATGTTGCAGAGGTCAGAGGGATGCTTAAGAAGGTTGCAACACTTGAGCACATTCCTTGCTAAGAGGGAGTGTTGATTTTTTTGTAGCATCAGATGTGCTCTAGCCTCAAGATTTTGCAGAGAGGCTAAGACACATGCATTCCATAATACCCAGAAATCGTTTTGGGAAATTCCACCGGGAGATTATTAATTAAAATAATTAATTATTTTTAATGGATTCCTAAGTCTAAACTTAAGAAAAGGAAATAATTAAAAAGTATTATTTAGATCGGGTGTGACTCTTCTAGATGAAGACTAGGATCGAGTCCAAGCTAATCTTGGCCACTGATTATGTTTTGATCTTGGTCGTTGATTTGTACAATGTCAATGAGAGATTATAAGGAGCTCGATGGGAATTTGGAAAATATATCGAGTGAGAGATCTAGAAATCGAATTCTCAAGAGAGCAGCGCAGCAGTTGCCAAAGAGAGATCGAGTTGATTTCTTGTAGTGAGGGGCAGGGATAGTATTCCGGTGGAAGTTTTTCCTGATCCGGAGAGTGCAAGGCAGAGAAGGCATAGATAAGTCCAAAGAGGTTACGCAGTGCCACGTAGAGACAGCGCAGAGCTACGCTAATGCAGCGTAGAGCTATGATGAGGCAGTGCAGAGTTTCTGAGGGAGTCTGAAATTCTACTAGGAAACAGTCGAGATCTAGTGCCAGAAGCTGGGGTGTGAGACCAGAGGGCCAGAGGGTCGAGTTTCCAGCTAGCAGAAGTCAGGACGGGTGACGCAGTCCTAGTAGCAGTGACTTAGTACCAGCGTGGGAAGACACAAACTACGCAGAGAGCTCATATCCAATTAGATCAGTGCCGGATTTTCTAGTGATAGTGTGAGATTTTCTCACTATCTCCTTGTCCAGTTTTATCTCTGTATCGGATAGCCAGTTTGGGCATCCAATGACTTGTATTCAGAAAACTAATGCATAATATTAAAACCCTCGGTTGTTGCGCCAGTTTTCCCGCATTGGGATTTTCGGGTGACATTGTCCAAAAACAACGGTGTTCATTGTGTGTGTTTATATTCTGCTTTCTCGATATTTTATTTCCGCAATATTTTATGTTGTGAAGGTTGCAGTAGATTTTATTTCAATATTTGTTGTCTAACACTGTAAATAACTTATTCAGCAATTAACAAGTAGGAGAAATCTAATCAGTTACTATAGCAAGAATTCGAGATATCAAATTTTCACAAATAGTACCCTATTGTCCGTTGGCACCCATGTTGAAGTTGTGTTCTTAGGCTCAAGAGTCCTCTTAGTCCCTCCATGAGTTTGCGTTAAAGCCTCATCCTTTTTCTTCTTCGCTATCTTTTTGGCTTTATACCTTAGAGGCTCCCATGTGTTAAGTTGTACTGATGCATTGCATATTGACTACTTGTACCTTTTGGCCTTAAGCAGACTTCATTTGGACTCATGTATAAGCCATATTTGACCATGACCTTTCTGCAAGTTCAAACCATGCATTCATTATCCTTTGCGACTAGACACCTTTTATCCGTGGAAAGAAAATTCATTGTGTTGATGACCGGTATCCCCCACCTTGCATTGAGCATAGGAATGTTCCAATCCCTAGAACTAGTGCATCTGCCCTTAATACTCGTTCTTTCCATTGTACTATAGCCATTCTTTTATTCTTTTTCAGGGTTTAATTATGAAAAAGACTAAAAAAATCATATATTCCAAAAAGTGCGAGAACATGACATTTTCTTCCATATTTGATGGCAGCGAGAGTCAGTTATGTCGCCCTTGAAAAAATCACTTAAAATAAGTCTTTCCTCCATTTGGGATGGGACTTAGTTTGACTTTAGGAAAGTCGTAACCTTGTTCTTGAGTCAGTCCTCCGATTGGTTATCTCTTCTAATCATATGGAGAGTTTGTTAATGCCTCTTACATTGCAACTTATACAAAGTTATTTTATGTTGCCATAGAGTCACATTGAGTCGTGCTTTTGTTCAAGGGAAGTCAACCTGTGTCGGCCATTCTGCGGTGTCCCTTGACTCGTTTTCAGTTGGCCATACCCAGTCTGTCAAGTTATCTTCAGAATCACATCAGCTATTTGGTCCTTCGCTTGTGTTGGTTAAGAAGGTCTCCATTGACTTCTTACTAGTGGGTCTGCTCTTATCGACTCCAACAAATTGCTATGAGAGTAGGCCTAGAGCCGCACCGTGGCCCTATTTACTTCATCGATCAGTATGATGGGTCCTTGACTGAGTGGTTTCCCTTGTGTTGGACGTCAGCTTACATTATCACACATTGGAATTCGTGCAATACCTTGGTTTCTATTGGTGGATTCCTCACCTCAGTGTCAGCTTTCATTATTGGTTGGTTCAGAGGGTTTCTGTCATGCGCTAGCCACATCTTGTGTACGCTGAAATCGTACTTCAGAATGGTTACTTCATCTCTTTTCGTCCGAGTTCTTCCAAATTATTGGCCTACGGGTTACACTCGCGCTAGTTGATGTGGGATGCCTTAATGCCTTCCTTCCAACAGATATTTTATGGGAACAAGATCCAGAGTTTTTTTCCAGTACCTTAAGGTTTGCAGTCATCGGTGGCAGACTCCTTCCTTATCGACCATGAGAATACATCAATGTCTCCCGATTGGTAGATTCTCTCAAGTGTTCGATTTCAACACATTTATTCACACTTGTTAGATTGTACTGGGGTACCTTGATGCTCATCATCATTATTGGTGAGTTGTCTCGCATTTGTTAACAGTATACATCAATGATCGATAATCAAACAATTTCTCACATGGTCGACTTCAGCTCATTTATTCCCATAGTGTAGAAATGTACCATCTGCGATTGATGAAGACTTCGGGTTGTGTCAACATCTTGGTTCACTCGATAGCTCCTTCTGTTTTCTGCCAGTGATACCATCCACCCTTATATGTTGCAGTTCATCACAACAACATCATGTATGTTGGCAGCCGAATTTATGCAGTACCATTATTCCACCTACATGACTTGGTACTTATGAGGAACAGTTATGCGGCATCAGTGATCAGACATTCTTTGAGTATGATTGATCGGACTTTCTTCTATATGTGATATTGAGACATAGCTCCGTTGTGTTCCTTTGCAGCTATGATCAAGTGATCCACTATGTATTCTTCAGTTCTTTTTGTACACTTATGTATACATGTTGGATCCTCTTTATACTTGATCAACGAACATGCTTTACTATCTCTAAGCATGGGTATGCATGCCTCAGACATCACTCTTCTTTCTAACTCCTTCCACAGGTATTCAGTGGGTTGGAATCTGGTGATCTCCTCTCAAGTTCTCAAATGATCTCTCTCTTTATACTTAATACATTTCGGCCATTATGTACCCCTTTTGACCTTATATATTAGGGGGCATCTGTTATAGCATCATTCAACACTCTTGTAGTTCTGATGCTCTTGTATGGCCTTGGGCAGCCCTTTCCCATAAAGACTTGATCTTATATTATAAAACAATATTTTGAATTCCATACGTGACTCTGCCCTTTCAAAAGCATGTAGACATACCTAATACATTTCGGCCATCATGTACCCCTTTTGACCTCGAATATTAGGTGGCATCTGTTATAGCATCATTCAACACTCCTTTAGTTCTGATGCTCTTGTATGGCTTTGGGTAGCCCTTTCCCATAAAGACTTGATCTTATATTAAAAAACAATATTTTTAATTCCATATGCGACTCTTCCCTTTCAAAAGTGCATACACAAGCGGGTACCATAATACAGGACCCACGTATATTCTTAAAAATATGAAAAAAATAAAAAATATCCTATCTTTCAGGTGGGGTTTACGGGTTTCACCAAAAGCCCACCTACAAGAGCCTATTGCCTAACTAAATCAACCGATTTCTAGTGGTATTTATACACCTCATGGGAAGGCCTAATTACACAAACAAAGAGATAGGATATTGACATTATAGTCATTTCGGTCCTGAGATCAAGTCTGATTTTCATTGTGCCTCCTGCACTCCCAGTCATAGGAAACCCTTGTTTCCTTGCATAGATGCTCATCCTGTGAAAGTTTCTTAACCTAAGAAACCCTACTGTAGTATCTTGATTTACTTCTCCTACTTGAATTAAGTTACAAGTTAATTTCTGAAATATTCAATAAATCAGTGAAGTAAATACAACTAGCAGTCTACACATACAGATCAATTACTGAATAGCATGCTCATATGACAAAGTGACACACAGATTTTTCGGACAAATTTCCCCAGAAAAACCCAATGTGGGAAAACCGGTGCAACTAGCTCTGGAGGGTTTTATTATTATGTAGAATCTAAGTACAACAATTCTAGGCGCCAAACTTGGTTGGCCTTACAAAGAAAAACTCGGCAGTAATACCTCTATCCTTCGGAGATAGAAAATATGGTTGATTCAACCCTCTGCGAGGAATTATGAATTTGAGCCCTTTCTGGCGCACCGAAAACCCCAGCGCTGCTCCTCAGCCCTCTGTGTCAGCCTTTCCACTGCTCTGGAAGGGCCTCTGTCACCCCTGAAGGGCTTACGCTGCCCCTCTGCTGCCCTGATTGGGCCTGCGTGCCTCTCTGTCGTTGTTGTACTCTTGGCCTGGGATCAAACCATCCCCTTGCCAATACCGCCCCTCACCGCATTGCAAATTGCTTCTGAAATTCTTAGCAAACCACGCCCTAGAATTTCAGCTTAGCTTCAGTGCTCCACCAATGTGTGTGTTCTCCAACTGACCCCAAGCTCTTCTCTTATACTTTTCTAGTTGGAAAACCAACGGTCGTGATCTAATCTCTAATCGATGGCTAAGATTAGAAGTTGCTTGATACGCATCACTTAAGTCATTCTCATCACATGTTTAATTTAATTCACTTTAATCTTTTAATTTTCCTACATTAGACTTAGGGTCCTTAATTAAAAAGATTAATTAATTAAATATCTCTTAAACCTAATGGAATTCTTCTAAACGCTTTCTGGGTCTTGGAGATCTCATGTACTCCAGCTCCTCCACAAAATTTGGGAGCTAGAGCACATCCGATGCTACCCAAAAATCTCAACACTCCCTCTTAACGAGGAATGTGCTCTAGCAATACACTTCACCCCGAAGTAATGCTCTGATCTCTGGCATTGGTCTCCGCGTTAATGCTTGGTCTACTACCCTTCATCACTGCGTTGTTGCTACTCTTTGTACTGCAACCCATGACTCTGCCACCGTCACTGCTACATCCATACTGCAGCTCCCTCTTAAATTGTTGCATCGTGTTGCCAACTGTTGCACTACAACTCAGTTGTTGACAGTAAGCAACTGAAGGACCGCTACCCGATGCCAGACAAGTAAGTCGGGTTGCATCTCATCAATGAAGCTCCTTAGGCTACTGCTTTGCGCTGTCCTCCTAAAGCCACTGCACTGCTACAACACTACACTACGTAAGCATGCCTCCCTTGTGCTGTTGAAGTCCCATTAGCCCCTCTGCACTGCTGCCTCTACGTTGTTGCTGCCTCTGCACTGTGTTGCTCCCTCTACAGCGTCTCAGCCTCTGCCTCTGCTTCATCTGTGATCTTTGCACACACTGCTCCAGTCATTCCTTGCTATTGTCTTAAGGCTCACGTAGCACGGATGTGATCCAAGAGTCTGGGCACCTCAAGGATCCTGCCTCCACTCTGTAGCTGCTCTACAGATCAATATCGCCCCACTTCCGTGGTTCATGAGCGCTCATGGCTACGTCATCGTCGGAGCCATCGTCTGCAACCGCAGCCTTGGAACTAGAAGCTTCCTTGTCCTTCTTCCTTTGAGGACAATTGTTGGCGAAGTGTCCAAGTTCACCACATTGGAAACATTTGATCTTAGAAAGATTGCGATTATTTTTCCCTTGCTGCTTCTTAGATGTCAGGGCTGCATCTTCCTCTTCCTCCTCCTTCACTCTGCTTTATCTGGTGTTGGTTTGTCTCTTGGTCATCCGGCGGATTTCCTTTTGTCGGAGGATAGCCCACATATCATCCCTGTTTGGAAGGTCCACTCTACCCAAGATGCTTTGGACAAACGTTTCCCAATCCTCTATGACTGCATTTAGAGCAGTACTCACCATGACATCATCCTCCACCTTGACCCCCGTGGCAGTCAGCTAATCCCGAATCCCCTGCAACCTGAAGAGGAAAGGATCGATTTCCTCTCCCCTGATCATCATAAATAACCTCAGCTGGTTCTCTAGAAGCATCTTTCTCTAGACAGATTTCCCTTGATACAGTGTGGTTAAAGCTTTCCACATCTCATTAGTCGTCTTCTTCTCGGCTATGTGTGGTACCACATGATCCTTAACCCCGTCCATGATGAAGCACTTGGCATGTGTCGCTGCTTCATTATGCTTCGCCAGAAGAATAACATCAGTTGGTGTATCCAAGACGCTCTCTACATGCTCCCGTAAACCGTATGCCTCCAGGACTACCAAGATTATGGCCTTCCAGAGAGCAAAGTTGGACAGGTCGTCCAACCTATCCTGATAACGAAGTCTATGTGGCGCCATCTGCTTAGAAATAATCTATCCGAACAGATCCTCCTCTCCCCGCTTTTGTTGCTTCCCTCAACAGAAACTCAAATTTAGGGTCCTTGGCGAGAAAGGTGCCCTCTACTCCCTCTAACAACTAATTTCCTCCCTTGGAAATCTGCCAAATCCAACGAATCAGCTCTCTTCGATCACCCTACGATCGATCCTCAGATTTCCTTGGCAAAAATCTGTTGAGCAGTTATTCTCCTCTCACCCTTTGTCAACTTAGCTTAGGCATGATTCTGCACTGGCTAAATCTCCACCCCACCAACAACTGCTGAAGATCTGAAGCCTCGCTTCCAGGCCATGGAAAATCTGCACAGCCCTTGAAAGTGGACTGCATCCCCCTGGCTAGCCTCTGCGTGAGCAAACTGGCTCAGCACAGCATCTGCGTAGCGCAGGTTGTTCCTGCGTCCCTCTGGAAGGCACTACATTATCTCTACATCACCTAGCTGGAACTGCGTCAACCCCTACATGGCCTCTGTTGGGACTGCGTCCTCTTCTTGTTGCGCTGCCCTCTTCGGATTCTCTGTCGCTTCAGCTGCTCTCTGCAGCGCAAATTTCTTCAGCCGACTTGTTGGAGATCCAGCTTGATCTATAATCGCTTTGATACCATGTGAAAATTTCTTAATCTAAGAAACTCTACTATAGCATCTTGATCTACTTCTCCTACTTCAATTAAGTTACAAGTTAATTTCTGAAATATTCAGTAAATCAACGAAGTAAATACAACTAGCAGCATACACATACAGATCAATTACTGAATGGCACACTCATATGACAAAGTGACGCAAATTTTTTGGACAAATGTCCCCGGAAAAACACAATGCGGGAAAATTGGTGAAGCTAGCTCTAGAGGGTTTTATTATTATGCAGAATCAGAGTACAAAAATTCTGGGCACCAAACTTGGTTGGCCCTACAAAGAAAAACTCGGCAGTAATACCTCTATCCTTCGGAGATAGAAAATATAGTTGATTCAACCCTCTGCGGGGAATTATGAATTTGAGCCCTTTCTGGCCCACCGAAAAACCCAGCACTGCTCCTTAGCCCTTTGCGTCAACCTTTCCACTACTCTGGAAGGGCCTGCGTCACCCCTGAAGGGCTTATGCTGCCACTCTGCTGCCCTGATTGGGCCTGCATCAACCCAACGTGCCACTTGCTGCCTCTGCGCTGCCCCCGTTGGGCTCCGGTTGGACTCCGTAGCACTTGGCTGCCTCTGCGCTGCTCTGGTATGCTACATCTCTATCGTTGTTGTACCCTTGGCCTGCGATCAAACCATCCCCTTGCCAATACTACCCCTCGCGGCATTGCAAACTGCTTCTGAAAATCTTAGCAAACCATGCCCTAGAATTTCAGCTTAGCTTCAGTGCTCCGCCAATGTGTGTGTTCTCCAACTGACCCCAAGCCCTTCTCTTATACTTATCTCGTTGGAAAACCAACAACCATGATCTAATCTTTAATCGATGGCTAAGATTAGAACTTGTTTGATCAGCGTCACTTAAGTCATTCTCATCACATGTTTACTTTAATTCACTTTAATCTTTTGATTTTCCTAAGTTAAACTTAGGGTCCTTAATTAAAAAGATTAATAAAATTAAATATCTCTTAAACCTGAAGGAATTCTTCTAAACGCTTTATGGGTCTAGGAGATCTCATGTACTCCAACTCCTCCACAAAGTTTGGGAGCTAGAGCACATCCGATGCTACCCTAAAATCTCAACACATCCATCATTATATCGCATTCTTTTGCACATGCTCGAGAGGTGATCCTTGAGGCTTGGGTTGGACAGATCCGGTGGAAGATTTCGTTGGTTCCGTGGTTGGATCGGGTTGTATCTCTCCACTACGATTTGTTGATATCAATAAAGAAGCTCTATCTCATTTCCGATATGTTATGATCTCATGTTTCATGATTCATATGTGATATGTCATGGTTTATATGTTTATAGTTGATGATCTAATATGTTTATTATGTATGCACCTTGAATTACTTGCTATGTATATTTTTCTTTGAACTGTGTTGCAGGCCTGCTTGCTTTGGAGGAAGCAGAGGGTTTGGACCCTATAAGATCGACATCAAACATAGGACCTTCAGGTACTCCTCTCAAACTGAACTTTAGTAGTTTATATGGTTTGCATGCTTGATCGAATGCTTCTTGTTGATGATGATCTTTCGCTGTGTTGAGGTTGTCAACCCTTACCTTAGGGAAGTTTTTCTCGCCAACAATTGGGTAAGCATCTAGTATCCGATACTCTTTGAGGATGAGGTAGGGCATCCAAGATAAGAGTAGTCATGCACTGATATTCTTTGAGGACTAGCTATCCAAGATAAGAATAGTCCAAATAAGGGCATACCCTGTGAACACCCAGGTGGGGTATGTACCTCAAGAGACAATGATGATGGTGTCTATAAATCATTGGTCTCGCTAGCATTGTGCTCTTATCATGTGGAGAGATAAAGTTGTTATTCAAGGCCTTGCTATGTGACAATGTTGGTTAATAAGATGCTAAACTGATAAGTTACCAATCCGACTCTTCTTATGAGATCTCTTCAGATTGAAAATGTCCATGTACCATTTATGAATACCTCCCTAGTTAAGTGGGAGTGTTCAAAAATGTGTAACTAGGTTCGGTCTTCATAAATATGAATTGTACTTTTGATTCTTGTAAATTATAAAATGAAAGAAAATTATTATTATTTTTTTGGAGCATGGGTTTCATGCTCAAGGTCTTTTATTTTATAGGTCAAACCCCCATTGAGTGCTTCTAGGGTTTATCCTACGTCAAAAAGTCAAAAGAGTCATTGTCATAAGTTGAAGACCCCATTGAGCACATTGCAACTTGAAAAGAAAATTATTTGTCTTTAAAAGTGCCAAAATACCCTCCAAGACCAAGTCGGCCTAGTAGCTAGCAAGTTGGCCTAAAATAAGGAGCGACGTCCACCTTGAAGAACCTCTGTAAAGAAGGAAACTCGACCTCCTTGTAGCACATTCATCACTCACTCATTCTAGCAAATAAGGAGGAAGAATAAGGCAGCGAAGAAGGAAGAAGATGAAGAAGACTTTGGTTTGGGTTATTTCTCTCTCACACGTGCGAAGGAATACTAGGGTTTCTGCAACAGATCTAGGGTTTTTATGTACAAGTTCGATCTTGAAGAAAAGAAGGCAAGAAGGTCAAGTGAAGGTCACTAGAAGTCATCCACAAGCTCCAGAATTCAAAGTAAGCCAAGAAAAGGTCTAAAGAAGCCTTGGAAGGATAAACAAGGCTCACACGTGTGGCAGCAGCAACCGCAGGAGGGCCAAAAATTCTAGGTCTGCAGTGGAGGCCAAAATTCTACAGCAGAAGGTCGAAGTTGTGCTAGGAAGAGATTTGACTGGGTTTTGTTGAGATTTTGTGTAGTGGGGGTAGCATCGGATGTGCTCTAGCTCCCAAAATTTGTGGAGGGACTAGAGTACACATGATCTACAAGACCCAGAAAGGGATTTGGGAAATTTCATCTAGTTTAGGAGATATTTAAGTAATTAATTATTTTAATGTATTTCCTAAGTCTAAACTTAGGAAAATTAAATAATTAAAGTTAATTAAATTAAACATGTGATAAAATTGTCTTAAGTCACATGGATCAAGCTTTCTTTTAATCTTAGCTATTGATTCAAGATCTGATCATGGTCGTTGGTTTTTCAATGAGAAAAGTATAAAGGAAAGGTTGGGGTCATTTGTAAAGACACACAGAGGCAGAGCACTGAGGCTAAGCTGAGATTCTAGTGCAGGGTTTGCTAAGAATTCTCAGAAGTGTTTCAGCTACAAAGAGGGGAGTTTAGACAAAGGGGATGGTCTGATCCCAGTGTCTAGAATCAGCAAGAGACAGAGACCAGCTTCTAGAGGCAACACAAAAAAGCAGGAATAATCGCAATAGAGAGGGCAGTAGCTATGCAACGCAGAGGCAGCTTCAGCTATGCAGGTGTTGCGCAGTCACTCCCAGGGCAGCGTTAGGCAGTTGGAGACCCTCAGGGGTTACGCAGAGACCCTCAGGGGCAGCGTAGGGATTGCATCACCCAGTCTGGGGTTACGCATCCCTTTCCAGGCCAGCTCAGAGGGACGCAGAGGCTGCAGAGGCTGACGCAGGGGCTTCAGGTGTAGCGCTGGGGTTTCTAGGGCCAAGATCTGGCTGAGTCCTGTAAATCTTGTTTGAGAGTGTGGATCAGTCAATATTTTGGCTTTAGAGCAGCCGGTGAGTTACAAATCTATACTTTCTCTGTCAGGTTTTCCAGATCAGGAACCCAGATTTGTTGTATTCAGAAATACTCTTGATAATAAAACCCTCCAGCAGTCAGAGACTGGTTTTCCCACATTGGGTTTTTCCGGGGACTGTTGTCCAGAAAACCATTGTGTCACTTTGTCTATGTGTGCATGTACCTTTTCTAGATCTGAATCGGTGAAACTCTGTTATGTGTTTTGCTACTATATTAATCTGAATTTTCAGCTTAATAACTTAATTAAGTAGGAGGAGAATAACCAGATCTAACAGTCGATTTCTGCATAAGTAAATTCAGAAATTTTCACATGGTATCAGAGAAATTGCAGATCTACAAGGGTCACCAGCAGGACACTAAAGGATCTTGTTGCAGAAAGCAACAGGAACTGCAGCAGAATGGCAGATCTGAAGGGACAACGCAGTTTCAGAGAGAGCAGAGTTACGCAGAGGGCAAGGTGACGCAGTCTTATGTCGTCTCCCAGCAGGCCCACGCGCAAAGGCAGCGTTGGGATTGTCTGAAGCCAGCCAGGGTGACACAGATATGAAGTTGTCAGATCCAGAAATGCCTGAAGCAGAGCTGCAAAATTTCAGAAGGTGCTGGTGGGGTTAAATTTCTGAAGTTTTCAGAAGTTTAGCCTAAGCACTAGTGATAAAGAGCGGGAGGAGATCAGCTTCTCAAAGAGTTTCTAGCAAAAGAAACTTGCAGATCGATCAGAGGATCGAAGAGAGTTGAATCAATGTTGATTTGGCAGATTTCCAAGGAGGGAAATCATTTGTCAGAGGGAGCATAGGGTGTCGATTTCACAAAGGACCCTAGATCCAGATCTCTGGCAGAGAGAAGAGGAGCTCCGACAGATTCCTGAGCAAATGGCTCCTCTTGGACTGCGTGATCAAGATCGATTGGATGGCCTATCCAACTTTGCAGTTTGGAAGGCTAGAATCTTGATAGTCCTAGAGGCATATCATCTAAGAGACCATGCAGAACAAGTTCTGGCCACGCCGACCGATGCAAATCTCCTGAGGAAGCATAATGAAGCTGTTGGACATGCCAAGAGGCTGATAATGGATGGAGTTAAGGACCATGTGGTCCCACACATAGCTGAGAAGAAAACAGCTAATGAGATGTGGAAGCCCTTAACATCCCTATATGAGGGAAAGTTCGTCCAACGGAAAATGCTTTTGGAGACTCAGATGGGGTCATTCATGATGACCAAGGAAGAAGACATGGAACATTTTCTCTTCAGATTACAGTCAATCAGAGACCAGTTGACTGCCATGGACTATGTCACAAGGTTCGCCGAATTTGAACAAATTAGAACCTAAAGACAAACCTGAAGCCAAATTTTATAATTTAAAAAAAAAAATTTGGGGTTTGAGGTTAGAGTTTGGGGAATTTTTGTCAGTTGTTTTAAGGTTTATGAGAAAAACCATGGGCACCACAAGGTTTCCTCTTGTTCTACTTCCCGCCAATTAATTTTCCGCAGTGGCCACTGGTTTGTCTTTATTTACCATGATTGTCGATAGATTTGCACAAGCTAACTTCAGCCGAAGTGTACTCGCTCTATTGTGCTCAGTGTTGTATTCTCTGCAATTTCCTGAATTCAATTTCTAGATGCTGCTTGTCCCCGCCTCCCGGAGCGTGAAGTGAATTGTGGTTGTGATTTGTGACTCGTGCGTTTTCATTGCTATTCATATAACTTTATTGATTGATTTTGATTTTTTATTATATATAATCGAACTTAATGTCGAACCTCATGCGAACCTCAACGAAAAATTCGAATTTGAATCGAACTTAATCGTTGTCGAACTGAAATTCGAACACGAACCGTGTGACATAGGCCATGGGTGCAAAGGTGGAGGATGATGTGATGGTCAGGACTACTCTCAATGCGGTCACAGATGAATGGGAAACCTTTGTCCAAAGTATCTTGGGCAGAGCGAACCTTCCATACTGGGACAACTTGTGGGCAATCACCCGTCAACAAGAACTCTGCAGATTCACCAAGAAGCAATATAACACGAGATCGAGTAAGGTGAAGAAGGAAGATGAAGAAGATGTTGCCTTGACATCAAAGAAGCAGCAAGGAAAGAAGAAGAGAGATCTGTCAAAGATCAAGTGCTTCTAGTGTAGTGAACTAGAACACTTCGCCAGCAATTGTCTTCAGAAGAAAAAGGACAAGGCAGCTTCTTCTTCCAAGGCTGTTGATGGGTCAGAAGATGATGCAACCATGAGCACTCATGAACCACGAAAGTGGGGCGACATGGATCTGTAGAGCAGGTATAGAATGAGGGCGGGATCCTTGACCAGCTCATCTTTTGGATCACATCCGAGCTATGGGAGCCTTAAGACAGTAGCGGGACAAGTGGAGCAGTGGATACATAGATCACAGATGAAGCAGAGGCAGATCTGAAGGCTGGAAGGAGCAGCGCAGGGCAGATGCAGCAGCAGCGTAGAGGATAATGTGACTTCAGCAGCGCAGAGCAGAGCTGCTTACACAAAGCAGAGCTGCAGCAGTGTAGGGGCTTCAGGAGGACAGCGTAGTGCAGCAGCAACGTGAGAGATTTTAGCACAAGGGGTTGATGTGACTTCAGGAGTGTAGAGGGAGTCTGCTTACGCATTGCAAAGCTGTAGTTGTGCATCATTCCCCAGATGAAAGCACAGATCAGCATCCGATGGAGCTTCAGTGATGAGGTTGCAGCCCAACTGACTTGTCTGTCAAAGATTGGGCAGGAGATTTAGTTGTTTCTCTCAACAACTGAAGTTGCAGTGCAGCAGTTAGCAGTGGCAGTGCTATAGGCAGCACGAATGCAGCAGATTGAGAGGGAGCTGCAGCACAGATACGGCAGTGGCGGTGACAACGTCATGGGCAGCAGTACAGAATGGCAGCAGCAGTGCAGATTTGAGTGGCAGCAAGCCAAGCATCAACAGCACAAAAACCAGTGCCCAAAATCTTGCAATACATGGTGTGATGTATTGCTAGACCACACTCTGTGCTAAGATGGAGTGTTGAGATTTTGTGTAGTGTGGGTAGCATCAGATGTGCTCTAGCTCCCAAAATTTGTGGAGGGACTAGAGTACACATGATCTACAAGACCCTGAAAGGGATTTGGGAAATTTCATCTAGTTTAGGAGATATTTAATTAATTAATTATTTTAATGTATTTCTTAAGTCTAAACTTAGGAAAATTAAATAATTCATGTTAATTAAATTAAACATGTGATGAAATTGTCTTAAGTCACACGGATCAAGCTCTCTTTTAATCTTAGCCATCGATTCAAGATCTGATCATGGTCTTTGGTTTCCCAACGAGAAAAGTATAAAGGAAAGGCTTGGGGTCATTTGTAAAGACACACAGAGGTAGAGCACTGAAGCTAAGCTGAGATTCTAGGACAAGGTTTGCTAAGAATTCTCAGAAGTGTTTCAGCTGCAGAGAGGGGAGTTTAGACAAAGAGGATGGTCTAATCCGAGTGTCTGGAATCAGCAAGAGACAGAGACCAGCTTCTAGAGGCAGCGCAGAGAAGCAGGAATAGCAACAACAGAGAGGACAGTAGCTGCCCAGCGCAGAGGCAACTATAGCTACACAGGTGTTGCGCAGTCACTCCCACGGCAGCATTAGGCAGTTGGAGACCCTCAGGGGTTACGCAGAGAGCCTTAGGGGCAGCGTAGGGACGGCGTCACCCAGTCTGGGGTTACGCAGCCCTTTCTAGGCCAGCGTAGAGGGACGCAGAGGCTGACGCAGGGGCTTCAGGGGCAGCGCTGGGGTTTCTACGGCCAAGATCTGGCTGAGTCCTATAAATCCCATTTGAGGGTGTGGATCAGTCATTATTTTGGCTTCAGAACAGCTGGTGAGTTGCAGATCTATATTTTCTCTGTTGGGTTTTCCAGATCTGGAACCCAGATTTGATGTATTCAGAAATACTCTTAATAATAAAACCCTCCAACAGCCAAAGATCAGTTTTCTCGCATTTGGTTTTTCTGGGGACTATTGTTCAGAAAATCATCGTATCACTTTTTCTATGTGTGCATGTACCTTTTCTAGATCTGAATTGGTGAAAGTTTGTTATGTGTTTTGCTTCGATATTAATCTGAATTTTCAGCTTAAGAACTTAATTAAGTAGGAGGAGCATAACCAGATCTGACAGTAGATTTCTGCATAAGTAAATTCAGAAATTTTCACAGGTTTGACTTGATCAAGGATAGCACATCATCCGAAGAGGTTGGTCTTGGTCTTGGAGGGTATTGGTCTTAGTATAAGGGTCTTGGAATTTGTCAATTGAAGAATCTATAAGGAAGAGCGGAGATTTGCAGGGTTTCCTCTCAAGTGACGAAGTTTTGGCCTTGGCTTGCAGCCTATATTTTTTTTTCTTCTTCTTCTTGTTTTGGCAGTTGTTTGATGATTTACAAACATAATAATACGTAACGAAAATAATAAGTAACTTAAACTAAAAAGACATCATAAGCAGTTATCAAGTAAAGAGAAATACCTATAATCATTGCCCTAAAGATTTCTCAACAATTACATAGATGTTACAACTACTCATTGAACAGCGGTGTGATTCCTAAATGCAATGTAAATTTATTATCGTTGATTTGAAGTCTTACCATAGTTATTTTGGCACTATATTTGCTACTTGAAATGAAATATCAAAGAAAGACATCTATAGCCACATACATTCTAGCTGTTTGATAAAATATCCAAAGACTAAATCGAACAAACTTAGAAAATTAATGGCATAACAAAGATATCTTAAGAAGGCATATTACAAATTCGTTTTTCCATTTTCTTATCAAAGTCCAAATGGGACATGACTTTTAGACTTATGACAAATATTCTTTTGACTTGACAAGCCCTAGAAGCATGAAGAACATGCTTGACCTAGAAGACAAATCAACTTGAGCATGAAACCCATGCTTCAAATAATAATTATTTTTCTTCTTTTTACAAAAATATATAATGTCATTAGTACAAAGGTAATTATGAAGACCAAATCTAGTTACATTCTCCAACAGAAATTGCAAGGTCCGAGTTTACATGTGCAAAGGAGAGATAGGACATTTTTGTTGATCGAGTTTGACTTTTGTTGGCATCTTTGACCAACGTTGACTTGAGGAGAATTGGACCTTGTTTGATGAGTTTTGGATCTATTTTGGGAGGTTGATTTGACTAGGATTTCGACCAAAATTTTCTAGGCATTTTGACTATTGTTGACCGCAAATCTAAGACAGGTTTGATGGTAGGTTGACTTGGTGCGTTGACCAAATTTGAAGGTAGAATCTTGGATTGTTTTGACTAGGTTTGACTAAACAAGGAAGGTCGAGTTTGTTGCTTCTTTGACTGAACTTTTTGGAGTTAATTTGACCATTGACTTTAGACTGGTTAGGGTTGCATTGACTGTTGTTGACTTTGAATTTGAACAAGACCGAAAATTGCAGACTAGTGCTTTGACCAAATTTGAAACCTGCGCTTCTGATTGATATTGGTTGCTTTTGACTTGAAATCTTAAAGGCTTTGACTACTCAATTGTTACACTTGGACTATGTATCTATGTTGGACATTTTATGAACATCTTATAGAAGAAAATTTTGGTTGGGTTTTCCCCCTTGTGGGGTTTTTTCCCTGGCCTTTGACCTAAATCTCTGTCTCATTTGATCTTGGTTGTCTTCTATTGTGCATATTGTTTACTATTTTGTCATTGGGTGATTGAAAATAAATTGGAAAATTGATTGCTACTGAAAGGAGGAGTTGTCTAAGTGATTGTTAAAACATAGAACAATGAAAAATTAAGAGAAATTTGGGGCATCCAAGGCAACATTCTTCTATAAAATTTGATTTATATGTGAAAATTTCTGAATACAATTATGCAGAAACTCTACTGCAGTATCATGGTTTACTTCCCCTACTTGATTAAGTTATACAAGTTATTTTCAGAAAAAGATATTCAGAAAATATCGAAGCAAACACAACTAACAGCCTATACATGCAGATCATTTACTGAATATTATGCTCATTCAAACAAAGTGACACACTGATTTTTGGACATAAGTTCTCGGAAAAACCCAAAGCGGGAAAATCGGTGCAGCAGATATGAAGGTTTATTATTATTAAGTAGATTCTGAGTACGACAAATCTGGACACCAAATCTGGTTGACCCGACAAAGAAAAAGTAGATCTGCAACTAACCTGATGTTCTATGACCAAGATTCTGACTGATCCACACCCTCAAACGGGATTTACAAGACTCAGCCCGGATCTGGCCCTAGAAACCCCAGCGCTCCCCCTAAAGCTCCAGCGTCAGCGCTGCTAGGCTCTGCGTGCCTCTACGTTGCTCAGAAGGGGACTGTGTAACCCTAAAGTGGGTGACGCAGTCCTTACGCTACCTCTAGAGGTCTCTGTGTAACTATGGAAGCCTTCTGAAGCTGCAGCGCTACCGCTCCTGGGCCTGCGTAGCGAATGAAGCCTCTGCGTTGTGGAGCTGCTGAGTCTGCCCTTGCTCCTCGGCGCTATCCCTGAAAGATGCTCCTCTGCTTGCTGCTGTCTCTTGCCTCCAGGATCAGATCATCCCCTCAGCCAATACTACCCCTCGCTACAAAAAACTCCTCCAGAAATTCTTAGCAAAACCTGCCCTAGAATTCCAGCTTTGTTTCTCAGCTCTGCATGTGTGTGTGTGTCTCCAACTGACCCTCAAGCCTTTCTCTTATACTTTCTTGTTGAACACATCAACGGTCGAGATTAAAACACTCATCAACAGCTGAGATTAAAAGACTACTTGATCCATGTCATTTAGAATATTTCAGCACATGTGTTAATTAATTCACTTTAATTATTTAATTTCCCTAAGTTTAGACTTAGCGAATACATTAAAATAATTAATAATTTGAATAACTTTAACACCAGGTGAAATTTCTCCAAACGCTTTTGGGGTTTGGAGTGGATGTGTTTCCTAGCCCCTCCACAAAGTTTCAGGGCTAGAGCACACTCGATGCTACCCCAACTACACAAAATCTCAACACTCCCTCTTAGCACGGAGTGTGCTCTAGCAATAAATCCACACCATGTATCGCAAGATCTTAGAATTGGTTTCTGTGTCGTTGATGCTTGGCCTGCTGCCCTCCATCCACTGCACTGCTACTCTCTGTACTGCTGCCCATATCACTGCCACTGACATTGCCACATTTGTACTGCAGCTCCCTCTCAACTTGTTGCATCATGCTGCCCATAGCACTGCCACTAGTAACTCCTGCACTGCAACTCAGTTGGCGAGAAATAAGCAACTGAAGGACTCTTGCATTAGTTGTGCTCTAGGTCCCAAATTTTGAGTAAGGACTAGAGTTCACCTGATCTACAAGACCCATAAATGGATTTGGGAAATTTCATCTGGTTTAGGAGATATTAAATTAATTAATTATTTTAATGTATTTCCTAAGTTAAAACTTAGGAAAATAAAATAATTAATGTGAATTTAATTAAACATGTGATGAAATTGTCTTAAGTCACACGGATCAAGCTTTCTTTTAATCTTAGCCATTGATTAAATATTTAATCTTGGTCGTTGATTTGTCAATGAGAAAAGTATAAAGGAAAGGCTTGGGATCATTTGTAAGACACACAGAGGCAGAGCACTAAAGCTAAGCTGAGATTCTAGGGCAGGGTTGCTAAGAATTCTCAGTAGTGTTTCAGTTGCAGAGAGGGGAATTTAGACTAAGGGGATGATCTGATCCCGGGGTCTAGAATACACAAGAGGCAGAGATCAGCTCAAGGACAGCACAGAGGAAGGCAGCACTAGCAGCAGCAACAAGGACCAAGGGGATGATCTGATCTGGGGGTTTAGAATACACAAGAAGCAGAGAAGAGATCAACAAGGACAGCGCAGAGAAAGGCAGCAGCAGCAGACACAGTAGCAGCAGCAGCAGACGACAGCAGCATCAGCAGCAGACAGCAGCAGCAGCTTTCAGGGGCAGCGCTGGGGTTTCTAGGCCTAGATCTAGATGAGTTCTGTAAATCTCGTTTGAGGGTGTGGATCAGTGAGTATTTTTGGTCTTAGATCAGCCAGGTGCTGCAGATCTAGAGTTTTCTCTGTAGAGTTTTCTCTGTAGGGTTTTCCAGATCTGGAACCCAGAGTTGTGTATTCATAAATATTCTTAATAATAGAGCCCTCCAGCATCCAGAGACTAGTTTTCCCACATTGGGTTTTTCCGAGGGCAGTTTGTCCAGAAATAACTGTGTCACTTTGTCTATGTGTGCATGTGCTTATTCTAGATCTGAATTGGTAGAGATTTGTTATGTGTTTTTCTTTGATGTTAACTTGAATTTATTCAGTTGATAACTTGTATAAGTAGGAGAAGCTTAACCAGATTAACAGAAATAATTTCTACATAAGAATTAAGATTCAGAAATTTCTACATGGTATCAAAGCAATTGTAGATCTAGAAGGGTCACCAGCTGAAGAATCTGAAGGATCTAGCTGCAAAAAGCAGTTGGAAATGCAATAGAAAAGCAAATCTGAATAGACAGCGCAGTTTTTAGGAGCAAACTCACACAAAGGGAAGGTTGATGTTGTCCAGCGCTGTGTCCTAGCAAGCCCACACAATCACTGCGCAGAGTCAGCTCAAAAACAGCGTTGGTTGGGTCTAAAGCCAGCCAGTGTGATTCATATCTAAATCTGTCAGATCTAGAAAAAGTTGCAGAAAATTCAGAAGAGCTGGTGGGGTTAAATTTCTGAAGTTTTTAGATTTTTATCCTTAGCACAAGTGACAAAGTTTGGGAAGAGATCAACTTCTCTGAGAGTTTCTTGCCAAAGGAAACCTGCAATTTGGTTAGAGGATCAAAGAAGAAGCTGAATCATAGTTGATTTGGTAGATTTCCAAGGAGGGAAATCAAGTGTCAGAGGGAGCAGAGGGTGCCCAGTTCGAAAAGGACCCTAGATCCAGATCTCTAGCATAGAGAAGAGGAGCTCTGACCAGATGGCTACTCACGGACTGCGTGATCAGGATAGGCTAGAGGGCCTCTCAAACTTTTCAGTGTGGAAAGCAAGGATCCTGATTGTCCTTGAGGCATACGGTCTAAGAGACCATGCAGAGCAGACCCTAGCCACACTGACAGATGTGTATCTCCTACGGAAGCATAGAGAAGCTGCTAGGCATCCTAAGCGACTGATAATGGACAGTATCAAGGATCATATTATGCCACACATGGCTGAGAAGAGGACAGCTAATGAGATGTGAAAGGCCTTGACTTCCCTATATGAGGGAAAATCAGTCCAACGAAAGATGTTGTTGGAGTCCCAAATGAGGTCATTCATGATGACCAAGGGAGAAAACATCGAGCATTATCTCTTCAGATTGCAGTCAATCAGAGATCAGCTGACTGCAACAGGTGCAACCGTAGATGATACAGTGATAGTCAAGACTGCCCTCAATGCAGTCACGGATGAGTGGGAAACCTTTGTCCAAAGTATCTTGAGCAGAGCGGACCTCCCAGATTGGGATAGTTTGTGGTCGATCCTACGGCAAGAAAAACTACGAAGGTTCACCAAGAAGCAGCACAGCCCTACATTGAGCAAGCTTAAGAAGGAAGAGGAGGAAGATGTAGCCTTGGCATCAAAGAAGCAGCCGAAGAAAAAGAAGGATCTTTCTAAGATCAAGTGCTTCCAGTGTGGCGAAATGGGACATTTTGCCAGCCATTGTCCAGAAAAGAAGAAGGAGAAGGAAGCATCTTCTTCCAAAGCAGCGGTGGCAGATGATGGGTCCGGAGATGATGTAGCCATGAGTGCTCATGAACCACGGAGGTGAGGTGACATGGACATGTAGAGGAGCTACATGGAAGTAAGGCGGGATCCTTGAGCAGCTCATATTTTGGATCACAAGCAAGCTACGACAGCCTTAAGTCAGTAGCGGGACAAGTGGAGCAGTGGGTGCATAGATCATAGATGAGGCAGAGGCAAAGGGAGATCTGCAGGCTGGGAGGAGCAGCGCAGAGCATAGCAGCAGCAGCGTAGAAGCAGTAGCAACGCAGAGGTTGATGTGACTTCAACAGCGCAGTGCAGAGATGCAGCAGCGCAGAGATCTTCAGAGGGACAGCGCAGTGGAGCAGCAACGTGATATATTTTAGCACAAGGAACTGATGTGACTTCAGTAGTGCAGAGAGAGTCGGATTACGTAGGCAGAGCTGTAGCTGTGCATTGTTCTTTAGATGCCAACACAGATCTGTAGCCTATGGAGCATCAGTGATGATGATGCAGCCCATCTAACTTATCTGTCAAAGATTGGGCAGGAGATTCAATTGTTTCTCTCAACAACTGAAGTTGCATTGCAGCATATCAACAGCGGCAGTGCTATGAGCAGCACAGATGCAACATATTGAGAGGGAGCTGCAGTACAATGATTGCAGTGGCAATGGCAGAGTCATGGGTAGCAGTACAAAATGGCAGCAGCAGTGCAGAGTTGAGTGGCAGGAGGCCAAGCTTCAGCAGCACAGAACCAGTGCCCAAAATCATGTAATGCATAAGTGTGATGTATTGCTAGACCACACCCTTCATGCTAAGAGGGAGTGTTGAGATTTTGTGCATTTGGGGCAGCATCTGTTGTGCTCTAGGTCCCAAATTTTGAGGAAGGACTAGAGTTCACCTGATCTACAAGACCCATAAACGGATTTGGGAAATTTCATTTGGTTTAGGAGATATTAAATTAATTAATTATTTTAATGTATTTCCTAAGTTATAACTTAGGAAAATAAAATAATTAAAGTGAATTTAATTAAACATGTGATGAAATTGTCTTAAGTCACACGGATCGAGCTTTCTTTTAATCTTAGCCATTGATTAAATATTTAATCTTGGTCGTTGATTTGTCAACGAGAAAAGTATAAAGGAAAGGCTTGGGGTCATTTGTAAGACACACAAAGGCAAAGCACTGAAGCTAAGCTGAGATTCTAGGGTGGGGTTGCTAAAAATTCTCAGAAGTGTTTCAGTTGCAGAGAGGGGAATTTAGACCAAGGGGATGATCTGATCTCGGGGTCTAGAATACACAAAAAGCAGAGAAGAGATCAGCAAGGACAGCGCAGAGAAAGGCAACAGCGGCAACAACAAACGGCAACAACAGCAGCAGCAGACGGCAGTAGCAACAGCAACAGACGACAGCAACAGTAGCAACAGTGTCTTTCAGGGGCAGCGCTGGGGTTTTTAGGCCTAGATCTGGCTGAATTCTGTAAATCCCGTTCGAGGGTGTGGATCAGTCAGTATTGTTGGTCTTAGATCAGCCAGGTGTTGCAGATCTAGAGTTTTCTCTATAGGGTTTTGCAGATCTGGAACCCAGAGTTGTGTATTCAGAAATATTCTTAATAATAGAGCCCTCCAGCAGCCAGAGACCGGTTTTCCCACATTGGGTTTTTCCGAGGACAGTTTGTCCAGAAATAACTATGTCACTTTGTCTATGTGTGCATGTGCTTATTCTAGATCTGAATTGGTAGAGATTTGTTATGTGTTTTGCTTTGATGTTAACTTGAATTTATTCAGTTGATAACTTGTATAAGTAGGAGAAGCTTAACCGGATTAACAGAAATAATTTATGCATAAGAATTAAGATTCAAAAACTTCTACACAGCTAACCTGTTGTTCTATGACCAAGATTCTGACTGATCCACACCCTCAGACGGGATTTACAAGACTCAGCCCAGATGTAGCACTAGAAACCCCAGCGTTGCCCCTGAAGCCCCAGCATCAGTCCTGCTAGGCTCTTCTTGCCTTTGCACTGCTCAAAAGGGGATTGCGTCACCCACTCTCTTTGCACTGCTCAGAAGGGGACTGCGTAACCCCAGAGTGGGTGAAACAATCCTTATGCTGCCTCTGGAGGTCTCTGCGTAACTATGGAATCCTTCTGAAGCTGCAGTGCTGCCCCTCCTGGGCCTGCGTAGCTGCTGTTGCTGCCCTTGCTCCTCTGCGTTGTCCCCAAAAGTTACTCCTCTGCATCTTGCTGTCTCTTAGCTCTGGGATCAGATCATCCCCTCAGCCAATACTACCCCTCGCTGCAGAAAACTCCTCCAGAAATTCTTAGCAAACCCTGTCCTAGAATTCCAACATTGTTTCTCAACTCTGCATCTGTGTGTGTGTCTCCAACTGACCCTCAAGCCTTTCTCTTATACTTTTTTCTTGAACACATCAACAGCCAAGATTAAAACACTCATCAATGGCTGAGATTAAAAGATTGTTTGATCCGCGTCATTTAGAACATTTCAGCACATGTGTTAATTAATTCACTTCAATTATTTAATTTCCCTAAGTTTAGACTTAGGGAATACATTAAAATAATTAATTATTTGAATAACTTCAACACTAGATGAAATTTCTCCAAACACTTTCTGGTTTTTGGAGTGGATGTGTTTCTTAGCCCCTCCACAAAGTTTCAAGGCTAGAGCACACCCGATGCTACCCCAGCTACACAAAATCTCAACATTATATAAGACACTTCTCTTCTGTGATGATGCCATCTTTCTATGGCATTTCTTTGTGTAATATGCGAGCTTCTTGTGGCACCTTCTCTCTATGGTATGTGAGCTTCCTACGGCACCTTCTCTCTGAGATATGTGAGTTTCCTGTGGCACCTATCTCTTTGTGATATGCAAGCTACTTAGGGCACTATGTCTCTGTGTAATGTCAGCTATATAAGGAAATTTATTCCTATGGGTTGAGGCTTGTTTGAGGACAGACAAGTGGCATCTTATGAACAGTGTTGTGGGCAGCTGTTGCTTGGTGGAGAGTTGACTTAGCACTATGAAAATTGACATACTAATCAGGTTGATTATGACTTGGATTTCTCTCTTGTTGACAAACATTCTATAAGGAAAGGATTGTTGGGTTTTCTCCTTGTGATTTTTTCCCTGGCCTCTGGCCTAATTTCTGGCGTCTCTTATCGCCTGTGCATTGTGATCTTTATTTATCTTGTACTTGAATGATTGTTAAAAGTATAATTGCTTGATGAAGAATAAGGAAAGGCTAAAAAGAACAATAACATTTTCACAAGTAATTATCAAGTTCTGAAATTCTAGCATGCATTTAAATTTCAACACGCAAAGCCTTCTTCTGCGCTCATATTTTCTCTGATACCATGTGAAATTTTAATCTGTTCCAGTTACTGGTTATTATTGTCCCATCAAAATTGATTATTTGTCTTCTGCAATTTCTTTGTGGAAAATACTGAATAAAACACTATTGCAACTTCATAGAAAATAAATAAACCACGGGAACTGAGAAAACATTGCACACACACAAATAATGAACACCAATATTTTTGGAGAAATGTCCCTGGAAAAACCCCAGTGTGAGGAAAACAAGGTCTGCAGTTGATTATTTTATTTATTTTCATCAAAATTTTGTGATTGAAAATTATAATTGTTTGTCGTAAATTAGCAAACCTCCAAAAAATTGTTTCCTTCACTTCTACAAGTCGATTTGACTTCCTGGAGACAACTCGGCCCCTCTGATCCAATTTGGCTTCCCTCTGGCTCACTGAATTGAACCACATGTACATCCGTGGCAACTCGGCCCTCACTGGAAAATCACACTAGCTGGAAAAATCAACTCGGCCTCCTGTGGAATTCAACTTCTCCTAGAAAGCTCGGCTTCTCCTGTGCAAATTGATCACTCTTGCAATTTGTTTTCTTCCTCCGACAACTCAGCCTCTTCGAAGCAATTTACACTGCTAGAAACTCGGCCTCTGCAAATAAAATTGATCTCCTTCTAACTCTAAGTGTTGAGGAGGCAAATCCCCTCTGCGGACAGAGGCGATTCCTACTAGCCCAGATCAGGTCTAGCAACAATCAAACACGCTACAGTGTAGGTTCCTAATTGTAAATAAACCGACTTGTGAGGAAGGCTTACCTGGAATCCAATGCTATCGTCTGTAGAAGAGGTGGTGCTCCCGTTCCTTTGCCCTGGCAGATCACAATCCTCACGATCTCCGTGATCGGACACCTGCACATGCAAGAAACAACACAAACGCAAGCATAAAATCCAGTGCATACAACTATATATCAATCGAAGAGGATATAACTCATGAACATGATCAAGAACAAGAGTGGAACCATAACCGATAGTCGCTTATCATTAAAGAGTCAAAAGAAGAATACAACCATAGCTTCGACGCAGCACTCTCCTTTAGTGGGTCCTCAGCACAACATGTCTCAAAAAAGCTTGTCAGAGATGGGACAAGACTTTCTCTCTGGATACTTGGCAATAGTCTCCTTGCTTGGATTTGGCCTTAGGGAATCAAGAAGGCTTTTGCAGCATGAAAGCTCTTGGGAACTTAGAAATTCTACCACTCTTTGGAACTAGCTTGCAAATGGGAATGGGCAAGCTTTTATAGAAGGAGGAAGGGGATTTGGGATCCCTATAATTATTGGATTGGCCCTATCATCAAGGAAGCCTCCATGAGAGGTGGCAAACCACTTCCTCTCCATGGAAATCCGTAGCCAAACCTCCCAACTCAAGATAGAAATCAGCCCAGTAATTTGTTAGGATGAAACTTCCGCCTTTTATTTTTTAAAAACACCTCTTAATATGGTTGGCGCGGGTACGGCTCTATGACAGAGCGCCAATTGGCGCACCCTCTTTGGAGGATTTCCCTCTTGGCGCGAGGGCTGAACTATGGAACCGCGCCAATGGAAAAAGAGCTATTTTTAGGGTTTTTTGCAGGGAGATGTCTTTAGGGCAATTAAAGCTCATCTTCAGAGGGATGCAATGAAAGTATTTTCAAGCCTTAACTCTGCCCACAAGTCACGGAATGAGCCCTCCAATGTGCGGGATGGGGATTGTAGGGACGGTGACAAATTGCTGTGTAACACTAAGAAACTAGAAATCGTTGTGAAGAATTTCCTCCAGCGATTCTGTCTTCAATCACTGATGATCTTGATCTGCTAGTGCCCTCTCACTATCACTGTGCCCTTGCTATCACTGCAAATTTCATGTCTCTAACATGTTCTCCAAATGACCATCGATTTCATCTTATAATCTCTCATTGAGCAATCAATGGTCGCGATCTAATCTCAGTGGATGGCTAGGATCATTTTGACCCCATCAAATGACTTTTCTAGAATTCATTACAGAAAAATTGATTTACCTCAATCAATCTTGATTAATTAAGCCATTTCCCTAAGTTAGACATAGGAAAATTAATAAACTGAGTTAATTAATCCTAATTAAGGTAATTTCCCTTAGAATATTTTTCTGGGTATTGGAGAAAATTGATCCACTGTGTTCCTTAGCCTCATAGACTGAGACTAGAACACTTGTCTTTGCTACATAAAATAACATGTTTAGCCCTTATCTCACCTTTTGGTAGCTTATTGAGCTCATTTGGAGGATCGCATCATGATTTTAGGAGCATATACTCCCACAGGTGTGAGATTTTATGGAACTTGTGTTATGTTTGTGAGCTATGAGGTTGGCTTGTAACTTCCTTCTTGTGGAACACTTAAAGTAAACTTGCCAATAGGGATTCTTGGTTGTTTTATTTGTAAAATAAGTGGGAGAAGGATCATATAAACAAAGCCTCCCCTCATTCCACCTTTTCATCATTACACACATGTAATTCAACTTCTCCTCAAGAGAGAGTGACATGACTCTTTTTTGCTATATTGGGCATAGTGTGATCTTTTCTGGATGTGAATTGCTATTGGAAGAGATTTTTGCTTAGAGACATTATTCTAGGATTGTAAGAAGTGCTCTTGTGGAAGATTATCAGAAGTTTATTGTTTATCATTGATGTTTTGCATGCTTTCATGTTTAAAGTAGGGTTTCACGTGTTCCATGACTAAATGCTTATCGTTGTTGAAAACTTGCTTTATAATTGCACAAAAATTTGTCTTGTTCAAAGCCTATAAGGAAAATAAATATATGCGGAACTTATTACTAATCCTCTCACAAGAATAATAATTAGGGTTTTAGAAGTGTATGCCCTAAAGCATCCCCCATTACTCCTTCAATATCATTCCTTGGTATTTTATGCCATAAAGGCTCCATTAGCCCTTCTAGGATAAGGCATTGCTCCAAAAGTCTGTTGATCAACTTAAAACATAAATAGATTCCCTTCCTTTTTCTCTTTTCTAGAGGACTAGGGCGGTCGCTAGCGTTTAGGAGTTGATCTGTGTGTAAAAGTTGGTCTTTTATTGCTCTTAAGGGTGGCCTTAAATGGTAGGTTAGTCTCTATAAAGCTTATACATGCAAAATCTACATAGTGGATTGCCTTACATGCCCAAGGACTAACGTCACCCTCTTTTTCTGTTGTTTGTGCATATATAAAAGCCCTAAATTTGTTTACCCTAATTCAGCCCTAGTCTCTATATGACGCCCTTACCTCTTTCTTGTTGAAGATCATTTGAAGGTTTTTTCTTAGGCTACTATGTGCCATTCTGTGCCCTCTTACTGAAGATCATTCAAACCCTAACTTATAACAACCCTCTTATTGGTCTAACTTTAGAGTGCTTTGTGAAAATTCCTAGATCTAGAATCCTATTGCAGAAACTCGAAAATATTCACCTAATTGTTAACTTTTACTTAACAATTTATTTGTAGTTAACTATGGCAAAAACTAAATACATCACACTGCAACCCTCACTTAAATAAACTGTGGAAATTAAATCCAGAAACAAGATCTGAGCAAGAAAAGAAATAACACACGACACCGTTATTTTTGGACTAAGTCCTTGGAAAACCCAATGTGAGAAAACCAGTGCAGCAGCTGAGGGTTTGTATTATTAAGCAGTAATTTCTCAGTACAATTCTTTGGATGCCCTGACTGGAAATCCTATACAGAGATCTAACTGAACAAAAAGCTAGTGAGATGATCTCACCCCGTCACTGGAAGATCTGGCACTTATCTGTGCTGGAGATGAGCGTCTGCGCAATACTGCGTCGCACCTGCGCAGTACTGCGTCACACCTACGCAGTCGCTACTGTTGGGACTGAGTTGCGCCTCCTCTAATCTCTATGCTAGTTGGAAATTTTAGCTCTTTGGCCTCCCGGTCTCACACCCCGGCTCTGACACTGGATCCTGATTGTTCCCCAAGAGAAATACGGACTCCCTCTGAAGTTATGCGCTGCCTCTGCGTGGCTCTATGCTCCCTCTCTGGGCTACTCTCTTCCCTCTCTTCCTTGCACTCTCCGGATCAGGAAAATTATCTCTACCCCTCTCTGCAAGAATCAACTCGATCGATCTTCTCCGGTATTGAGCACTGCTCACTTGAGAATTTCGATCTCTAGACTCTCTCGGTGTATCTTTCCAAATGACCATCAAGTCCTTCTTATACTCTTTTCGTTGAGACTTCAACAGCTAAGATTAAATCACTAATCAACAGCTAAGATTAACTTGACTTGATCTCCATCTTTTTCTAGAAGATTCACACCATGTTTTATTAATACCCTTTAATTATTTTAATTCCCTAACTTTAGACTAAGGCTCCCATTAAAAATTATTTTAATAAAACACAATCCGAGTGGAATTTCCCAAAATGCTTTCTGTGTTCTTTGGAATACGTGTGTCTAAGCCTCCCTGCAAATTTTGAGACTTAGAGCACATTCGATGTTACCAGAAATCAACACTCCCTCGTAAGGAGGAATGTGCTCTAGTAATGTATCCTGCTAAAGCACTACACAGATTATGCAACATCTCCCTCTGTGTTGTTGATGTCTGACACTGCTGCCCAACAACAACTGCATTGCTGCATCTATGTTGTTGTTGACCCTGTGTATTGTTGTCAACTGCTACTACACTGCAACTCTGATGCATGATGCAACAGAAAAACATCCAAATACTGAACTAGGTGTTCAACATGATGCATCTAATACTGAAGATTTGACTGCTGCTAGACTCTTCGCTGAACCTCTTAAGTTGTTTCTAACTCTACATTGTGCCTTCCTACACTGTTGTCAACTCTGCGTTGCTCAAACTCTGGCGCTTTCTAGCCACTGAGTTATAACTCTAGCACCCCTGTACACCAACTAACACTTGTCCATCCTGCTACTTCTGATTTGGGCTCTTGTAGCAAGGTATTGATCCATGAGGTGGACTCCTCAAGGATCCTGCCCAACTATCGATCTCTCAAACTACAGTTCTAGATCACCCCAATTCTCCCCTGGAGATATGTGGGCAATCATCGCGAACTCTTCCTCCTCGATCCTCGCAGTTGCAGCCTGCGGATCATGTTTCTCATCCTCGTCATTCTTCTTGAGAGGACACTAACTAGCGTAGTGACCCATCTCACCACACCTAAAACATTTGATCTTTGAGACGTCCTTTTTCCACCTTCGTTGCTCCTACTGCCCCTTCGATGCAAGGGTTGCATTCTCATCCTCCTCCTGGGCTTCACCCCATTGTTGCTTCTTCCATCAAACTTACACTAGATTAAGTCTCTCCTCATATCTTCCTGCTTAAGAGCTTCCCACATTCCTTCCTAGTCTGGCAACTTCTCTCTGCCCAGGATACTCTGGACAAAGACTGGCCATTCTTCGAAAACAGAATTCAGGGCCAATCTGACCATCTTTGTGGCCTAGGGTGTTGACCCTACAGCTGCCAGTTGATCTCGAACCTCCTAAATCTTTGCAAGGAACGGGTCTATGCATTCTCCCTTCTGCATCCTAGTAGACCGCATATTTTCCTCCAAGAGCATCTTCCACTGCACAAAAGACCCCTGGTATTACATGGCGAATGCATCCTGTTGAGATTTTATGTATTTGGGGTAGCATCAGTTGTGCTCTACCTCCCAAACTTTGTGGAGGGACTAGAGTTCACCTGATCTACAAGACTCGGAAATGGATTTGGGAAATTTCATCTGGTTTAGGAGATATTAAATTAATTATTTATTTTAAGTGAATTTCCTAAGTTAAAACTTAGGGAACTTAAATAATTAAAGTGAATTTAATTAAACATGTGATGAAATTATCTTAAGTCACACGGGTCAAGATTTCTTTTAATCTCAGCCATTGATTCAAGATCTGATCATGGCCATTGATTTGTCAACGAGAAAAGTATAAAGGAAAGGCTTGGGATCATTTGTAAAGACACACAGAGGTAGAGCACTAAAGCTAAGCTGAGATTGTAGGGCGAGGTTGCTAAGAATACTCAGAAGTGTTTCAGCTGCAGAGAGGGGAATTTAGACCAAGGGTATGATCTGATCCCGAGGTCTAGAATACACATGAGGCAAAGATCAGCTCAAGCACAACACAAAGGAAGGCAGCAGTAGCAACAACAAGGACAACGTAATTTTCAGGAAACCCTTCAGGGGTTACGCAGAGACCCTTAGGGGAAACGTAGTGACTGCGTCACCCATTTTGGGGTAACGCAGTCTCTTCCGAAGCAACGCTGAGGGTTTGGAGGCCATCCAAGGCTGACGTAGAGGCTTTCAGGGGCTTCAAAGGCTGACGCAGTGCATTTTCAGGGACAGCGCTAGGGTTTCTAGGCCCTAATCTTGGCTGAGTTCTGTAAATCCCATTTGAGGGTGTGGATCAATCATTATTTTGGCCCTAGATCAGCCAGAGAGTTGTAGATCTAGTGTTATCTCTGTCAACTTCTCCAGATCTGGAACCCAGATTTGTGTATTCAGAAATATTCTTAATAATAGAACCCTCCAAGAGTCAGAGACTGGCTTTCCCATCTTGGGTTTTTCCGGGGACTATTTGTCCAGAAATAACTGTCACTTTGTCAATGTGTGCATGTGCTTATTCTATATCTGAATTGGTAGAGATCTGTTATGTGTTTTGCTTAGATGTTAACTTGAATTTATTTAGTTAATAACTTAAATAAGTGGGAAGAGCTTAACCGGATTAACAGTAATAATTTCTGCAAAAGACATAAGATTCAGTAATTTCTACATGGTATCAGAGCAATTGCAGATCTAGGAGGGTCACCAGTAGGAGAATCTGAAGGATCTAGCTACAGAAAGCAACTGGAAAAGTAGCAGAAACACAGATCTAAAGGGACAGCGCAGTTTTCAGGAGCAGATTCATGCAGAAGGAAGGGTGACGTTGTCCAGCACTGTGTCCTAGCAAGCCCACGCAATTACTGTGCAGAGGCGGCTCAAAAACAGCATTGGTTGGGTCTGAAGCCAGCCAGTGTGAATCAGATCTGAATCTGTCAAATCCAAAAAAGTCTGCAGAAAAGTTGTAGAAATTTAGAAGAGCTGGTGGGGTTAAAACTCTGAAGATTTCAGATTTTTAGCCTTAGCACAAGTGACAAGATTGGGAGGAGATCAGCTTCTCATAAATTTTCTTGCCAAAGGAAACTTAGAATTTGATCAGAGGATCAAAGAAGAAGTTGAATCATAGTTGATTTGGTAGATTTCCAAGGAGGGAAATCAAGTGTCAGAGGGAGCAGAAGGCACTTATTTCACCAAGGGCTTTAGATCCATTTCTCTAGCAAAGAGAAAAGGAAGTTCTGACACATTCTAAGCAGATGGCTCCTCATGGACTGCGTGATCAGGATAGGCTAGAGGGCCTCTCAAACTTTTCGGTTTTGAAAGCAAGGATCTTGATTGTCCTTGAGGCGTATAATCTAAGAGACCATGCAGAACAGACTTTGGCCACACCGACAGATGTGGATCTCCTACGGAAGCATAGGGACGTTGTTGGGCATGCCAAGTGGCTGATAATGGACAGTATCAAGGACCATATTGTACCACACATAGTTGAGAAAAAGACAACTAACGAAATGTGGAAGGCCTTGACTTCCCTGTATGAGGGAAAATCAGTCCAAAGGAAAATGCTGTTGGAGACCTAAATGAGGTCATTCATGATGACCAAGGGAGAAGACATGGAACACTTCCTCTTCAGATTGCAGGCAATCAGGGATCCACTGACTGCAACAGGTGCAACCGTAGATGATGTAGTGATAGTCAGGACTGCCCTCAATGCAGTCACGGATGAGTGGGAAACCTTTGTCCAAAGTATCTTGGGCAGAGCGGACCTCCCAGATTGGGACAGCTTGTGGTCAATCCTGCGGCAAGAAGAACTACGTAGATTCACCAAGAGGCAGCACAACCATGTGTTGAGCAAAGTAAAGAAGGAAGATGAGGAAGATGCAGCCTTGGCATCAAAGAAGCAACCAAAGAAGAAGAAGGATCTTTCTAAGATCAAGTGCTTCCAGTGTGGCGAAATGGAACATTTTTCCAGCCATTGTCCAGAGAAGAAAAGGGACAAGGAAGCATCCTCTTCCAAGACAGTTGTGGCAGATGATGGGTCAGGAGATGATGCAGCCATGAGTGCTCATGAACCACGGAGGTGTGGTGACATGGACATGTAGAGGAGCTACATGGAAGTAAGGCGAGATCCTTGAGCAGCTCATCTCTTGGATCACAAGCGAGCTATTGCAGCCTTAAGACAGTAGCAGGACAAGTGGAGTGGTGGGGACATAGATCACAGATGAGCCAGAAGCAGAGACAGATCTAAAGGCTGGGAGTATCAGCGCAGAGCAAAGCAGCAGCACCGTAGAAGCAGTGGCAGCGCAGAGGCTGATGGGACTTCAGCAGCGCAGAGCAGTGTTGCTTACGCAATATAGAGTTGCAGCAGCATAGAAAGCTTCAGAGGGACGGCACAATGCAACAGCAGCCGGATAGATTTCAGCACAAGGAGCTGATGTGACTTCTGTAGTGCAGAGGGAGTCTGATTACGCAAGCAGAGCTATAGTTGCGCATCATTCTTTAGATGTCAGCATAGACCTTTAGCCTATGGAGCTTCAATGATGAGCATGCAGCCCATCATACTTGTTTGTCAAAGATTGGGCAGGAGATTCAGTTGTTTCTCGCAACAACTGAAGTTGCAGTGCAGTAGATCAGCAGTGGCAGTGCTATGAGCAGCACAGATGCAGCATATTGAGAGGGAGTTGCAATATAGTGGTTGTAGTGGCAGTGGCAGAGTCATGGGAAGCAGTACAGAATGGCAGCAGCAGTGCAGAGTTGAGTGGCAGCAGGCCAAGCTTCAACAACATAGAACCAGTGCCCAAAATCATGTAATTCATAAGTGTGATGTATTTCTAGAGCACACCCTTGATGCTAAGAGGGAGAGTTGAGATTTTGTGTATTTTGGGTGGCATCAGTTGTGCTCTAGCTCCCAAACTTTGTGGAGGGACTAGAGTTAACCTGATCTACAAGACCTAGAAATGGATTTGGGAAATTTTATCTGGATTAGGAGATATTAAATTAATTAATTATTTAAGTGTATTTCCTAAGTTAAAACTTAGGGAACTTAAATAATTAAAGTGAATTTAATTAAACATGTGATGAAATTATCTTAAGTCACATGGATCAAGCTTTTTTTTAATTTTACCCAGTGATTCAAGATCTGATCATGGCCATTGATTTGTCAACGAGAAAACTATAAAGGAAAGGCTTGGGGTCATTTGTAAAGACACACTGAGGCAGAGCACTGAAACTAAGCTGAGATTCTAGGGCAGGGTTCCTAAGAATACTCAGAAGTGTTTCAGCTTTAGAGAGGGGAATTTAGACTAAGGGGATGATCTGATCCCGGGGTCTAGAATACACAAGAGGCAGAGATCAGCTCAAGGACAGCACAGAGGAAGGCAGCACTAGCAGCAGCAACAAGGACAGCGTAATTTTCAGGAAACCCTTCAGGGGTTACACAGAGACCCTTAGGGGCAGCGTAGTGACTGCGTCACCCATTCTAGAGTAACGTAGTCCCTTCCAGAGCAGCACTGAGGGTTTGGAGGCCACCCAAGGCTGACACAGAGGCTTTCAGGGGCTTCAAAGGCTGACGCAGTGCATTTTCAGGGACAACACTGGGGTTTCTAGGCCCTAATCTTGGCTGAGTTCTGTAAATATCATTTGAGGGTGTGGATCAGTCATTATTTTGGCCCTAGATCAACCAGACAGTTGTAGATCTAGTGTTATCTCTGTGGGGTTTTCCAGATCTGAAACCCAGATTTGTGTATTCAGAAATATTCTTAATAATAGAACCCTCCAACAGCCAGAGACCGGTTTTCCCATCTTGGGTTTTTCCGAGGACTATTTGTCCAGAAATAACTGTGTCACTTTGTCAATGTGTGCATGTGCTTATTCTATATCTGAATTGGTAGAGATCTGTTATGTGTTTTGCTTCGATCTTAACTTGAATTTATTCAATTGATAGCTTATTTAAGTAGGAGGAGCTTAACCGGATTAACGGTAATAATTTCTGCAAAAGACATAAGATTCAGAAATTTCTACACATCCCACATCTCCTTGGCAGTTCCTTTGCTAGAAATATGTGAGACAATGTGATCCCTGACTCCGTTGAGGATCAACTATTTCGCTTTTGACATGTTCTTGTTGAAGGCTTTCAACAGATCTACATCTACAGGTTTAGCAAACGCACTATCGATGAAGGCCTTGAGCTCATGCTCATTCAGAAGGAAGGAGACCTTGCCTTCCAAATTACATAGTTGTAGGCACCCTCCAACCAATCCTGATCACACAACCCAGTGGCTACCATCTCACACAACCAAATGTCGAACTACTGCCTCTGACCCTCTACACAGGTAGCTCTACGCACTCCCTACTAGAGCAAGCCCAATACATCTCGATCTTGATGCTTCTACACGGGAAATCAAAATTTCTTGGGCAAGAAATTCCCTAAGGTCAGAATTCCCTTAGTATGCTTCTTCTTCCTTCTGGTGCTTTTCTGCCCAGCAAAATGCTGTAGAAAATTTGTGTCCCGCAGAGATTTGCTCTGCGTTGAAGTTGTTGTTGCATTTCTCCCTCTGCCGCTGACAAATCGCGAATCTGGAAATCTTACCTCAGTCCACTCACTTAGAGAGAGATTTCCTTCGCGAATCTAGCCCTCCTGGACTGGACTGCATAATCCCTTGGGGATTCGATCTGTTGCCTACGTGGCTATTCAACCTCCCACTTCTTTTTCAACGTTGGGTTCTCCCGATCTGCTCTCTTGCTTCTCTTGCATGCTATACAAGCTCTGATACCATGTGAAAATTCTTAGATCTGGAATCCTATTTAGAAACTAGAAAATATTCACCTAATTGTTAACTTTTACTTAACAATTTATTTGCAGTTAACTATAACAAACACTAAATACATCACACTGCAACCCTCACTTAAATAAACTATGGAAATTAAATGCAAAAACAAGATCTGAGCAAGAAAAGAAATAACACACAAGACAGTTATTTTTGGACTAAGTCCCCGGAAAAACCCAATGCGGGAAAACCGGTGCAGCAGCTGAGGATTTGTCTTATTAAGCAATAATTTCTGAGTACAATTCTTCAGAGGCCCTGACCGAAAATCCTATACAGAGATCTAACTGAACAAAAAGCTAGTGAGATGATCTCACCACGTCACTCGAAGAACCGACACTGATCTGCGCTGGAGATGAGCCCTTGCATTGTCTCTACTCAGTATTGCATCACACCTACGCAGTCACTGCATCACTGTTGTTGGAACTACGTTGCACCTCCTCTGATCTCTCTGCTAGCTGGAAGCTTTAGCCCTCTGGACTCCTGGTCTCACAACCCGGCTCTGGCACTGGATACTGATTGTTCCCCAACAGAAATACGGACTCCCTTTGAAGCTCTGCGCTGCTTCTACGTGGCTCTACGCTGCCTCTCCAAACTACTCTCTACCCTCTCTTCCTTGCACTCCACAGATCAGGAAAATCTCCAACCGGAAAATTATCTCTGCCCCTCTCTGCAAGAATCAACTCGATTGATCTTCTTCATTGTTGAGCGTTGCTCACTTGAGAATTTCGATCTCTAGACTCTCTCGGTGTATCTTTGAAAATGCCCATCAAGTCCTTATAATATTCTCATTGAGACTTCAACGGCCGAGATTAAATAGCTAATCAACGGCTAAGAATAACTTGACTTGATATCCATATTTTTCTAGAAGATTCGCACCCTGTTTTAACTTTTATAAATACCCTTTAATTATTTTAATTCCCTATGTTTAGAATTAGGCTCTCATTAAAAATAATTAGTTATTTTGATAAAACACAATCCGGGTGGAATTTCCCAAAACACTTTCTGGGTTCTTTGGAATACATGTGTCTAAGCCTCCCTACAAATTTTAAGACTTAGAGCACATCCGATGATACCAGAAATCAACATGCTTGAACCCTAACATTGAATACCTAGGTCATATTTGGACATGCCAAGCCCGCTATCCAACTTTATACTGTCAAAAACAAGTCACCTTGAGCCCTAGTATTTGAATACCTTATAGATGATTTAGAGAAGACTCCCTTGTGGTTTAAGATTATAAATCCCACTAAAAAGCAGGAGGAAGGTTGCTGAGGTGACAGTGGCAACCCATTCTCCTTGTTGCCATAAGGTCTGGCCCCTCGCCCAGTGAGGATTTGCACCACGCCCATTAGATTTTGCAGCAACAGGGACTGGATCATATCACTTTTAGCATTGAAGAGATTTTGTTAGTCTGCTCATCATTCAACATGTCAATAAATTAGAATATGGTCAATCCTGGGCTTAAAACCAAACGAGAGCTGTAATCATATAAGTTTCTGTTATAAATGAATTAGGTTATATCCAGAATGGCTTGCAATGTCTTTTTTGAAAGCATTTGGTTACATGATATGTTTCAGCTCCTAGCTTCTCCCTGTGGATAAATATGTCAAAAGTAAACAAAGAAATCACAATGAATTCACTGTTTGCTGAGACAAAATTTGCAGGCTGAGGATGACCTGTTGGGTGACCTCTCATCATATCATGGTGCAGCAATTCGATGGATGAGGCGAAGTTTATAAGTCTAGCTAGAACTAGAAGACTTCAGATTTCAGGAGGTGGTTACAAACAAAGGACATCCTGCCAAGGATGTTGCTAGCAGGAAAGGGAGTGTGCTTGATCATTGTTGGGAGGACTGTGAAAAGTAAATAATCATCAGAGTTCACCTTGGAATTCTTCAATACTCGAGGCTGAGTAACAAAATAAATGTTAAGACAAATTCAAGACAGAACCACTAGCTCTGTTAGAAAGGAGAATCATGTACAGCAGATGTATGAAGCCTTACAGCCAAAATTAATGCACCTTGATGAAAATATTGCTGAAGGAGATGATAAGATTTATCATCAAAGAGGAGACTTCAACTTGGAGATTGATCAAGCAAACCCCGGATGCATTCTTAAAAGTATAGTGCTGTGATTATTGTTATTACCAGTTAATAATGGAGTGTTGCACTTGTAATTTTAGAAGAAATGAGGCACACCAACTACAATGAAGTCAGTCACATGCAAGGGCAGAGGAGGCACATGCTGTGTGACATATTAGACAACATGTGCAGGATTTTAAGGCAGGGCCAACCTTTGATGATAAAATGAGGGGGTACAGCTTCATGATTTGGTGTACAGTGGTTGCATAGCAAATTTACTCTTCGCTGCTGTACAATTTCCATTTTCTAGGATGTGCAGCAGCTAATGGTATGGTGAGACAAAGCATAGAGTGGCTGGCTGGTGACGGCAATTGAAAATCCATATGGTGAGAAACAGCATGTACAACAGCTTAATTAAAAAGTGCACAACAGCTGGTCAATTTCGTAGGGACACTGTAGTACAATGACTGAACTAAAAACACATGTATGATGTAAGACAGTGAAATTCGCACAATGGATGTTGTACAACAGCTGAATTAAAAAACCAATGGCGACTAGTCAATTTCCTTCACCTCTGGACTCAGGAATGGCAATTAAGTTATTAATATGACTTTTCCTCTCTCTTGTGTTGATCAATTGACCTCTAGTGGCAGCAATTCTCTAACCGAGTGACATTGAAATCACACGAGTGGAAACCTCGTCTTTCAAAGGCCCAAGACTTTTGATACAGCTTCCCACTCTAATACCATGTCATGAGAGAGATTATTCAATAACACTCATTGATCTCATGAGTAACCATTGCATTTATTACAATGGAGTTTACCTCCTTATATATCATTATTCATTAAGCAAGTCATTACCACTTCTAAATGTGCGATAGACCACTTTACACAAAAAGTGAACATGAACATAACCTAAAGTCTTATTACACAATAGAAATTAATTCTAACAATATCATTAATTCACATAATGGTGGTATATTTCTACCATTTCTTGCTGCTCATGTTTAGAATCATTCATTTTTAAGTGGATAACTTCAAGCCACAGGCTTAGATTTCAAGTATTATCTAATGGCATCCTCCTATCAACATGATTAGTGTCATTTATTAGTCCAATCATTTAAGAACTTAATGCACATAACTAATGTGAGAAAAAGGTGTAGATGGACGTCATAACTAATAGTAATTGTATAATGGCTTGCATATTTACTTGTATAACAGATAAAGGATTTTACAGTAAAGCCTGACAATTTCCTTATCTTGTTATTTTAAATAATTGAGCATTAGTCTTTGTCATTTTTAATCAAAACAAAATTCCAGTTCTCCTAAAACTTTTTTATAAGACGAAGACATACTGATTTGTCATCCAACAGATCATAACATTAATTCACTTGCAGCGCATTTGCATAATTCTGAAGTGCATTGGACTAGCCATGTTCAAAGGAGAGAAGAGGCTAATATGAATATGCACCTTATCCGACGTGTAAACTTTCCCAGTAGCAGTGTTCTGCAGAATACTTGCAGCCACCTGCAAAACAATAATATTAGCTATTGCTCTGAACCTTCATCTTTAAAATAGACATGAATTTTATCCTAGTGCATAAGGCAATCGCTCAAAAGAGACTTTCTAGAAACTCAGTGAGGAAAAGCCAAAAAAGTTATAACTGATACAAAGCCTGATGCTCATTGAAACCTTCTTGTTTGTACAAACAAGAATTCCCATGATGCATAAGGTCAACCACCATAAAATATTCACAGAACATATATATATATATGATCACTAATCCCGATGAGGGAAGTGAAACTCTAAATAAAACCCAAAAAAAATCATGAACATAATCACTAGTAAAGATCAATGCCAAATGTGTAATATAAGTGCATACCTCGCCACCATTGATTGGTAGATCATAGCAAGGATTTAGTTTTAGAGCACGCTCAAGATAAGGAATCCAATGCCCCGTTAGTAAATCACGTCTAATCATTTCAACACCACATTGGTAGTACTGTCCAATACAATATGAATATCAATAACGGACTAACAAAGTATAATTGCATTAGAACAAACATAAAGCAGTGAAAATAACATATGCCTGTTTCCACTGCAATGTGATGGAAAGGACATTGTAAGATAATGTATCAAAATAACACATAAATCGTGGTTTTACCTCAAGCATGTTCCTCAGAAAAGGCTCTTCATTGAAATAATCACGGCGAACAAAGACAAAAGGTATCTTGTATGCCAAAGCCTCACTCACAGTGCCATATCCAATTTTGCCTGAGGACAAGAAAGTGAACTTCACTCTATCACCATATATACACAGTTTGATTTCCACATATATTCCAAGCATATGAATATACCGATATACAACTCCTTTAGAACATAACGACATACCTAGCATGCAGTCGCATGCCGCAATTAGATCAGGTGTGTAAACATCTGCTGGAAGCCTTTTAAAATTGGATGGAAACACTTGATTTGGAGATGCCGCACATACCTTCCTCAATGGAAGAGCCCAGAACAGAATATTATCTAAGCTAGTTTCCACTTTTCTTTTCTCTTTGTGACATAACAGAATGAAAACAAAAGCTTACAGGACTACAACACACAGCAAGCTTGGTGTTTTATAACACATACCAAGCATATCCAACCAGGTGGTAATGATTCCTCCTTCAAGGTCCAGCTAGCTTGCTGTGCATTACAATCAACAAGCTACACCGGTCAGCTATATGGAAAAAATAGATTCCTGAATATTGACATACATAAATGGAAGGTAGAAAATGAATAACCACATTCAACACCATAATCTTCTGCCTGCTTACAGCTGATTTATTTAGTATTATGTTTCTTTCTTAAAAGAAGAAGACAAACCATATAAGGGGAATGGAAAAAACTCCTCAAGGGAATCACACAATAGCAGTGTTACAAACGTCGCTGATGTAGCATTTTTCATGATGTTTAAGCCTCCCTGATAATTCACCATCCAAAATTACAATTTATTGAAAAATTCAGCACATCAAAAATTTCCAGAAAAAACTTCCAACCCTGTGAAGAAACACCTATAAAAGCCTGAAATATTATTCTTTTGCTCATTTTTATCTGCTGCAGTTGGCAGTTGAGAGCAAAGGAACATCTCATCATCTTCCATCAGGAAAATACATGTTTTATTACAACTCTTTTACAATGTTTGGCAGAGAAATTACGGTGGAAAAGCACCACTTCTACTGAGATTTGTCAATCGGGTGCTCAGCCAACCTGTTGTGCTTTAGGGTGCAAGCACAATAGTAGTGTATTTAAAATATAGTTATAAAGAAACACAACAAATTTGCAATTAGTTTTTTTTATAGTTTATGAACCTTTTATAAGTTAGAATATTAGCACCTTGACCAGAACCAGTCACGGATCAAACCAGGACTGAACCCAAACCGGACCATAACAAGCTGACAAACTTATTTGTGAACTAGTTCGACTAAAATATATATAAAATTTCAAAATTTCAAAATACACACACACTTTAAAGTGGTAATTTGTGCACACAAACTGTAATATTCCAAGTAGAAATAAACAGCAATATAAAGCACATAAACAAAGACAAACAGCGACTAGAGAGATATCACATGAACAATAACCAATATGGAGAACGCTAAGCCATTTTATTAATACTGAAAGATAGAAATGAGTACAAAGGTGATCATAATGATGGCACCCTGGCTTGCACTAGGCAAGCGTAGAAATACTCTCAGATTGTGACCCGGAATGGCTGCTAACTCAAGACTGTGTAATCAATGCTGTTGGTGCTGCTGCTGCTACTACTGGAATGAAACGCTGATTTGGGGCTGTTCCCCTCCTCGGAAAATTATGAAACTCTGGAAATGGCTTCTCCACACAAAACCTAGAAAAGCCCAGAGAGCTTTCTGAAAATGGCTAACCCTTGAAAATACCTCCCTTGAGGCACTATGCTATCCCCAAAGGGGAAACATTGCCCCTGAGTGCTCTGATGCAAATGATGGCCTCCAACTCTGTGAAGATGCTAGAATATGGAAGGGTTGATCCCTCTCCAACTCCTCCGGGCAAAATCCCGTGATAAACTCTCAATCTGGAACTCCCTCTATCCAAGACTGTGTCCTCCCTCTCACTGACTGCGTTGTCTCTTCCAAAGAATGCTCCCAACTGTGGATGTTGCTATTCTCTCCGGAAAAACAAGGTGGAACTCCTAACCCGAGCAAGCACTCGAAGTCTCTCGGGGCTGAGGTTGGGATCTCCGAACGGAGACACCCGTTGCACTGATCAGTACGTGCAGACTTTGCTAAGCAGCAAGCGTGCTCAATGTCAAAAGACAAATCTCAAAGATGCATAATCTGAATGAATGAGAATGAGGAGACCCTCCCTCCTTTTATGCTTGGTGAGCCTTTCCCTCACCTAGGCCCCACCAATCTCTGCGATGTCCCCTTGAGCCACGCTGTCCATCTCTCTCTGCGCTGGCTCGGCCCCATGCTGTCTACGCTGCCCCTTTTCCCACGCTGCCACTTGACCACTATGCCCCACTTTGCCAAATAGACATGTCTCTTAAGTGACTTTAGGAAATACATTTTATCCTAAGTGTGAGCTAAGTGTCCTCTTCACCCACTTTATTTATAATTTAACTTTATAAAGGCAAAATAGTCAAAATTAATATTTCCAATTAGCTATTACTAATTGGGAATATTACAGTCCTCCCTGGCAAAACGTTGCTTGTCCTCAAGCAACTGTAATGATGGATGCTGTAGAATCTTCTCACTCTCCCAGGTGGCATCCTCATCCGGTAAATTCCTCCATCTCACTAGGTACTCTCTGACTGTCCTGCTCCGTAGCTGCCTCTCCCTAGGATCAATAATGGCCTCCGGCTGTAGCACCAAGTGCCCCTCATCATCTGTGGGCGGGAGCTCCTCTGTTGCAATCACCTGCTGTCCCAGTGCCTTCTTCAGGCATGACACGTGAAAAATGTTATGAATCTTGCTACCAATGGGTAGCTCCAACTCATATGCAACCTCTCCAACTCTGCGTGTCACCCTGTATGGTCCATAGAAGCGAGGCTTGAGCTTTTCAGCCCCCTTCTGCTTCAGCGTGCACTACCGATATGGCTGCAAGCGTAGGTAGACCAAATCCCCTATCTCGAACCGCCTCTCAACACGGCCCATGTTGACGTACAGCTTCTGCTAATTCTGCACTGTAGCCATGTTATCCTTGAGAGCTCGGAGTATATCCTGACTCTCTTGGATCCACTCCTTGGCTCTAGGAGCCTTGCTAGCACCAAACATCATGTCAACAAAAGATAAAGCATGATATCCATATAATGCATAAAATGGAGACATACCAATGGACATATGATGAGTGTTGTTGTAGCAGTACTCCCCCAAGTGCAACCATCTCAACCATGCCTTCTGCTGCCTGTTGACATAGTTACGCAAGTAGCCCTCCAGCCACTTGTTCACTATCTCTCTCTGTCCATCCGTCTGGGGTGGTAACTAGTACTCGGTGTCAACTCAGTGCCCACCAATCAGAAAAGCTCCTGCCAAAACCCACCCATGAAGCGGCTGTCCCTGTCACTGACAATGGTCTTTGGGAGACCATGCAATCTGAAAACGTCCCTGAAGAACAACTCTGCTACCTGTGCTGCTGTGTAATGTGCCGATATAGCGAAAAAATGAGCATATTTATTCAGTCAATCAACGACTACAAATATGCAATCCTTGCCCTACACAGTGGGCAACCCTGTAATGAAGTCCATCGAAATACTCTCCCATTTCCCCTCAGGTATGGGAAGAGGCTGCAATAACCCTGTCGGATGGCTCATTTCCCCCTTGTTACGCTGGCAAACTTCGCACTCCCTGACATGTTGGAGCACATCCTCCTTGAGGCCCTTCCAAGAAACCTCCCCCTGATGGCCCTATAGGTTTTCGTAAACCCCTAGTGGCCTAATAATGGTGAAACATGCGAGGCGTGCAATATCTTCTTCTTGAGCTGGGAACCTTCAGTTAAGAAGATTTTGTCCCTGTAATAGATCACCTTGTCCATCACTCTGTACCTATCATCTGTCACTTGCCCATCCAAAATCTCACAGGCAAAAAGTTCCTTGGAGTACTCTACCAACAGTTGAGCCCTCCAGTCTGTGTCCAAACTCATGAAGGACAACGTTGCCGGTCTGCGTGAAAGTGCATCTGCCACAACGTTGTTCTTCCCCTTGACATACTCAATGTCAAAATCATAAGTCTGGATCTTGCTGACCCACTTATGTTGTCTCTCCGGCAACTGTTTCTGCTCTAGAAAGAATCGGAGGTTGTTGTGATCCATCCTCACCCTGAATCTGTTCCCTACCAGGTACTACCGAAACCTGGCCAATGCATGCATGATGGCCAACATCTCCTTGTCGTATATAGCATACAACCTCTCATGTGGCAATAGCTTCCGGCTCTCGAAAGCTATGGGGTGGCCTCCTTGCATCAAACCTCCGCCGATCCCCTCCCCTGATGCATCACACTCCAAGACAAAGGGTTGTGTAAAATCTGGCAATGCTAACACCAGACAGTTGCTCATCACCTCCTTGAGCCTGTCAAAAGCCCTCTGTGTTGTATCCATCCAACTGAATGCCCCCTTCTTGGTGAGGTCTGTAAGGGATGCAGCAAGTTGGGAAAATCCCTTGACGAACTTCCGGTAGTAGGTGCAGATCCCCACAAATCCCCAAAGTTCCGTCACATTCTTCGGCTCCGGCTAATCCCTGATGGCCTTGATCTTCTCCTCATGGACCTTCACTCTGTCCACCCCGATGATGTGCCCCAAGCAGAGCATCTCGGTCAGCCCAAACTCGCATTTGGAGAGCTTAGCATAAAACTGATGTTCTTCCAAAATGCGCAATACAGCCTCTATATGTTGGAGGTGCTCCTCCCATGTCCTGCTATAGATCAAAATGTCGTCAAAAAACACTAACACATACTTCCTCAAGTGATTGCAAAAAATGTGATTCATGCATGACTGAAAAGTGGTTGGGGCATTGATTAGCCCAAAGGGCATCACCAAAAACTCAAAATGGTCGTAATGACACCGGAAAGTGGTCTTGGGAATGTCCTGCTCCCTCACGCGAATCTGATGGTACATGAATCTCAAATCAATCTTTGAGAAGAACTTGGCCCCTCTCAGGTCATCCATCAACTCATCGATCCATGGGATGGGGTACCGGTTCTTCATGGTCTTCTTGTTCAGGGCCTTGTAATTAATGCACATCCTCAACGTGTCGTCCTTCTTCTTCACCATCACTACTGAAGAAGCAAAGGGATTGGTGCTAGGACGGATGTGTCCAAGAGCTAAGAGCTCATGGATAGCCCTCTCAATCTCATCCCTCTGGGCCTCCCGTACTGACGTGGCCTTCTCTCTCAAAACTCGAAGGTCCGTCCGAAGCCGATGATACCGTTGTCTGCGACCATCATCCAATACCTCAGTACCTGCTAGTGCCTCATCGAAGGTGGATACATCTCCTGACACTGCACCCATCTGTGTGCTGCTACCACCCGAAGACTCGGACGCGACTCCGGTCATCACCTCAATGGATGGCTCTACTGGGGTAGGCTTTACCTTCTCCACTACCACATCAACTGACACGGCCGAGGAGGTCTCCAATGAGGGTGAATCCTGTGTCACACTAGGTGTAACCTCGGACTCCCTGCAACCCTGTGTTCCCTCATCCTCCAAGTGCGAGGTAACCATTTTAATGGTTTCCCTCTCCGATACTCGGTCAAGCTGGAAAGAGGTATCCAACTTGTTCACCCAAGCTTTTTCTGAGCGCCTGGATGACCCGTCAAATGTCGGTAGATGGAATCTGTCCACTGTGCGCTGTAAGCCCCCATCATGTGAGCGCCTGTTCCCTCTGTGAAAGTTGTGAGGTCTACTATCACGCTGGAGCTGAACAAAGTCTCTGAATGAGAGAGCCTCCATGAACTCCTGCCTGTATGCCTGGTACTCTGCAAAATAGTCACCCATGTGGCGCGGCTCCGGCTCTCGCTGTGCTCCTGCCCCTATTTCTTCATCCAGAAAAGTGGGCATGGTAGGACGTGTGGGTGTATGTGATGCCATATGCTGAGTGGCACCATGCTCCAGCAAATGGTGGGATGTGCCTGATCCCTCAACGATCTGAAAACTAACCTCCAACGCAGTGAGTCTCTGTGACACATCCTGCATGTGTTGGAGCACCTCTCTAAATCTCCTCTCATCATCATCACCTGCCATCGGCTCTTTCTGCTATGTGTCTACAGGCTCCTCAGAAACTGCACGGCTGTTGCAAAACCATACTGCTGCTTACTTCGACCTCCGATTTACCCACTGAAAACTACTCAGAAAATTCTAGGAATTTGGGAAGGTGATCCTTGCCAAAAACCCAGAAAACGTTTCTTCTAATTCCAACCTTCAAAATTTGACCCTTTATATTTTGGCCCTTTTTCCAATTTCGTTTTTGGTACTGCAACTGCTATTGCTCTCCAAAATTCCAGTAAACCTCTGTATGATCTCTTTCCCAATGTCATAGACCACAGGCTGAGCCAGAATTATGCTCTGATACCACTGTAATATCCCCAACGGGAAATAGACAGTAATACACAGAAATACAACATGCAAATATATAGAAAAATGCCAGGACTGGAAAATAGAGCAAGTACACATAAAAATACCAGAAATGCTAAGCCATTTTATTAATCTGAGAATATATATATATGGGTACAATAGATAATCAGAATAAGTGCACCTATCCTTGCACAAGGCAAGTGAAGAACCCTCTCAGAATAGGAAATGGCTGCTATAGAGACTGCGTCCCAGCTGCTGGAGAAATCTGCCGTAAACTGCTGTTGCTAGAATGAACTGAAGCTAGGGGCTGATCCCCTTGCCGAAATGAGCTGAAAATCGGCAGACCACCTGAACTCACCACCCCGGACAAAACCCAGAAACCATATACAAAACGGACCACCTCCGAAAATCACCCCCATAAACCCTCCTCCTAGAAAAACGCTGTCCCTCCAAGAACTGCGTAGACACCAACTGAAATAGGCTGAAATGGGGCCACAACTCCTCGGGAAAATCTCCCACTGATAAAAGCTGAACCTCCACACCGGAATAGGCCTGAATCTCTTGCAGAAATCTCTACCACTGAACAGCTCCAACTCAAACTGCGTCCTCCCTCCAAGGACTGCGCAGTCACCCAATGAAGCTCAGCTCCTCAGCAAAACTCCCAAAAAAAACACCTGCAAATCTCCTGCTAAAGACTGAAGAAAAACCTTGCCCGAGCAGGCACTCGAAGTCCCCCGGGGCCAAGGGTGAGATCTCCGACCGGAGACACTCAGTCGCACTAAACAGTGCTGCAGACCGACTAAACAGCCAGCGTGCTCAAGTAGACAGAAGTCTAGCTCAATATCATCAACAATATCAATAATGCCCAAATGAAGAGGCTCCTCCCCCTTTTATAGCATTGGTTTCCCTCCAAAACCAACGTCCTCTCTTTCATTGGCTCCTCCACGTGGTGTGTGGCCCCCCTTGGCTCCTCCCTTAAGTTACAACGTTGCATCTACTAGGGAAACACTTTATTTTATTTAAGTGAGTTAGACCCCTTTTCTCACTTTTATTTATTAATAAACTATAGTCGGCAAAACTATACAAAAATCAAATATTCCAATTAGCGGTGCTAATTAGGAATATTACAACTGAAGAAGCAAAGGGATTGGTGCTAGGACGGATGTGTCCAAGAGCTAAGAGCTCATGGATAGCCCTCTCAATCTCATCCCGATAGGCTTTGGGGTGCCTATAGGGTGTAGTGATGATAGCCTGGATACCCTGCTCCAGCTCAATAGTGTGCTCAAACCCCCGATCTGGTGGTTGTCCTGGTGGTATCTCCCCAAATACCGTAGCATACCTGTCGAGAATGGACTGTACATCTCGATGTACGGCCTGCCCTGTAGATCTTGCCTCCAACACACGCAACTCCACTGCCCACTCTATGTCCCCCTTCCGAAAATCTGCCTCCATCCGGTGTGTTGAAACTGTCTATGGTAGGTAGGTGTGCATCCCCCGAATCTTCTCATGCCTCCCATCTTATCCGACCACTCCATCTCCAAGGTCTCCCAGTCAGTGGTGACCTTTCCCAGCGTGATCAGCCACTGTACCCCCAATATCACGTTGGTGTCTGGAATGTCCACCATGAAAAAATGATCTGTCAGGGTATACGTCCCCATGGTCACTGCCAAGGCTGGCACATACCTGGCACAATGCATAGTCCAATCCCTTGGAACCAGTAACGAAAACCCAACAAAGGTCTCTGTCGGTATGCCCCTCCGCTATACCAGCTGGGCATCAATGAAGTTGTGGGTGGCCCCACTGTCTACCAACACTGAGACACGCTGCCCCCGTACTGTGCCTCGAACACGCAGTGTCAAATACTTGGGAACTCCTCGCAAAGCTGCAAGGGCTCCCCCGATGGGTGCAAAAGCTGCACCTCCCACTCCCGGTGATGGAGGTGGCAGATGATCCCCTCTCTGCGCTGTACTACTGCCTCTAGCCTCTATCTCCTCATACTCCTCTTCTTCCCCGCTACTATTGGATAAGACCTCGATGTAGTGTGCCTTCCCTGCGGCACAATAGTGTCCTGGTGCCCATGGCTTATGGCACGTGAAGCATAACCTCCTCTGCTTCATATCTCTCCTGGTCTCATCATCTCCAGGCCATCTACGCTGGTTCCCCCTGGGAGGTGGAACCCTCTCATCCTTTCCCTTCGTTGGAATGTCGATCTCTGGGGAAAAGGAGCTCTAGTCCTAGGCAGTGCATCCAGCAAATTTCGAGTCCTCTCAACTGCATCATGGAGTGTCGCTAGTCTCGTCAATCTGACTAATCCCCGTAGAGGCTCCGCCAATCCATCTATGAACATATAGATCATCCAAGCTGTGGATAAATTAGGTACCATCACGGAGAGTCTCAAAAACTCTGATATGTACGTGTCCAGCCTCCCGGTCTGCTTGAGCTTTGTTAGCTCAACAAAATGCTCCTTTGGATCCCTTTGATCAAAACGCTCTACCAAACTCCGCATAAACTCGGCATATGTTGTCACTCTCGAGTGCCCCAATGTAACCATCCTGTGAAACCACCAATCCTGGGCCTCGCCCTCTACGTGCAGCGCTGCCACCTTGATGGCCTCTAGCTCTGCCATTTGATTAAGCTGGAAATATATATCCAACTTCTCCACCCAAGCTTCTGCCGAATACTTGGACGATCCGTCAAACGTCGGTATATGGAATCTGCCCACCGTGCGCTATAAGTCCCCGTCATGTGAATGCATGTTCCCCCTGTGATGGTTGCGGGGTCTGCTGTCCCGCTTGAGCTGAACAAAATCATGGAAAGTGAGGGCATCTCTAAACTCCTAAACGTATGACTGGTACTCAGCAAAGTAATCTCCCATGTGTGTCGGTTCTTGCTCCTGCTGTGCTTCTGCCTCAATGTCTGCGGCAAGAAATGTAGGCATCGTGGAACGGGGGGTGTGTGTGATGCCATCTACTGCGCTGTGAGGTGCTCCTGTAAATGATGAGATGTGCCTGAGTCCTCTCCAACATGGAAACCCCTTGGGTTCTCGTGCTATCTAGAATCTTTCGTGAATCTCTGCCCCATTTCCTCTATCCGTCTCCACAAATCCTGTACTGATTTGAGGAGAAGTTCCCCGAACTCCTTATCGGCATTTCTTTCTTCCGCCATTGGTCCCTCTTCCTCTGAGTCCACTACTGGAACGTTGTCACCTTTCCCGAAGGTGAGCTCTAACCTCCGATCTTGGTCTTTATATTTTCTTCCCCGATAAGTGATGTATGGTTTTCCTGCTGGTGTCATACACAATCTGCGCCACAGGCTGAGCCATGTCTATGAGCTCTGATACCATTGTAATATTCCAAGTAGAAATAAACAGCAATATAAAGCACATAAACAAAGACAAACAACAACTAGAGAGATATCACATGAACAATAACCAATATGGAGAACGTTGAGCCATTTTATTAATACTGAAAGATAGAAATGAGTACAAAGGTGATCAGAATGATGGCACCTCGGCTTGCACTAGGCAAGCGTAGAAATGCTCTCAAATTGTGACCTGGAATGGCTGCTAACTCAAGACTACGTAATCTCCAGTGCTGCTGGTGTTGTTGCTGCTACTGCTGGAATGAAAAGTTGATTTGGGTCTATTCCCATCCTCAGAAAATTATAAAACTCTGGAAATGGCCTCTTCACACAAAACCTAGAAAAGCCCAGAGAGCTTTTTGAAAATGGTTGACCCTCGAAAATACCTCCCTTGAGGCACTACGCTATCCCCAAAGGAGAAACGTTGCCCCTGAGTGCTCTGATGCAAATGATGGCCTCCAACTCTGTGAAGATGCTAGAATATGGAAGGGTTGATCCCTCTCCAACTCCTCCGGGCAAAATCCCATGATAAACCCTCAATCTGGAATTCCCTCTATCCAAGACTGCGTCCTCCCTCTCACTGACTGCGTTGTCTCTTCCAAAGAATGCTCCCAACTGTGGATGTTGCTATCCTCTCCGGAAAAACAAGGTGGAACTCCTCACCCGATCAAGCACTTTAAGTCTCTCGGGGCTAAGGTTGGGATCTCTGAATGGAGACACCCGATGTACTGAACAGTACGTGCAGACTTTGCTAAACAATAAGCGTGCTCAATGTCAAAAGACAAATATCAAAGATGCATAATCAGAATGAATGAGAATGAGGAGACCCTCCCTCCTTTTATGCTTGGTGATCCTTTCCCTCACCTAGGCCCCACCAATCTCTACGTTGTCCCCTTAAGCCACGTTGTCCATCTCTCTCTGCACTTGCTTGGCCCCACGCTGTCTACGCTGCCCCTTTTCCCATGCTACCACTTGACCACTAGGCCCCACTTTGCCAAATAGACATGTCTCTTAAGTGACTTCAAGAAATACTTTTTATCCTAAGTGTGAGCTAAGTGTCCTCTTCACCCACTTTATTTATAATTTAACGTTATAAAGGCAAAATAGTCAAAATTAATATTTCCAATTAGCTATTGCTAATTGGGAATATTACACAAACACACGCTCTTTAATGTATCTATATGTACCATAGTATTAGAAACCGGAACCGGTGACCAGACCGGTCCACCTAACAAACTGGGTTTCAAACCGGAAGCAATCAAACCAAGACTGGTTAGATCTCAATGAACCGGTTTTAGAAAACACATGAAATAAGTATTTTTTTAATGAAAAAAAGAACTATTTTTAAGATTTAAAACTATGATTCCAAACCAATAAACACAAAATATGCAAAGTTTGTTCATATATACCATGTAAAGGTGAATATATCAAAATGGTACCAAGAGCAATACATATCAACAACAAAATATATAATCAATGAGGCTCTAAATGGCTTCTAGAGTTCAAAATCAAAGCCAACAAAGTATGGGGCCACTTGTCTTACTACAAATCCACATATATGATATTAATGATCATCATTATCACTTGAAACTTCTCATCATGACCAAACTCAGTTGGTTGAGTCTCGACTCCCAAACTTTGCAACTGCTTGAATCACAAATTTCTCTATTGGTTCAGTGACTTGACTCTCAAACCTCTGAAGGTATTCTGCCCTAATATGCCCTATTACTTCATTTGGTGCTCCACATGGCTTTACATGGCCTCCTATCCCAACCAAGTGTTGCTTGAACTTGTAAATACCCCCTCCTGCAATAGATTTTTGGCAATATGTGCAGGATCATTTTTCCATCAATCATATCACAATGAGCCCATGCAGTATCCTTGGCTTTTGGAGGCATGATGGCTACTACTTAGCTCCAACTCTCTGTTGTTCCACTACTCCAGCAAAAACTCAACACCCTCCAAGCTCCCAATCAAACTCACAAAAACTCCAAATGAGATGTGTGAGGCAAATGAGGGGGGTGAGCTCATTTTAAAGGGTTGGAGAAGGTGTTTTTGGAGGGAAACAACCCTTACTTTCCCTCCAAAACACCCTAGAACCTTCTTAAACCATGTCGTGTGGGTCGGTCGCGGCCTTAGCAATGAATCGTTCGGTTTAGGACAGAACCGGACGGTTTGAACATAAACCGGTCAATTCCATCCTAAATCGGTCGGTTGGCACCGGTTTTTTTGGTTTTTGGGCGAAACCAGGCCTTGAACCGGGTTTTTTGCCGGTTCGACCCAGTCGGCCAATGAACCGGCCAATTTGACTAGTTATCAGTTCAAACCAACCGGTTTTTAATACTATGGTATGTACACACACATACACATCAAAGTAAATCCAAATAGTTAAACACCAAATATGCATTGCTAGCCCTGAACATGCTCACCAACTTATCATACATCTCCTTAGATGTCTTCAACTCAAAAACGTAAGCAACCAAGTGCTTATGAATAGAATCATGGATAATCATCTTTGTTTTGATTTCCCCTTTTCTATACTTCATCTTCGTGGCAACAGCTGCATTTGATGGAGGCTCTTGAATCTTCCCCTGCACATGGTCCATGACATCTTGATCTACTAGCACCAAATCCAAGGACATTTTCCATGCATGATAATCCGACTTATCAGTCAATTTATTATCAGCCTTGAAACCCTTGTAGGTTGAAGAGGCCATTTATCCTTAATAGGATTTCCTTCCTTCAGAGATTGCTTCTAACACCAGCTTGGACTCTTGGACTTTGTCTTCACCTCAGCTCTTATACCATGTTAAATTTAGATAACCATGGTGTTCTATTCTTGATGTACTTTTACTTCAATCTTTCTTAGGCCCGATACAAAATAGCAATCACATAAACATGAAAGTGTTATGAACCTAATTCATAACTTATGTAATAAATATAGTCATTAATAGAATAAATGTAATTACTAAATAATCAATTAGAATTATGTAATTAGTGATTAAGTTAGCTGAAAAGGCATGTCTAAAAGACATGCCCATTCATGAAAAGGTACCTACATAGGTATAAAAGCAAGACCTCATTGTAACTTTCAATCGTCATATTCATATCATATCAATAAAATATTTATTATTATAAATACCTCTTGTGTATTTTTATAATTAAAGCCATTTTGCTATTAAGTCAACAAATCTACAAGTCTTGCTACTACAGTAACCAAATCTTCAGTTTCCACTGCTACAGTGGTATCAGAGCCATATCAAAGCAATCAGAGCCATGGCACATAATATCGTCTTACAAGCCTATGAGTGTAGTGTACGAGCCCGAGAATATTGTTTACCGTATAATGTGCCATTACGTGAAGATCCCAAAAAAATTGAGCAGATTAGAAAAATTCAAGAAAAGCTTCAGCAATTAGAAAAAACATGTGCAGAAGTCACAAACGGTTATAAAAAAATTTCTGCATGTTGTAAAAATTTTTTTGCAGTAATCCATAATAAAGAAGATGAACAATTTCATAAAAATGTGGAAAAAGAAAAAGAAGAAAATCATGAGAAACAAAAAGATAAAAAATGTTGTAATAATGAGAAAGCAGTTAGTTACGCCAAGGGAAAATCAAGTAGAACATCCATGGGAAATTCAAGCGAATATATTCCCCCACCAATGCATAATAAAGGAAAAAAGGAAGAGAAATGTTGGAAGTGTGGAGATAAATATTTCACAGGGCATATATGTGCCTTTTATACAAGAAATGAAATTGCCACGGTTCAAATAAAAGAAAAAGATATTGAAAAAAATATTTATGATGATGATCCAAATAAAAATGATGTGGATGAGGACTATTGTGAGAAACAAGAAAATGAACAATATCGTGACAATGAGGAAGAAGACATTGTTGGTGATAAAAAGGAAATTTTGGAAGGAACTCGTTTGGCTTGTTATCGAAAAGGACAGAAATTCGGTGAAGGATATAAGCAAGACTTTGGTATATATTGTAACTGCTATCAAAAAGTGGTGTGTTGTTCAGAGTTTGAAGCATTTAATCCCCCATTTCGTCCTAACAGCACCCTACCACAACATCCACATCAACAACAGAATGCTTTTCCTGGGAATGTTCCGCCACTATTTCAGAACTAGTTCCAGGCTCCTTGTTCTCCACATTACCAGCTTCCTCATCCCTCTCAATTGCAACTTCCACAGAACCCACAAAATAAACAGCGGCAAGAGCAACAAGGTTTACAGCATCCAATGAATACTCATGTTAATAACTATCAGAATCAATATCCTAACCACAATCCTCAGTGTAATGTTTCACTTTTACAGCAAAATCAGCTTTCTCATCCCAGCCTGCCACAACAAGAACACAACCAGGGAAACCCTCGGCAGTCAAAAAGGGCTAGAAAAACTCGTCAGCCAAGAGGCAAACCCAAACAGCAAGAGGTGAAGAGAGATTCATTGCCTCCTGCTCCAACTCCTTAGGTTCCACAATCTTCTGATAAACGCTCTCAGCAATCCAACAATACTAGTAAAAATGTTCACAAGGATGAAATGGCTTTGAATTCAATTGTGGAACAATCTGATAATCAAGAATCAAAGCACAACGAGGACCTCAATAATGAAAAATTGGAGCAAACTCAGTCTTCTAACTCCATCCTTGGTCAAAATGCTGCTAAGGAGAACATGGATTCAATGGAAATTGACATGAAAATGGATACCACTCGGGGTGGTGGTCCAGATGAAAGAGGTTTTCCCGTGTACCCAGTTGCAAGCTCCTCAGTGTCAGTCCATGCTGCACAAGGAGAAAGTCCGTGTACACTTGGAGGTGAGGCTGTGGAGGTTATTAGTATTCTGGAAAGTGAACAGAAAGCTAAAGAGGGTGCACATGCCCCCCATGCAAATGGTTCTCGATTAAATGTGAGCACTAGCAGTGGCACAGTGGATTCAATGAACATTGTTTCTGTTAAAGCTTGTTCTCCATCAAGTGTCAAGAACAAAGCCAATCTTGGAGGTAGACATAGGAATGTAGAAGCTCTTCATGATAAATATTTTCCAATTGATGCAGAGGATTATGATGACTGCCAAAGCCAACAACACGGGTCGCTACTGGAGCATTTGAAGAAAGGATCAGCAGTTAAGCCCACGGAAATTGACACTGGATGGCCTCCAGATCTTCGAGAGTGAGGTCATTTTCAATGTTCACCATCTTGTGGTCATTTTCGGCTATTGTGCACGCAGTAAGTGTACCCGCAATAGTTCAACAGAGCAAGTTGAGAAGCGTCGCGATATCCAATCGCTAGGTAGCCTCCGAAAGTTGGAAGAGAGTGGGAAGATCCAAATTCACAAACTGCACATCCCACGCGTCAACATCCTTTTTCGGATGCGGGGGATGATCAACATGGTATGTGCAATATTCAAGAATCTTTTTCAAAATGTCGCTGGACACAAAAGACAGAGGAATGGAATTTTCAAAGCCGACGTCCTCCACCACATTCTTTATTATCGCCGACTGAAATGCCACCGCTTCTTTCACGTCAAATATTTTGCCATCAGAGCTCTCGAGTCTCACAATCTGATCTTTGCGTACCACCGCCTCCTTCTGCCTGTCAATGTCTCTCCAGTCTCCGAACAGGAGGTGTTATCAGATCAGCAGGTCTATTTGTTTTTCTTTATTCGCAGAGAAAGTGACTACAATGGTGCTGCTGCAGTGCCCACAACTATACATGATGTTGTTATTTCATTAGCTGGAGATAGTGAAAAGGTAAATAACGGTGCACAATATGATTTTACTTCGGATCCATGGTTTAGGGATCGGGTAGATCAGCCCAAACCCAATTCGGTTGTAAAGGTTAAGCAAATACCCCCTTACGAGAAGCGGGCAGGATTTGTCCCTCGCAAGTTCGAAGACTTCGGCCATGGGGGCGCCTTCCTAGACATTCACATTGCCCAATATCCACTGGACATGGGACGCAAGGAAGAAAGAAAAGACACCAAGATTCTGCCCGTGAGCGTCGATGTGCAGTGCAATATAGCCTTCGATGCCATTGTTAAGCAGAACGAGAATGCATCCAAGGTTGTGTTTTCTCAACATAAGGAGATAAACGAAACAACCCATATCAAATACACGCCTTCACAGCAATCAGTAGCTAAAATCGGTTCTCTTGCTTACGGGTCCTCTCCAAACATTAGTTCGAAGGAAAATCAATGCATCAAGGATTCTTCCCTCTGCAGATCTTCCGCAACTTTTGAAGGAAATTCATTAAAATCGGGAGCTAGTTATAGGGACATATGTTTGCCAGTCAAAAATTTAATTGCGGAGACTATGATTCAGGCCTCAATGGTCAGTTCTTGCCCTAGCTTTCGGATGAAAATTCTGTGGATGTTCCGGCAAATGCGAAGAAGCAGAACAATCTTGGGACACCCAATGGATTCGATGCATAGCGGAACGCTTTTAAAAACCATAGCGGAATGTCGTAGTATTCCGCTGTGTCTGTCGCACCCGACAAATCTCCACTGTGTAAACCCGTATCCAAGCCGAACCTGCTGGTACCATTGTTTCGACAGGAGACTCTATCATCCGATGCATTGTTCAAGCCCTCGTTGTCCCGATAGAATCAACACACTAAAAACTCTACCGTCTCCTCCACCACCAAGCATTGTAGCCTGTCCAAGAGTCAAAGGACGTAATGTGGTTCTGGCCACTGTTCATGACAAGTGTTAAGGTTCAACTATATACGTTATTACATCAACTATGTTATGCTAGGACATAGAGACATCGGACATAGAGACATCACAAAATTAGATTATAAATTAAATTAAAATTTAATTAATTCAATTAATTCAATTTTAAAAAAATAAAAATAAAAAATAAAAAATTTGGATATTATTAATTTAATATTATAAAATAATAATAATAATAATAATAATAATAATAATGAAGGAATTATGGGTACGAATTATATGTTCAAGATAGCAACATGAAGAAACTTGGAAGGCAATTAAAGTAAAAGAAGTTGTCGAAAAGTTAAGCTTTGAGGACAAAGCTTTTCGAGAAGAAGGCAATGTTATGAACCTAATTCATAACTTATGTAATAAATATAGTCATTAATAGAATAAATGTAATTACTAAATAATCAATTAGGATTATGTAATTAGTGATTAAGTTAGCTGAAAAGGCATGTCTAAAAGACATGCCCATTCGTGAAAAGGTACCTGCATAGGTATAAAAGCAAGACCTCATTGTAACTTTCAATCGTCATATTCATATCATATCAATAAAATATTTATTATTATAAATACCTCTTGTGTATTTTTATAATTAAAGCCATTTTGCTATTAAGTCAACAAATCTACAAGTCTTGCTGCTACAGTAACCAAATCTTCAGTTTCCGCTGCTACAGAAAGTAAAATGCTGATAGAACACAATAATAGATCAATAGAAGACAAGCTAAATATAGGTCAGTTTTACAATTCCTTTTGTCCAACAAAGATATGAGATATTGTTGTGTTACGGCAATCAGCAAGATGCTTCAACCAGCAAAATCTTTCTCAGTGAGCCAATCTTTCATATGTCACGCCCACAGCCCTCAAAGATAGCTCATCACAAGTCAATGCATGTCGACCCAAAAACAGCACAGAAAAGTCAACGCAGGCAATAGCAAAAAAGTCAAAGAAACAAATTAGGGCTTCGATCAAACAACCCATAATTCCTCGATTTTAGTGCCCAATTGTATGGCCTCCTAAAATCGAAATTTTGGCAGAAGATTGAGGTCAAACGACCAAGGGTTGACCACGGTCAACGCTGCAGCAAAAAGCCCTAAACAGATCCACAGAAATCAGCAACTTCACTCCACACGTGTGAGGGGGGAAAAGGCCTCCAAAGGCTATCGAACCAATCATATCACAATGAGAGAATGTGTGATGAGTTGATGATGAAATGACCTCCAAGGCTCTCCAATTTATATCCATCAATGAGGGTGTGACACATCTATTAGGCATGTGAGCCTACATTACAAATCTAGCCGACCTTGCACATGTGGAAAATGAATTCAAAATAAATGTTCTGTTCATCCGATCAAGATGATCTTTAGATCAATATTGCAACTCTCCGAAAGAGGAATCCAACAAAATATGAACATTGTCATATGAGCAGTGCAACATGGAGTTTGGACCTAGTTGCCCAAAATTAACACTGCCCCATGAGATTCCGAGTCGAGATATGCTCCCCGATGCGGTTACAGCTCAAGATGTGCTCCTTGATGATATGCTCTCCGATGATGATTGATGATGATATTTTGGGTAGTAGCACGCTAATTGAGATTCCGAATGGTAGCCTGACGGATTAAGGGTGGTAGCCTAAGCTCCCCTCCGGTGAAAAATTCTTCTACTTCTAGATCCGAGAATGTTCAGCACATGAGCAGCAACAATCAAGAGATAAGTTGGAATAAGCATGAGAAGTACATTGATGATTTGTAATAATGAAGGATCAGAGCATGACGACTACATGACAAAGATGATCAGTGAGGATACGTGATGATGCATGAAGATACCAGAATGACATATTGATCGATGAACAAATATTGGCAGGTGGAATTCTCCCTAGTTGAGAGGGAGTGCTAAAATTATTCAACTGCGGTCAAATTCTACTTTGGATAGCTTAGATGGTTGAGATTATAATTGGATTAGATTCCTCTTTTCGAGAGGACCAAAATCGACCTATAGATCGCCTCAATCGGTTAAACGAAAGTTAAATTATGAATTATTTTATTTATTAAAATGAAATGGAATGTGTTGACCTAAGCACATGTGGATTTAGTCAATCGGCCTCAACCCCAAGCAGACCCTCACGACAACTATAAATAGAAGTGACCTCAAGCTCATTCTCACACATTTGCTCAAGCGATTTTCTTCTTGCACACTTTGTCTTGGTTCGTCTATTCTGTTTTGGCTCACACAGGTTCGACGGAAGAAGTTCGCGCAGGGTCCGAAATCACAGGCAAGAGGCTCACTCTGATCTAGGACTTCTGGGCCATAGTCGCAAGCACAAAACTAGCGAAATCGGACTCTAGCCGTAGGTACAACGTGGCAAGGTAGTGGCTGTACAAATTTCTGAATCTTTACACTTTATGCAGAAATTATTACCGTTAATCTGGTCATGCTCCTCCTACTTAGACAAGTTATTAACTGAATAAATTCAAGCTAAAATCAAAGCAAAAACATAACAGATCTCTACCAATCCAGATCTAGAATAAGTTCATGCACACATAGACAAAGTGACACAGTTATTTCTGGACAATTAGTCCACGGAAAAACCCAATGCGAGAAAACCAGTCCCTAGTTGCTGGAGGGTTTTATTATTAAGAATTTTCTGAATACAAGAAGCATGGGTTCAAGATTTGGAAAACCCGACAAAGAAATATTAGATCTATAGCTCATTGGCTGATCTAGGACCATAATAATGACTGATCCACACCCTCAAACGGGATTTACAGAAATCAACCAAGATTAGGGCCTAGAAACCCCAGCACTGCCCCTGAAAGCCTTTGCGTTAGCCTCTGAAGCCCCTCTAACCCTCAGCGCTACTGTCGTATTCTAGACCTCGGGATCAGATCATCCCCTTGGCCTAAATAACCCTCTCTGCAGCTGAAACACTTCAGAGTATTCTTGGCAAACCCTGCCCTAGAATCTCAGCTTAGCTTCAGTGCTCTGCCTCTGTGTGTTTTTACAAATGACCCCAAGCCTTTCCTTTATACTTTTCTCACTGGGAAACCAATGGCCATGATCAGATCTTGATCCGTGTGACTTAAGACAATTTCATCTCATGTTTAATTAAATTCACTTTAATTATTTAAGTTCCCTAAGTTTTAACTTAGGAAATTCATTAAAATAATTAATTAATTTAATATCTCCCAAACTGGATGAAATTTCCCAAATCAATTTCTCGGTCTTGTAGATCAAGTGTACTCTAGTCCCTCCACAAAATTTGGGAGCTAGAGCACAACTGATGCTACCCCAAATACACAAAATCTCAACACTCCCTCTTAGCATCAAGGGTGTGCTCTAGCAATACATCACACTTATGCATTAAAAGATTTTGGGCACTGATTCTGTGTTGCTGAAACTTGGCCTGCTGCCACTCAACTCTGCACTGCTGCTTCCAATCTGTATTGTTGCCCATGACTCTGCCACTGCCACTGCAACCTCTGTACTGCAGCTCCCTCTCAATATGTTGCATCTGTGCTGCTCCTAGCACTGCCACTACTGATCTGTTGCACTGCAGCGTCAGTTATTGAGAGAAACAACTGAATCTCCTGCCCAATCTTTCACAGACAAGTCAGCTGGGCTGCATCCTCATCACTGAAGCTCCATAGGCTACAACTCTACACTACTTAAGCAGACTCCCGCTGCACTACTGAAGTCACATCAGCCCCTTGTGCTGAAATCTCTCACGCTGCTGCTGCACTACGCTGTCCCTCTGAAGTCTTCTGCGTTGTTGCAGCTCTGCCTTGCGTAAGCAGCTCTGCTCTACGTTGTTGAAGTCACATCAGCCTATGCGCTGCTGCTGCTTCTACGGTGTTGTTGTTGCTGCTCTGCATTGTTCCTCCCAACCTTCAGATCTGCCTCTGCTTCATCTGTGATCTATGCACCCACTGCTCCTCTCGTCCCGCTACTATCTTAAGGTTGTCGTAACTCGCATGTGATCCAAGAGATGAGCTGCTCAATTATCCCGCCTTACTTCTATGTAGCTTTTCTACATATCCATGTCACCCCACCTCCGTGGATAATGAGCACTCATGGCTGCATCATCTTCTGACCCATCATCTACCACAGCGGCTTTGGAAGAAGATGCTTCCTTGTCCCTTTTCTTCTAAGGACAATTGCTAACAAAATGTCCCATTTCACCACACTGGAAGCACTTGATCTTTGAGAGATCCTTCTTCTTCTTTGGCTGCCTCTTTGATGTCAAGGCTGCATCTTCCTCATCTTCCTTCTTTACTTTGCTCAATCCAGAGTTGTGTTGCTTCTTGGTGAATCTGCAGAGTTCTTCTTGACGCAGAATTGACCACAAGTTGTCCCAATCTGGGAGGTCCACTCTACCCAAGATACTTTGGACAAAGGTTTCCCACTCATCTGTGACTGCATTGAAGGCAGTCCTGACTATCACATCGTCTTCCACCTTAGCACCCATTGCAGTCAACTGATATCTGATTGACTGCAATCTGAAGAGAAAATGCTCCATGTCTTCTCCCTTGGTCATCATGAATGACCTCATCTGAGTTTGCAACAACATCTTTCTTTGGACAGATTTTCCCTCATATAGGGAGATCAAGGCCTTCCACATCTCATTAGTTGTCTTCTTTTCAGCTAAGTGTGGTACAATATGGTCCTTGATTCCATCCAAAATCAGCCGCTTGGCATGCCCAGCAGCCTCCTTATGCTTCCGAAGGAGATATGGATCTGTCGGTGTGGCCATAGTTTGCTCTGCATGGTCTCTAAGATTGTATGCCTCAAGGACTATCAGGATCCTTGCCTTCCAAACTGAAAAGTTTGAGAGGCCATCTAGCCTGTCTTGATCACGCAGTCCATGAGGAGCCATTTGCTCAGAACGTGTCAGAACTTCCTTTTCTCTTTGCTAGAGAAATGGATCTAAGGCCCTTGGTGAAACAGGTACCTTTTGCTCCCTCTGACCACTGATTTCCCTCCTTGGAAATCTACCAAATTAACTATGATTCAGCTCTCTTTGATCCTCTGATCAAACTGCAAGTTTCTTTTGGCTAAAAACTTTCTGAGAAGTTGATCTCCTCCCGCTCTTTATCACTTGTGCTAAGGCTAAAAATCTGAAAACTTCAGAAATTTAACCCCACCAGCGCCTTCTGAATTTCTGCAGCTTTTCTGCAGTGTTTTCTGGATCTGACAGATTCAGATCTAAATCACATTGGCTGGCTTCAGATCAAACCAGCGTTGTTCTCAAGCTGCCTCTGCGCAGTAATTGTGTGGGCTTGCTAGGAGACAGCGTTATTCATCATCACCCTTCCCTCTGCGTGAATCTGCCTCTGAAAACTGTGTTGTCCCTTAAGATCTGCGTTTCTGTTGCTTTTCCAGCTGCTTCGTGCAGCTAGAACCTTCTGTCTTTTGTTGGTGACCCTCCTAGATCTGCAATTGCTCTGATACCATGTAGAAATTTCTGAATCTTTACACTTTACGCAAAAATTATTACTGTTAATCTAGTTATGCTCCCCCTACTTAGACAAGTTATTAACTAAATAAACTCAAGTTAAAATAGAAGCAAAACACATAACAGATCTCTACCAATCCAGATCTAGAACAAGTTCATGCACACATAGACAAAGTGACACAGTTATTTCTAGATAATTAGTCCCCGGAAAAACCCAATGCGGGAAAACCGGTCTCTGGCTACTGGAGGATTTTATTATTAAGAATTTTCTGAATACAACAAGCCTGGGTTCTAGATCTAGAAAACCCAACAGAGAAATATTAGATCTACAACTCATTGGCTGATCTAGGGCCAAAATAATGACTTTTCCACACCCTCAAACGGGATTTACAGAACTCAGCCAAGATTAGGGCCTAGAAACCCCAGCGTTGCAACTGAAAGCCTCTGTGTCAGCCTCTAAAGCCCCTCTAACCCTCAGTGCTGCTCCGGAAGGGATTGCATTACCCCAGACTGGGTGATGCAGTCACTTCGTTACCCCTTAGGGTCTCTACGTAACCCTTGAGGGTTTCCTGCTAAAAATCATGTTGTCCCTGAGGGACTGTGTTGTCCTTGCTGTTGTAACTTGTTGTTGCTCTCCTGCTTCTGCACTGCCTCTCTAAGCTAATCTCTGCCTCTTGTGTATTCTAGACCCCAAGATCATATCATCCCCTTGGCCTAAATTCCCCTCTGTACAGCTGAAACAATTCTGAGTATTCTTAGCAAACCCTGCACTAGAATCTCAACTTAGCTTCAGTGCTCTGCCTCTGTGTGTCTTTACAAATGACCCCAAGCCTTTCCTTTATACTTTTCTCGTTGGGAAACCAACGGCCATGATCAGATCTTGAATCAATGGCTAAGATTAAAAGAAAGCTTGATCCGTGTGACTTAAGACAACTTCATCACATGTTTAATTAAATTCACTTTAATTATTTAAGTTCCCTAAGTTTTAACTTAGGAAATACATTAAAATAATTAATTAATTTAATATCTCCTAAACAAGATGAAATTTCCCAAATCAATTTCTGGGTCTTGTAGATCAAGTATACTCTAGTCCCTCCACAAAATTTGGGAGCTAGAGCACAACGATGCTACCCCAAATACACAAAATCTCACAAACATTGGTACATAACACAGTACGTCAGTGGGCAAGGTAGCGGCTAGGGCTTTATGTCCAGATTGGGTTGATCTGGGCCATAGTCGTAGGCACAGTGTGTTATGCCTGCGCCCTGGGACCCATAGTCGTAGGCATAGATTGCTATGTGTGCGGGTAAGGGATTTCTGAGCAGATCTGGGCTAGAACAACCCCAGTTGTTCGCGCAGTGTTTCATCCGCACAGTCACAAAAGCTCGCAATCAGTTTTTTGGTAGCATCCTGGATTTAGATCTAGGATTTGACAATTGATTTCAGTTGGCTTCAGTGATCTATTGGATCTGTGTTTTAGATCTGCAAATTTGTAGATTTGTTCAGTATATTTCTACTACAAGTCGGGCCCTCAAAGATGGATCTACAAGCCCGGTTTCCACTGCCAGATTGCGTTGTTCAACAGTATGCTACAGGCAATGACACTGCATTACAGTTCTCAGAATCAGGATTCTTCAACAAAAGTATGTTTATGGTTATATTATGCATGTGCTAGTTGTTTTACTGCATTATGAAGATATGGATCAATGGATCATTGTACTCTTGTTGAATCATTTGTTGATGATCTAAGAAGAAGAATTTGCAAGGGTTTTCCCATAGTGGGTTTTGCCCTAGTCTCGGACCAATCCTGGTGTCTATATGTGTGCATGCTTTTCTTCCTATGTTTCTTTATGTTTCGTTGCATAGATGATGATGTTATTGCTCTTTCTGCATAGTTGCATATGTTGATGGTTAATGATATAATGATTGTTGAATCTTTGATTAAACTGAGAGGGGGGGGTGAATCAGTTTAATACATGCAATAGCCTTTTAAATTTTCACCAGAGTTATTTACAGCTTTAATATGTGAACAATCTTATTTGCATCCAATATTAATTTATTGTGACACCATACTTAAGTTGAAAGCAGCAAGAAATTAAGCAGATTGAAATAATCACATCAACACATAAGAAGCACACATAGAGACAGCAAATGTAAGTGGAAACCCATAAAGGGAGAAAACCACATCTTATTATTGTTGTGATGCAAAGGCAAGCTCCAACTCCCTCTCACCACTGTTTTCTGTAGGCACCAACCTACGGGAGGCTCTATCCTCAATTCTGCAAGCTACAACTTGCAAGGAAGCACCAACTCCCTTCAATTTTCTGCAGGCACCAACCTACAGGAGGCTCCAACCTCAGTCAGCTACAACTGATAGCTATCAAGCTTCAACTTTATAGGGAAGCTCCAACTTCCTCAATTTAACAAACTGAATGTTTGCTGATTTACCTCTGATATCAGCTCTGTTCTGTAGCTCCTCTTTCTGCTCTTCTTTTCTTGATCTTCTCTGCTTCACTCTTTTGTATTCTACCTTCTCTTTCTTTACTCTCACCTCTGCTCTCAAAAAAACTCTCTCTGCATATCAAGATGATATTATTTATAGATTTCCTCACATGACTGTTTGTATTCTGCTTGGAATTCGAAATGGAAAGTCATGTCTCTTTACCTTCTGCCTTCTCACTCCTTTTATCAGCTTACTCAGAAATTATAACTGTAGGTGTCAATTTTAACATTACAGTGGGAGTTTTTTTTCTCTCGGAGACTTGCCAATGCATCACAAACAATAAAAACAATTAAAACATTTACATTCAAATTTAAATGAGAACTCCAGCTCACTCGTTTTGTCTCTTGGCTTGTTGCGCATTTGTCTTTTCTCTGACTGTGTCTTTGTCTTTTCTATCCTCTGCTGTGGTGTAACTGTTGCATGCGTGCAACTGTTCCTTTTATATCTGCTAACTGTAAATCTGGAGGAACTCCAATCCCTTTTATGCTATTAGTGTCTTGTTGATGTGGAACATTCCGCAAGAGGAACGGACATATATCACAGTCGTATATTAATAATCGCCCTCCACCTTAAGCTAAGGCATATACATACAACCCACAGACCATGCAACACATCTTTAATACATTCGCCTTTTATATATATAACAGTGCCTTTTAACTTAAATCAACTCTCGGCATCCTTATATAAGGTTTTAACAAGAAACTGCTGCTTCTACTATAATCAATGAATAATCTTGATAATACTTAACAAATGCCCTTTCGGGCCCACCTGACACACTTTTTGATGCATTGATTCTCCTCCGATTGCGATTGATCGCTCCTACTCCGATTGCGATTGATCGCAATCGCAACTTCAAATACTCTGATGCGATTGAGTCACTGTTCACTGTTCTTTGCCGATGCGATTGACTAATATCGATGCGATTGGGATTCAAATTTTATTAATCAAAGTTTATAAGCCCATCGGGTCTGAACTCTTAATCACAATCGCAAGTCTTTTAATATGTGTTGCGATTGGCCACTGTTCATTGTATTTTGCCGATGCGATTGGGAAAGGACTTCAAACACGTTTGAATTATAATTCATACCTCCATCGGGTCCGGACTTCCAATCGCAATCGCAACTCATGTATTCTCCGATGCGATTGACCAGTGCCGATGTGATTAGACCTGGAACTCAAATATATGTTAACCATGATTTATAGACCCGTCGGATCCGAACTTCAATCGCAATCGCAACTTCCTGTTGGTTACATGTTCTGCTGCCCTTGCGATCTCCGATTGCGATTGGGGAGGGGTCCCACCTTATAAACTTTGTTTTATGTGCTTCACTTATATAACATAATATACATGCCTTGGACCTTTGTTTATGTGATGCACTGCACATATATATTTATATATATGTTTGCCGCTGGAGTGAAGCGATTCCCGAAATAAGTTTGTGTTATATTATATGTATAATGCCGGTTGGAGTGTGCGATTCCCGGAATATGTTTGTGTTATATTATATGTATAACGCCGGTTGGAGTGTGCGATTCCCGGAATTTGGTTTTGCATTATATGCGTAACGCCCGGCTTGGGGTATGATTCTTGGAATTATATATCTGTCCTCCGGGTTGGGCGATTCTCGGAATTTGTAACTGCTCTCTACCTCTGTCTCTGCTTCTGTCACTCTGCCTCTGCCTCTGCCTCTGCTGCTCCTGTCGCTCTGCCTCTGCCTCTATTGCTGAGATAACTGTTCTGCCTCTATTATATTCGTTTGCTTGAGCGCTGCCTCCTTTGCTTGAGCGCTGCCTCCTTTGCCATCAATGACAACTTTTCCAACAGTCTCCCCCTTTGGCATTGATGGCAATCCACTTTCTCTGTTTGCTTTCTCTTTCTGTTTGCCTGCTCTTCCTCCTGTTGTTTGTTCTTCCTCCCCCTTTGACATCAATGGCAAAGGACGACGCCTCATCTCTCCGTATGGGCTCTGTCGTTGTACTTCCTTTTTCTGAGTTACGTTTAGGTCCTCTTCCGCTGAAATTGTACTATGCTGCTCTGTGTCATGCTGCTCTGTTTCATATTTGTAGTGCTTGTAAGCCGATACCATATAGTGAGCCGATATCATGCTGCTCTATTTTATATGCTGCTCTATACCATTGCTCTGTTTTATGATAATGCTGAATGCTTATAGTGCTGAATGCGTGCTAGAACTTGCTTCTGAATGAATACTGAATGCTTATACTGCTAATGCTGTCGAAAGCTTATAATGCTGAATGCATGCTAGAATTTGTTGCTTCTGAATGCCGGTAATACTGTTAATGCTGATCCTGTGGACTTGTTTTATGCTTAACTTGCTGGCTGGTCTCCCCCTGGAATGATATCTTCGTTTTGTTCTCCCCCTGAAGTTGTGCATTCTCTTCATATTAGAGAGTAGCATCTGCTGATACTACCCCTAGTTTATCTCTCAAGTATTGAAATGGTTCTCTAGCAAGAGGTTTGGTAAATATATCAGCTGTCTGTTCTTTCGTTGGTACATATTCCAGCTTTACTATTTTCAGAGCCACTTGTTCTCGGAGGAAATGATACATGATTGGTATATGTTTGGTTTTTGAATGAAGCACAGGATTTTTAGATATACTTATAGCACTTGTATTGTCACATTTGATTGGAATAGGTTCATCAATGCTTACCTTCATGTCTTGAAAAGTTTGCTTCATCCACATGACTTGTGTACAACATGCTGCTGCTGCTATATATTCGGCTTCAGCTGTAGACAGAGAGATGGATGTTTGTTTCTTGCTTAGCCATGCAACTAGGCTTTCTCCTAGATAGAATGCACCTCCACTTGTACTCTTCCTATCATCCATACAGCTGGCCCAATCTGCATCTGTGTATGCTGTTAAGGTGAAGCTTTTGCCTTTAGGATACCAAAGCCCATATTGTGCGGTTCCTTGTAGATATCTGAGTATTCTTTTTACTGCCAGAAGATGGTTTTGTTTAGGTGTTGCTTGATATCTTGCCACTAGTCCTACTGCTAGCATGATGTCTGGTCTTGAAGATGTCAAGTACAGCAGGCTTCCTATCATGGATCTGTAGAGTTTTTGATCTACATCTGCAGACCTATCATCAGCACACAGCTTGCATCCCGTGATCATGGGGGTTGTCATTGGTTTGCAGTCCTCCATTTTGAATTTTTTTCAGCATTTCTTTTAAGTATTTTTCTTGAGAAATGAATGTGCCTGTGTTCTTTTGCTGAATTTGCAGTCCCAAGTAGAAACTGAGTTCTCCAATCATAGACATTTCAAACTCTGTTTTCATCTCATCAGCAAACCCTTTTGCTAGGTCATCTTTGTTGCTTCCAAACATAATGTCATCAACATATACAACAACAATTAGGAGTTCATTTTCATGCGCTTTTATGTATAGATTACTGTCTACTCCACCTCTCTTAAAACCCTGTTTTTGCAAATATTTGTCCAGTCTTGAGTACCAAGCACGAGGAGCCTGTTTCAGTCCATATAGGGCCTTCTTCAGTCTACACACATAGTCTTCTTTGTCTGTCAATGAGAAGCCTTTTGGTTGTTCCATGTACACTTCTTCTTCTAGATCTCCATTGAGAAAAGCAGACTTTACATCCATTTGATATACCTTGAAGTCTTGATAGCATGCAAATGCTAGGAACATTCTGATAGCTTCCATTCTAGCTACAGGGGCAAATGTTTCATCATAATCAAGTCCTTCTATTTGTGAGTATCCTTTGCAGACCAGCCTTGCTTTATTCCTGATTACTTGTCCTTGCTCATTCATTTTGTTTTTGAATACCCAATTTGAACCAATGATATTTTTCTCAATAGGTCTAGGAACTAGTTCCCAGGTATTGTTCTTCTCAATTTGGTCCAATTCTTCATTCATTGCTTTTATCCAATACTTGTCCTTGCTGGCTTCGTCAAATTTCTTTGGCTCTATTTGTGATGGCATGGCTATGTATACTTCTTCTGTTTGTTCTGTTAGCTGCCTTCTTGTCTGGACTCCTGCTTTCTTGTCTCCTATGATCTGATCTTCAGGATGATTCTTCCGAGTGTATCTTGAGGGGGTTTTTGAGCTCAGCTCTGCATTATCTGTTGTCTTGCTTGTTTCATCATCATCCTTGTCTTCCTCTTCATGGTTGCCTGATGGACTGCAGCAGTCTGTATTTCTTGTATTGTTTGGAAGTTCTTCATCAAATCTCACATCAATACTTTCAACTATCTTCCGAAGGATCTTGTTGTAGCACCTGTACCCTTTGCTTTTAGAAGCATATCCTAGAAAAATCCCTTCATCTGCTCTTGCATCAAATTTCCCAAGGTTTTCATCATTATTCTTTATGTAACACTTGCTACCAAAGACTCTGAAATGTTTTATTGAAGCTGGCTTTCCATGCCATAGTTCATATGGAGTTTTGTCACTGCTTGGCCTTAAGTGAGCTTTATTAAGGATATGTACTGCAGTGTGTACTGCTTCTGCCCAGAAGGTTTGAGCAATATTATTTTCTTGCATCATAGCTCTGGCTATTTGTTGTACAGACCTGTTTTGTCTCTCTGCTACTCCATTCTGCTGAGGTGTCCCTGCAATAGTAAATTGTTGCTTTATTCCATGTTCATTACATAGGTCTGCAAAGTCATAATCTGTGAATTCTCCTCCTCTGTCTGATCTGATACATTTCATCTTGCATCCAGTTTGATTTTCTGCTAATGCTCTGAATATCTTAAATTTTTCCAATGCTTCTGATTTATTTTTGAGAAAGGCAACCCATGTCATTCTGGAGAAGTCATCTATTATCAGCATGAAATAGGATTCTCCACTTGGTGTTCTAGTTCTAGCAGGTCCACACAGGTCCATGTGCACAAGCTGGTGTGGTCTTCTTGTTGACAACTCCTCTTTAGATTTAAAGGATGTGCGAGTCTGTTTCCCTAATTGACAAGATTTGCATATAGTACTTGAAGGCCTTTTTATTTCTCGCATATCCCTGACAGCTTTCTTCTTGCTTAGTCTGATGATATGGTCAACGCTGAGATGTCCCAATCTCCTATGCCACAACCATGACTCCTCAAGTTTGCTAAGATGGCAGGCTTCATCTTCCTCTTTCACTATGTATACATTGTTCTCTGTTCGAACACCTTTGAACAGAGTCTTTCCTGTTGTGCTTGACCTGACTACACAACCTGTGGTTTCTAAAAAGAACTTCACAGCCTTTGTCACACATCTGACTGACACTCAGTAAATTTGCTTTCAGTCCATCCACAAATAGTACCTCTTGGGCTTTTCCTCTGCCATTGTCTATGCTGACTGAGCCTTTTCCCTTGATCTTTCCCGATTTATCATTACCAAAAATAACATTGCCAGATTTCTTTTTATCAAGAGTTATAAACTTGCTTCTGTCTCCAGTCATGTGTTTGGAGCAGCCACTATCCAAGTACCACTGGCTTTTCAGATCTTGAGCAGTTAGAGCCAGGTCACAGTTATTCACCTTCTTTATCGACTGGAGGCCCCCTTTTGAACATTTGATTATAGTTTTTGCAGAATTGTGAGCATGAACAAAATTGCCTTGACTCATCAACCTCCTTGAGGTATTGAACATCAGTCTTTGTCTATACTTTCTACATTCAATAATTTTATGGCCAAATTCCTTACAATAAAAACAATAACCATAGAAATTATTTGCATACTTGATGTAAGGTTGTTTTCTCCATTTGTTTGTTTGAGATAGCCTCTTCACTGTTTGCATCTTTTGCAGGTCTGAATTACTCTTCCTTGCATAAAAATATGCAGCAATGTGTCCTAGCTTGTGGCAGACATAGCAGGTGGCATTCTTCATAGGAGGGAAGAATTTCCTCTGATGACTTCCAAATTTGATATACTTAGGGGCATATGATTCTTTTTCTGTCATCTTAGTATTCATTATATTCTTTGTTACTAGAGGTTTCTTCTGCTCTCTGCCTCTCTTATTGCAGATTTCTTCTTTTGTAGGAATTATTTGAGCTACTTCCTCATCCTTCTTTGCTTTTACAAAAATAATCTCTCTGTCAACCTTTTCTTTTCCTTTACTTGATTCTCCTTCGTAGCCTATTCCAGTCTTTATCATAGGGGATCTTTGAGCAGCCAAAATTTCATTCAACTTAATAGAGCTTGTTGTTTGAGAAGGGTATATAGAAACTTTCTGTTGAGCCTTTTCTAATTTCTTTCTCAGACATAGAATTTCTTCTTCCAGCTTCTCTTGTTCTCGAGATTTATCTTTAATTTGCTGAAGTAACATATCTTCTATCTTCTTGGCTTCTTCAAGCCTTACCTTCAGCAGCATGAGGACTTCTTAATTTTGTTCTTCTTTAACACATTTGAGGAGAATATCCTTTTGTTTTCTGCATTTTAGTTTGAGTCTCTCAATCTCCTCCAGAGCACTTCTTAGCTCCCCCTCAAGATCGACTTCCCCTTCTTCTTCGTCTTCTAGCAAGAGTCCTTCAGGATCTTCTATGGCCATTAGTAAAAATTCAGAGGTTCCCTCTTCTCCTGAGGGTTCATCTGAGTCTTTAGATGTACTGCTGTCTTGCTGTGCATAGAAGGATTTTCTGCTGAATTTCTTTCCTTTCTGCCAATTCTTTGATGTGTCTTTCTCTGATGCTTGAGCTTGATTTCTTACTTTCTTGTGAGGACATTTAGCAGCATAATGTCCAACTCTTCCACAGTTAAAGCATTTGAAGGGAAGTTTACCTTTGTATCTACCTGAGCCTCTATCCAGTTTCTTGACAAATTTTGCTTCTTCTTCATCTAAGCAAGAGCATATTTCTTCCTCTTCTTCTTTCTTCTTTTCTGTTTTAAAGGCTGCTTCCCTCGAACTTGGTTTCTTCTGTGGGAGCCTCATTTCATAGGCTGTTAGATTTCCAAGTAGCTGGTTCATGGTCAAAGTCTCCCAAACCGCTGTCTCTTCTATTGCAGATACCTTGGGATTAAATCTGGATGGGAGTGATCTTAGAATCTTTTTCACAACTATACTTTCTGGTATGGTTTCTCCAAGAGCTTTCGTATTGTTAACAATTTCTGCAACTTTTAAGAAGAAGCTGCCAACATCTTCATCATCATTCATTTTTAAGTTTTCAAAGTGGGCTCTATATACTTGAAGTTTGGCAGTTTTTACTTTCTGGTCTCCCTCATGTATGTCTTCAAGAGTATCCCATATTTTCTTGGCAGTGTCTTTGTGCATTACTTTAATAAACTCTGCTTCACATAATCCATTCAGGATGGCATTCATGGCTTTTGCATTAGCTAAAAAGCTTTCTTTAGCTTCTTTCTCTGTATCAGTTGACTTCGGGGCATATCCTAATTGCACAGCAGCCCAGGCTTCTACTCCTAGTGACATTATGTATGTCTTCATTCTGATTTTCCAGAAAGCATAATTTTCACCAGTAAAGAAAGGTTATTGGTTGAGCATCCTTCTTTACTAGCCATCTTGGGAACCTAGGATCTCCTTTCAGTTGTTAGACTTGTACAAAGGAACACACTCAACACACAAATGCACATTATTTGAATCTTTGGTTCAGCGAGAGAGGTGAATCGAGTTTAATACATGCAATAGCCTTTTAAATTTTCACCCGGAAGTTATTCTGACTTTAATATGTGAACAATCTTACATTTGCATCAATATTAATTTATTGTGACACCATATAGTTAAGGCAGCCAAAGAAATTAGCGAGATTGAAATAATCACATCAGCACATGAGAAGCACACATAGAGACGAGCGGATGTGGTGGAAACCCATAAAGGGAGAAAACCACATCTTATTATTGTTGTGATGCAAAGGCAAGCTCCAACTCACTCTCACCACTAATTTTCTGTAGGCACCAACCTACAGGAGGCTCCTACCTCAATTCTGCAATCTACAACTTGCAAGGAAGCTCCAACTCCCATCAATTTTCTGCAGGCACCAACCTACAGGAGGCACCAACCTCAGTCAGCTACAACTGACAGCTATCAAGATTCAAATTGATAGGGAAGCTCCAACTTCCTCAATTTAACAAACTGAATGTTTGCTGATTTACCTCTGATATCAGCTCTGTTATGTAGCTCCTCTTTCTGCTCTTCTTTTCTTGATCTTCTCTGCTTCACTCTTATATATTCTGCCTTCTCTTTCTTTACTCTCACCTCTGCTCTCAAAAAAACTCTCTCTGCATATCAAGATGATATTATTTATAGATTTCCTCACATGATTGTTTGTATTCTGCTTGGAATTTGAAATGGAAAGTCATGTCTCTTTGCCTTCTTCCTTCTCACTCCTTTTATCAGCTTACTCAGAAATTATAACTGTAGGTGTCAATTTTAACATTACAGTGGGAGTTTTTTTTCTCCAGGAACTTGCCAATGCATCACAACAATATAAATCAATTAAAATATTACATATAATTACAATGGAAGCTCCCAACTCCTTCATACGGTCTTTTGGATCGCTAGCATTTGTCTTTTCTTTGGTAGTAATGTTGTCTTTTACGCTGACGTGTTTATCTCTTTTAAATCTGTTTGCTCTTACGTCCTTTCTTCTGTGGTGTAATTGTTGCATACGTGTAAATGTGCCTTTTATATTAGTGTATTTTACATAAATATGTAACCACTAGCAATAAATCTGGGCAAATTCCAGCGCTTTATATACATCCAGTGTCTTGTTGATGTGGCGAGTTCCGCAGGCCGAAACATACATATATTACAATTGTATTATATTGATAATCGCCCTCCCGTTAAGCTGAGGCCTGTGGGTCTACAGACCACACGGCTTATTTTAATATCATCGCAACCATCGGTTTATATATATAACATCCCTTTTATATATATAACCCAACTTTCATTACACTAACGGTCTTTTAATATACCTTTAAATCAACTCTCGGAGTAACTAATGAACCCTTTTAAAACATATAAGAAATCCTTTCGGGCCCACATGCCGCACTTCCCAATGCAATGAGTCTCCTCCGATTGCGATCGATTGCTCCTGCTCCGATTGCGATTGATCGCAATCACAACTTCGAATACTTCGATGCGATTGAATCGCTCTTAAGTTCTTCTGATTGCGATTAGTCACTATTCACTGTTCTTTGCCGATGCGATTGACTAATATCGATGCGATTGGGATTCAAATTTTATTAATCAAAGTTTATAAGCCCATCAGGTCCGAAATCTTAATCGCAATCGCAAGTCTTTTAATATGTGTTGCGATTGGCCACTGTTCATTGTATTTTGCCGATGCGATTGGGAAAGGACTTCAAACACGTTTGAATTATAATTCATACCTCCATCGGGTCCGGACTTCCAATCACAATCGCAACTCATATATTCTCCGATGCGATTGACCAGTGCCGATGCGATTAGACCTGGAACTCAAATATATGTTAACCATGATTTATAGACCCGTCGGATCCGAACTTCAATCGCAATCGCAACTTCCTGTTGGTTACATGTTCTGCTGCCCTTGTGATCTCCGATTGCGATTGGGGAGGGGTCCCACCTTATAAACTTTGTTTTATGCGCTTCACTTATATAACATAATATATATGCCTTGGACCTTTGTTTATGTGATGCACTGCACATATATATTTATATATATGTTTGCCGCTGGAGTGAAGCGATTCCCGGAATAAGTTTGTGTTATATTATATGTATAATGCCGGTTGGAGTGTGCGATTCCCGGAATATGTTTGTGTTATATTATATGTATAACGCCGGTTGGAGTGTGCGATTCCCGGAATTTGGTTTTGCATTATATGCGTAACGCCCGGCTTGGGGTATGATTCTCGGAATTATATATCTGTCCTCCGGGTTGGGCGATTCTCGGAATTTGTAACTGCTCTCTGCCTCTGTCTCTGCCTCTGTCTCTGCTTCTGTCACTCTGCCTCTGCCTCTGCCTCTGCTGCTCCTGTCGCTCTGCCTCTGCCTCTATTGCTGAGATAATTGTTCTGCCTCTATTATATTCGTTTGCTTGAGCGCTGCCTCCTTTGCCATCAATGACAACTTTTCCAACAATGATATGGGGTGAACTTAGAGTGTTAATGAAGAAATGAGACTATCAAAGCAAAGATCAATCTATCTCTATGAAAAATTAACATCCACATGGTTTTGTGTTGAACATGTGCTGGATGGATACATTGACATCGCTGAGCTCATTCAACCTTTTCTTGGAATAGAGAATTTTTTCAACAAGAGAACAATTGTGGAAGTCATTATGAATACACCTCTAGCTAAGAGGGAATGTTGGAGTTTTGTAGCTTCGATCAGTCTTCATAACTTGTTTTAGCCCCCCAAAATTCACAAATACGAATTGTACTTCAAGGCAGCTTTAAATAAAGAAAATTTTGAAGTTTAAATTATGAATTTTACCTTCCAAATGTAAGGTCAGCTCCTCCACAAGTTCAGGTCAATTCACCCCAACAAACACGTCTATTCAGCCCCATCCATTCCCTATAAATAAGACATTCATCCTCTCCTTTTCAGCAATATTTCAAGTCACTTATGAGATGGAATTCAGACCAATCTGAGGCAAAATTTCCGCATAATCTGAGGCTTAATCTGGGGTTGGAAAGAAGGAAGATTTTTCTGGGGCTCAAGCTAATCGAATTTCTAAGACTACCCTTATGTTGGTTGACCAAGTTTGGCCTAGGTTTGATTCTAATTATTCTTGTTTCTTATTTTGACTGGAAAGAATAGATGCATTCCTTGTTGAATGGACAAATTTATCTAAGAAAAGGTTGTTAGGTTTTCCCCCTGATTTGGGGTTTTCCCAAGATAACTTTTGTGTCCTCTTGTTTGGTTGTCTCTTCTTGATCTTACTAGCATTATTGTTTATTGTTGAATATTTTCTGTGTAATTGTTTAATGATGAATGTAAAATGAGATAAATTAATGGATAAAATCATTGGAAGTAATTATCAACCTAGGAAATCTGGAAAAATCAACAAAATCTAGGGGTGTTGGCACAAATTTTGAAGAATAGCTACAATACTTTTCCCAAGGAATTTTGGGCATGAAAGCTGGGAGATAAAGTTGGATGTTACATGTCTTTTAACGTTGTAATAAATTCCCTGATAAGAAATAAATTTCTCTCTCACATGTTTCACCATCGAGGTTTTTCAAAGAGCTTTGCCCAAAAAACCTACATGTCAAATGTGTTTGTCTACTGTCATTTCCACTATTAAAAGTCTTGAGAATTTGTTGGGTTGTAGGTTAATACAAATTCTCTTCTTGATAATTACTTGTGAACTTACTTGAGGTACTTATGTCTTGTATTCTTTTAGTTAAGTTAATCTTTCATCAAGTCAATTATCAAAAACACAAGACACAAAGGTTGGGCTCCTAGAGCCAGGGCAAAACCTCTCCCTCTTGGAGAGGAAAACCCGCAAAGAATTCTTCTTATAGATCTTCAAATGACAAGTACCATGACCTAGACTTAGATCCTTGACCTATGAATGCCTCCAAGACCTTGTCGTTACTTCTTTGACTGCCTCCAACACTTATCCTTCTCTTCTGCTCCAATCTACACTGACCTGTACTAGTACTAGAGAACTCGGTCTCTAATTTTCACTTCTTATTACTTAGTCAACTATTGGAGACTGAATCTTCTTCACCTTGCATACACTTATAACCTTATTCCTTTAAGACTGCTTTTCTTCTTTAGGTCACTGCCTTCAGGTATTGTAGGTGCATCCACAGTCTAACCTTAGGACAATTAGTATGTCCTTCTTCAAACAGATCCGAACCTTGACTTTTATGATTCAGGTTCTTTGCTCTTCTTGGTGTCACAAAGGAGTATGCAATACTTCTGTGATATCCGTAGATTCTTCCTTGAAACAAATGCTGTGATATCCGCACTGTAACCCTGTACCAGATCTCAGCGATCTGCACTTATATACTTCTTTAATTCTGCACCCTGTTAGCCTTCTGAAATCCGCAAATTTTATCCTCTGAAATCTGCACTTTCACCTCTGAACAGTCTGCAATTTTTCCTGTGGAAATCACAGAGAAAAATCCGCAATTTTTCTTGTGGAAATGAGCCGCAGTGACAGGTATATATAGTGCACAGTCTTGGCTTTTAGGCCGACCTTACAGCAAACTTTTAGGCCGACTAGTAGCCTAATTTTATTACTGATTATCAACCAACTTTATTACATCATTTCCAGCGTTGAATGAGAGTTGACTTGAGTGCTGTTATGAGCCTTTCTTCCACAAAGTTTTGGAGGCATTCTTCAAACTAGATACTTCATAATCATGACTCTTAATTATACTAGAAGACAAAACCCTATAGACATCAAGAAGAAGTCTATCTACATAATGATAAAATCTTGCTCATGAAACCCATGAAGCAAGTACACCAAGAATACATTTCATTATCTTTGACATCTTTACATATATACATAATTACATAGTCAACATGAAGACCGACCTAGTTACACTTTTCAACAAAAAGATCAGATTTAGTCATGTGTATTTCAGCTCATAAAATTCAGATTGGATGTGTACAGTTAATGCATTAACTGTGAAGTCCTTATTGGAGACTGAAATCAAGTGTTTGACAAAAGCCCTACAAGAGAAAACTAGCTTGTACGTAAAATTTTCACATCTAGTTTCTTCCAGTACTCAGACCAGAGATTTATAGTCCTTTACATACAAGAAGCCCTTGGAGATTTATAATATTCTTTATCTTTTCAAAATGTATATAATGATATACGTAAGACATGTTCTTCATGTCAGCATAAAAGAGAAGGAAAATGAAGTCTCAAAATTAAATTATTTTTGCACCCAAAAAGGCAAGTCAGCCCTCCATAAGATCAAGTCGGCTTCATCAAGGGACAACCATTTGGACTCATCAACACTATAAATATCTCACTCGTCCTCCTCCTCAAACACACAGTTCGTGGATTATTCTTCTGTGCATACAAAATATGAGGCAGACCAAACTGAGGTATATGAAGTCATATTTTCTAAGGAAGGTCGAGCTCTGAGGTAGGAGGCCAAGCTCTGAGGCAGGAGGTCGAGCTTTGAGGCAAGAGACCGAGCTCTAAGGCAGGAGACTGAGCTCTGAGGTAGAAGGTCGAGCTCTAAGGCAAGCAGGAGGCCAAGCTCTGAGGCGGGTAGGAGGTTGAGCTCTAATAGACTCCAGATTGTCTAAAGGCTACTTGTATGCAGTTTGACCAGGTGTGGCCAGGGCTATACTACTAGTCAGTTTAACTTTATGACTTGATGTATCTCTGTTGAACTTAATGATTTCTCTAATAAAAAAGTTGTTGGGTTTTTCCCCCATGTGGGTTTTCCCAAGGTAAATCCTTTTTGTTTCTTGTTTAGCTGTCTCTTTATGATCCTATTGTCATTCTTGTTCTATTGTTGAATATATTCTTTGTAACTGCTTAATGATAAATGTGGATTCAAGTAAACTTAAATGATTATCATTAGAAGTAATTAATAGTTAAGAAGACTACACAAAATCAACACCTGGGCCGACTTGTCACTTCAAATATTAAAGTTTTCATAATTCTTCTAGGCCGACTTGAAAACCATTTAGCCATATGAGAATACCTCCCTATGCTACACAAAAATCAACAAAGATTAGCGGACCTCGGAAAACTATTCATAGTTTATTTGTTTGAGGAGTTAGAGCTTAAGCCTATATAAGGGTTTTCTCTCTCCATTTGCAACCAGGTAACTTTTGGTGTAATGAAAGAAGCTCTAAGCCATTGGGGTACCATTTGTCTTGATTTTGACTATGTGATAGTTTATATTAGTACAATTTCTTTATGTGTGTCTAGTTGTTCTAGGTGCTATATTGGAGGTTTTATTTGCAAGTGGATGCCAAATACAAGTCCAGGGCCAAAGAAAGGTTCATCCATCTTATTGGAAAGGGCTAGGTTAATGCTTTCCTCCCCCTCTTATCTCTACCTTCAAGATAAAACATTTTGCACTTACATCAATTGATCAGGCTCATTTGTAAAGAATCTTTTCTAGAGGACACCTTCGGAGTTTTCCTTGAATAGCGATCAATTATAGACACTCCACAATTTCACTTATAAATAAAGCAACCAAGGTAGGGGTTAAGTTGTGCACATCAACTGACTGCTTGCAATCCTCTAAATAGAATCAAGTTAAGGTAGTTATATGGTAGGCCAATTGGCTGCTTGTAGCCCTTGATTTGTTATAAGATGCCCTCTAAAGTTGCTAAATGGCTCCACTGCCCAAAAAAGTAAGGCACTACTCACCCCGTTGCACACCATTCGTCAATACATACAAATTCATTTCTATTTTCATTTTTTGTTCATATTGATAACATTTCCCATACTCCCATTACATACTGCATTTACATAAAGCTCAGTAACCCATAAGGAAGCCCCCTTTGTTACAATTCCACTTACCTTAGCCTACAGTGTAGAGGAAAGTAGGTGAGGTGATAGTGGCCATCCTCCTAGTTCCACAAGTCATCATCTAGGTGCAAGGACCTTACAGTTTGGGTGATATATTGTGTGGTAACACCACCAATATCAATTGGGTCCTATTGCACCATGAACACCTCGTTGGGTTCAATGCACCATTAACCCCTAATGTTTTGCCAGAAGGAAAACCACTTGCATTTACTTCTATCTTATGTCAAAGTACTACTTACCAAACAATGAAAGCTGAGGGTATACCAACTGGAACTTTAGATTTCAACATCATCAAGCACTATGTATGTGAATTTGAACCTATGTACTTATGGATTTTTATGTGTTCTGTTGAAATCGTTGAATAAATTCTTTGCAATGGTTGTATACAGTTTACTGGATCAAATTATATCCTAACAAAAGCAAGTTAACATATTTTTCCAGGCTGATTAAAATGCTTGCCACTCAAGCACCAAGTTGGGAGTCAGTAAACCCCCCCCCCTCCCCCCACCTCCTCACTAAAACCGTAAATCTGAATTTTCAAGTTCTCTGGTTCTTTCATAACGTACCAAGTTAATGGAGACAAATATAGAAGTAAGCAATAAGGAATATGGAAATGGAAAAAGACCTCCCTTATCAAAATATATCTTCCATTATCTCAAAGACTCAGTGCCATAATAAATGACGAGGTTAACTATAACAATGCTAGAGTCAACTGCTAAGCAGGGGAAGTGATTTTTCTACTCAAAGTCATGCACATTAAAGTGCCCACTCATATTCACTTGATACCTGATGCTCAAAAACACTTTGTTGAGTTTTATGTCCATATCTATGCCCCTGTTGTTCGAAAGCATTCTGGCATCTTGTATTCATTCAATGAACTTCTTAACTATTAAATAAATCATGGGTTCAAGGTACTTGGCCTAAAACAAATGAAATTCATTAACACCTCTACATCCTTTGCTTATGTGCAAGGTACTGCATTTCACTCCGACTTTACAAATTTATGATGGTATCAAAATGTACATATCCCATCCATTCGGCATACATGCATATGTGTGCACACATGCCTGCACACATATATATGCAGAAATACTGGTTATTATATTCATTATTGCATGGAAAAATTCCACGACAAACATATTTGACATGGAACTCATATACAATGTCAACATAAACTTTAAATTTCTGAAAATGCAGAAACTACAAGAGCATTATCTTTTCACCTTTCTCATGAAATGAAACAAACAGCCTTGTCGACAGATATCAACAAGATAAAACTAAATTCTTACCTGCCCACCAAAATTGAAGATAACTAACTTGATATTATCACTGACCCCAAGTTCTTTACGCACCTGAAAAGGACAGCTTACACTTTTAACTGTTTTTTTTTCTAACTTGGAAAAGTAAACAGACAAGACAGAAGGATCAAAGAAACAAAATGATCAAAATTAAATTGACCTCTTCGCGACTTCTTCGTGCTTTCCTAACAACGAGGGGCACATCAATAACATCACGAAAAGCTGGCACTGCAGATAAGAGGCAATGGGAAATAAGAATCTATAAAAGTTTTCATAGATTTATTGGAGCAGTTCACATATACACAAAGCAGAAGATAAACAAGTCGTTGAAACAGGTTTAAAATACAAAAGCAATAAGTATAGTAATCATAAAGAAACCACATTAACTTTTCAACTAACATTAGACATCTATATCAAAACTTGCAATGTGCTAACTTACTAGGGCAATAGCCAGGAAGTCTGAGCAAGAAAAGGCAATGAGAATAGTCTTCAGCAATCTGCATAAGTAATTTCAAAACAAAAAAACAATTTGTTAATGGAATACAATATAAATGTTTTCCGAGTATAAATGCAATATATATATATAATAGATGCTTCCGAGAAGATATGCTTCTGTAGATTTTTGGAAAATGATGCTTCCAACACTTTGCTTCCCAAAAACGCACCCTCTTCAACCCGCTTTGTGCGGCATTGATCCCAACCACTAAACCACAGCCCAATGGATTATATCTCCTTTTTTGTTTATAGTTGTAATGTTGTGATTCCTAACGACTCTGACCATTAACTTTGATATTTCAATTTTGTTAATAACAAAATCATTTTTATAATTTTTTGAACTTGCTTCGCTGTTGTATCCAAATCCCAGCTGTTAAAAGTCTGGCAGATCTGGATCTATATTCAGATACTAGTAAGAGATTTTTTGAATAAAAATTGCCAATAAATATAAATTGTTTTCATTTAAATCATGATTCTAGTAATACCTACATTCTAATGATCAACTAATATAAATATGTAAACAGTTAGGCCTTGTCAAAAAAAATCTTCAAGAAGAGCACATGTTAGCCATAATCTAGCTTGCTTCATGCCCTCCTAGGAAATCCGAAAAAACCGTTGTATCCAAAAATAAACCAACCATGCACAAACCCTATCCATTCTCACCATAACCCCCTTCTTGACTACAATACGAAGATGTGCTTGGGGTTCGATTCATAGTGTGTTGCTACAGAAAATACTCTCATCTCCAATCCTCTAGCCTCTGCCTCAGTTAATAACTCTTCGTCCCTGTGGATTTTGTTGCATCAGGCCACTAGGTAAGGGTTTCCTTTGGCCCCATTGTTGTATATGTTGACAAATTGAAGCTTTGAGCTATCTCGTAAAGATGGTCGACATCATGGTATTTCTCTTCCCAATAGATCAAAGATGGTTAAAATTATCTTTGCAGATGACTCCCTTCTTTATATGTGTCTTAACCAAGAGTCAATCAATGGTGCCCAGCATTGCTTGGACCTTTTCTATGCAGCCTTAGGTGTGGTTGGTTGGATTGGACATCCCACGTAGTTGGATCCCCCCCGCATGGAGATATGTTCAGCCAAGGGTTATTATTCGACATCTTGGCATTATTTTTGTTGAGGTTCTTTCGCCTTTGGCCATATGGCACTAGTGTCTTCAGTTGTTGCAAAGGAAGCTTCACTTCTAGCAATATAAGGACCTCCCATTTGCAAGGACATTGATGGTTGTTGGAAGGATCCTCTAAGAATCTCACATCTACCATGTCTCATATTGGTTTCCTAGCACAACTCACTGTTAGTTCCTAGAGTAAACTTGTCGAGGTCATACTTGAGGTCTAGATATGGCAAGGAGCGGGGACTCCCAATGCTTCGAAAAGAGAATATCATGCCTAAAGATGATAAATCTGATAAATTTGTGAGGAAGCACATCCTTATATTTTGTCATATTACTTCATGATTTACTGAAGAAATCCTTGCTTGACTTTGGTTATTTACTTTAGATTTACCCCATTTTGGAGCTTCTAACCTTTTGATTTTAGGTTTGATGCTCCTCTCTAAACCATCGGTGGTAGAAGACGACAACATATTAGCAAGGAAACATCTTCAAGGAAAGAAAGCACCCAATTGGCCATTGATAAGCTCTTCTCCTCTCTTCTTCAATCAGGTTTATTTCCTTTTACTCGATTTATTTATCTGAACAAGTTAAATTCATTATAATATTAATTTTATACAACTACTGTTTTCTTAAGTTAGAAAGCTTAAATCTATGAATTAACCATATAGCTTGGGAATTTTTATGGATCGATCTAGGGTTTAAATTTTGAATTTTGAGAAAGGTCAACTTCATTTAAGTGCTTTAGGCTTGTTCTTTATGGTTTAAGCATATTTAACTCTTGGCACTTAAGTTTTCTTCAATAATTGTAACAAAAGTGTTTGAACTCTGATGAGTATAACTCATTCGGTGCATGAACCCCAAGGGTTAGCTTAGTTGGTCGAGTTCCTGTTGCTAAGTACATTTCGAGTTGGGAGATCACAGAGTCAAATCTACTCAACACCCTTGGGGTTAGGCACTGTTTCTTTGGTCGGCGGGTAGATCCCTTCGGGTTGATCTACCTGGATTTTCCCATGGATGTAGTGGCCAGCTAGTGTCCATGAACCACCCTTAAAAAACTCAATTGGTGCATGCTAAAACTAACTTAATTGGCTCATGAATGTTACAACATTTCATTTCACATATGTTTTTAAGTTTGGTTTTAAAAGAATAGATCTCTCTAATTGTGGAACAATTTTTACCTTTTCCTTGAGCAAGATATCATTGTTATTTATCATGGCACTGATATGATTTCCTTTTGCTAAGTATATATGTAACAAACAAAGTTTATATATGCAGCAGAAATATTCAGAATATTTGGAATATGTAAGTATTCATTATAGAACAAGTAGTATTTATAAAGAAATTGTTGAATGTACAGAAGAATTGAGATACGAGATGATATTGATTACAAATGAGGGTCCGCTTATATACCTAGGCAGGTGCCCCTTCATGATCAATCATGTCAAATGCCTCTTCTATACTAATCAGTATTTAATTGATCATTATTATTATTATTATTATTATTATTGTATATATTATATTCATAACAATTTGGTATTCCTCGCATATAGTCATAAGATTTGGCAAATCGTGGCATTTTGTTAAGCACTCATTCTTGGATGTGTCAAATTCAATTCACTTTCTGTTTCAGCATTCATAAACGAGTGTAATTTTCTTAGTAATAACCTAATTGAATGTTTGAACGGATGAGAATTAAATCGATGGTTATTGAGCATAACATTATAGTTTTTTTGCATTGAATATATTTAAGCATGACACAAACACAATAAATTTGATGGTAATGACAAATGAATATAGCCCTGCGACATACTCATTTTTCATGAAATTTCATAAAGGATTCATATTTCTGCCACTGTTATAGATGGAACATTTCATTCATCATTACCAAGCATTGAATGTGATTCCCTTATTTGAATGTTGATCGCACATTGAGTTGATATTTAAGTTTCAATTTCTATTCAGTTCCATTGTTAATGAGACATCTCTTAAATGTGATGGACATTGTACCATCACAATGCAATAAAAACTTAACATATACAACACTTTTAGTACAATCTGTTTGGAACATAGTTGACACTTTACTCTTTAGGGTGAGTGTTATGAATAAAATATATATAAAAACAATTTAAACAAATAATAAATGTAATAATTATTAGTTAAACAATAACTATTTACTGAAGAGGCATGTCTCTAAGGACATGACAATTTGTGAAGGGGTACCTATCTAAGTATAGACGCAGGCCCTCACTCTCACTTGTATTCAAATATTCTTATATACAACTACCTATCCTACAATGGATGTCTTTGTCTTCTAAGTGTTCTGAAGATTATTGCACAGTACGAACTTTGTTCGTTGCATTGGTATCAGAGCATATACGAACTTTGTTCATTACATTGGTGTCATAATTGTTCGATCCTTTGGTTGCTCAACCGCTGCACAGAGTCATTCTGATCCGGCCTTTGGCCATCATACTTGTCGTCAACTTTGTTGTTGTCGTGATTCAAACATTTTGCTACACAAGCTTTTGGAGGTTCTCCAATTTTGTAGTTAGGCCTGTTGTCGCACAGAATGTCTAGGCACCGCGACAACGGCTCAGATCGGGGGCTGTCACCCTGATCCCCAATCTCTCTATTTAAGTTGTCTCCTTATAGCAGACTAAGGGGGGTAGACCCTATGGAAAGGGAATGAAGGAGAACCAATTGGAAACCAACCAGTTCGGGAGACACGGTTAAACGACCAGATACTTGTAAAAGATCTAGCAATATTAAATGATTCGATTGAATTGGAAAGATTGATACCAGTGTCTTATGGAGTCAACTATTCTGCTAAGGAAAGTACAACCAAGTGATGAGAAACTGCTGCTATGCAATGTTAATTTAAAATGCAGAATGCAAGGAAAACGATTTGAAAAAGGAGCGAGATGAAGCAAGCTTCGAAGATGAGAGTTAATGTTAAAAAGCCTAAAGCACTTAGATTATAAATAATCTGATCTAACCACTAAGTACTTAAGCGAGAGTGTCAATTATGAAGATGCCCACAATATTACTCGATTAAAAGATATACAAATCCACAATAGAGCTCTCAAAATTAGATATCAATCACACTTAAAAAGATTTCCCAAACATTAGTATTCAATAAACATCCAATAATTCAAGCAAATGAAACAAAAGTTAACTAAACAATAAGTGATTTTAATCAAAAGCAAACATTCCCAAAACTCAAATGCCAATGATCATCAAACCCCACTGAAACATAAGAAATAATTAGCATTTAAACCTCAATAATTAATCATCAATAAACACCATGAAATTTTAATGCTAAACAAACACTTCATCAAACAATTTATGGATTAAATGATATTCTTAAAATAATGCAAATCCAAAAAATAAATCTTCTCCTATAGTCAAACTTAGGATATTTTCTTTAGCAAGATTCCAGATCTGAAATATAAATTGCAGCAGTAATTTAAACCATAGATCAGCAAACAAACGATACTGACAACAATGCCCAAAATGACTAAAAAAAGTAAAAATTGTTGAACTTGAAAAAAACTCAATTTTTAGAGCTTGATTAAGGGAAATTTCAGATCTGATATTTTTATTTCAACAATGAAACAGTGACAGATCGGCCAGATAAAATTGCCAAAAATCGCTGCCAAATACTTGCAAAAATAGCAAAAAATATATTAAAACCTGAAAATTTCAATTTTAAGGCTTTACAAGAGTTTGATTCAATGATTTTCAGAACTGATAACTTTATAACAACAGTGAATTGATAACAAATCAGCAAACTAAAAATACTGAAAATGATCCCCACAATGTCTAAAAATAGTAAGTTTTGCCGAAAAACTGAAAATTCAAATTTTTTTGGACCCTATTTAGGATATGCATAAGAACTTTTCAAATCTAAGAAACTGAATTCATCCCCCAGGGCCCTCGAATCCCGAATCCGGCGTATCGGATACGATACTCCAGGATTCGTACCCGATTCATGGGATTCGATCGTATCCATACAGGGTACGGCGAATCCCGACCATACCCTGTACGAATACGGCCGAATCCCGTATAGTCGGATTCGCTATGTCAAAAAGTGCGATTTTGGGTTATAAAAAACCGATTTTGACTCATTCTTTCTCATCGAATTGTGTTTGTGAAGTGAGCAAGGAGCAAGGGTTTGCAAGAAGAAAGGGTTAGCAAGGAGAAAGGGAGTTTTTTCAAAAAGATTCGAGCATCCGGTAAGTGCACTGTCCCTCTATATTTTGCATTTAGTTTACTGTTAGTGTCTGCATGTGCATATGTTTTATATATTTGGTTCTTTTTGTTTATTTTTTACAGTATTCATGGTTCAATCAAAGGTAGCAAGACAGGGGCAGAGAAAGGGGAAGAATGTCCCCATTGGAGATGCCCTTCCTGTCCCTATTTCATCAGGGTCTGCAAGTATTCTATCTATTAGAAGTGGAGTTGCAACAACAGCTTCAAATGTGCAGGGAAAACAAACTCATGACCCCAAATACCCATTGTGGAAATATGTGACAAGAGAGGGAGGGGTAGGAAAAAAGGGAAAGGGAGGAGGAAATTGTTCATGGAAATGCAATATATGCGACGGCCATTTTACTTCCACATATTTCTGTGTGAAAGCTCATTTGTTGGGTTTTCCAAGTTGTGGCATTAAATGTTGTACAACAATTGAATCGGCACAGAGGAAGGAAATGGAGAAAGAGCAAATTGTTGGTGAGGCAAACGTGGCATCAAAATCAAAACAAAATAAGAATGATGACCCCCTTCCATTCTTAACGAAAAGCAGCAACAAGTTCCCTTTTGAGACTTTTTAGTAGGGGACAATCAACAAAGAGAAAGGCAACTGCAGTCGGTCCAATGGACAAGATTTTTCAAAAAGAGAAGAGGGAAGAGCTTGATCTCACCATTGCATTTTTTTTTTATCTGAACTTCATATCCTTTAATGTTGTAGGGTCACCTCTATTTATTGAGATGTGTCGAGCTCTTAGTCATGTGGCTCCATCAGGGTATGTGACTCCTGGGTCAGAGAAGCTCAGAACCACATTGTTGACAAAGGCAAGGAAAGAGGTGGACAAAATGCTTGAGCCTATTAAATCAGCATGGCCAACATCTCGGTTAGCATTGTTTCTGATGGATGGACAAATCCAGCATGCCACCCACTCATCAACTTCATGGTGTCATCCTTGAATGGTCCAATTTTCTTGAAAACAGTGGATGCACTTGGACAGTACAACGATGCACAATATATGGGTGAGTTATTTATTAAAATTTTTGAAAATATACGTGTCGATTCTTGTGTGAAAATCATTACAGATAATGCACTTGTTTGCAAGGCTGCTAGCATCTAAGAAACTGGATTTGTCCCCCAGGGGCTCTAAATCCTGAATCCGGTGAATTCGATACGATTCGACCGAATTCGTATCCGATTCATGGGACACGACCGTATCCGTACAGGGTACGGCGAATCTCAACCGTACCCAATACAGATACGGCCGTATCCCGTGAATCAGGTACGGCCAGATACACTGTCCCTAAAAAGTGCGATCAAGCAAGCTGCAAAACCCTTGTTGGTGGTTTTTAAAGCCATTCTTGGTACTTTGTGGTGAGTGTTTTGAAGAATTTTGAATAAAATAAGCATATTGGACCTTGGTTGACATTAGCAGCGCACATTTTGTTGTGTTCTATTAATTGAAGTTTCTGTATTTCAAAATTTAAATGCCCAAAGGATTTGCTGCTACATACAAATGATCTCAACTATGTTTTTTAATTTGTAGATGATTTTTTATGTTTCATTCCACAAAAGTTTCGTAGAATCTGATGCTTACAATCAAAATGCTATTCTAATATAAATCTATGCTTTCTATCAATGATATTTTCTTTGAGAACTCAGAATATCATAAATCGTTTGCTAAAACACATGCATGTAAACAATTGTGTAAATTTAAATAAATTATGTTTTGCGAGAATGCCCAAGTTTACACTAGACTGGTACTTACTGATGTAAAATTCTACTCCATCTACTTCACACGGAGGAGTAGATGGTTTTTTGGTTTAGCTTTTATGTTTTTAGTCTCAAAATGGAGGAATAGATGTTATAGTGATACTATCTTGGCTTTAAAAACTACAGTATCTTACTATCTTAGTATCTTGTCTTTCTGAGTAAATTTGACAATTGTATGATGTATCAATGTATCATGTATGATTATCTAAGATCTTAAATCTATGTTTGAATCAATGAATTTGTATGAATTTGTGTAAAAAAACCTAATTTTTAATATATATATATATATATATATATATATATATTTTAATAAAATAATATATAACGTATCGTATCCCAGAAGTGTCCTATTCCAAGGGTCACGTACCCGAATCTGATTCTCGAATCCCCATATCCCCGTATCCCCGTATCAGGTGACTTAGGCTGGCATGATTGTGGAAGCAAAATATCCACAAATATTTTGGACACCTTGCATTGTCCATTCATTGAACTTGACACTGAAATCTATTGCTTCTGATGTGCTTTGGATTGGAGCCATTATTGAGGATGCATGACATATCCGCAACTTTGTACAAAACCATACAAATTCCCTCACTATCTACAAGGAGTACAACAATCTATCATTGTTGAAGATTGCGGATACACGGGTTGCCTCTTCATTGATCATGTTGAAGAGGTTGAGGGAGGTCAAGACCGCTCTTGGGGCCATGGCTATTTTAGAGTTTTGGTCTTTTTGGAGAAAGACGGATCAAACAACCTCAAAGAAAGTGAAGGACACAGTGTTGGATTATCTATGGTGGGAGAAGGTAGATCTAGTTATTCAGATTATGGAGCCTATCATTTCCTTTCTCCGATTTGCAGATACAGACCAACCCATCCTAGGAGAGGTTTATGAGGGATGGGATTCCATGATTGAGTCTGTGAGGACCATTGTTTTACAGAGTCAGTGCCCAGAGTATGAGACATCACCAGAGGCCTTCTTCACCAGCATACAAAATATTCTTGTCAGCAGATGGGGCAAGAATTTCACACCTTTACATTGTTTGGCTCACTCCTTGAACCCAAAATATACAGCCATGTGTGGCTGAATGGTGGACCTTCTCGCAGATTCCCTCCTCACATGGATGGTGAAATCTCACAGGGGAGGAAAGATGCATTGAGAAGGATTTTTCAGGAGAGGGCATCCCTTGATGTGGTGGAGGATGCCTTTGCAGAGTTTTCCACTGGCACTAGGCGATTTTCAAGCTATGATGTGATTCGAGATAGGGGGGCTAATAAGCCCTATTCTTGGTGGGCAACTGATGGGGCAACAAGCCCTCCTCTACAACAGTTAGCCATGAGGCTCCTCTCTCAAGTGACTTCATCCTCTTGTTGCGAGAGGAATTGGAGCACATATGGGAATTTGTATAGTGTGAAGAAGAGCAGGCTTGAGCAGTCCAGGGCAGAGACAATGGTGTATGTGCACACCAACCTTTGTCTCATCTACAGGTAGAGGGAGGATTGGTTGAAGGAAAAGACAAAGATGTGGGATGTCTTTCTTGATGATATGGGTCTGGACAATAGTGTTGAGTTGGCATTGGCCAACTTGGATCTCAATGCGCCAATGCTAGAGCCTGTCACATTTGATGATAGAGTAGAGGCGTCATCCTCCACACCAACAGATGCAGAGATGACAGAGGAGGAGAATGCATTAGAGCCAAAGGAGAGTAGTGGTGAGCATGATGATCGGGATGAGGACAGTGATGTTGATTATGATGATGAGGATTGACGACTCATTGAGGCTTCAGGCTTGTAGTCTTGTAGACTGTAGTTTTTTTGTATTTTCTATTTCTATTTGCCATTGGCAGTGTACTTATGTAACACATTTTGATCCTGATGACTTAATGAGAAAACTACAGTCTCTTACTATCTTGTCTTTCTGAGTAAATTTGACAATTGTATGATGTATCAATGTATCAAATTTCAATGTATCATGTATGAGTATCTAAGATCTTAAATCTATGTTCGAATAAATGAATTTGTATCAATTTGTGTAAAAAATATCTATCTATATATATATATATATATATATATATATATATATATATATATATATATATAACGTATCGCATCCCGGAAGTTTCTTGTTCTGGGGGTCACCGTATCCCAAATCCGAATCTCGAATCCTCGTATCCAGCGAATCTCGAATCCCCGTATCAGGTCACTTAGGTTCAAATCTGATTTTTCACAGTTATGCAGTAATTTCTAGCAAGATTCAAAGTCAGATCTAGGCAAAATTAAAGATACCCAAATGGCCAAAAATTCTGAAAATGAATATTTTGCAATTCTAAACAATTTTGACCAATTAAAATGTGGTTTTAGAGCCTAATTATTTGTGATTTGTTTGATGTTATAAAATTTGCTGAAAACAAGGGTTTAGAGATCAAAACCCTTAGCCCAAGGCTTTGAAGATCCCACTGTTGAAAATTCTTGAAATTTTGAGATAATGTTGCCGCTTAAAAATTAGAATTTTTGAGACCAAAATCCTGAAAAATAGCCTCAAAAGCCTATACGTCCTCAAGGGTCTAGATCTGACTCAAATCTAAAGATTTTCTTGGTTGATTTTTTAAATCTATTCCTGCAAACAAATATTGAGCCCAGATCTTGCCCTCCAGGGTCTAGATCTGGCTCAAATCTCAAGATTTCCTTGGTTGATTTTTCAAATCTATTCCTGCAAACAAATATTGAGCCTAGATCTTACCCTCCAGGGTCTAGATCTGGCTCAGATTTGAAGATTTTCTTAGCCGATTTTTCAGATCTATTCTTGCACAAGTGAAAATAGAAAAATCTAATACCCAATATGTACAATAATAAAAAATATCCAAAAACTCCAAATGTTAGAATTCAAAATTATGTTACAAAACTTTAGATCTACACATGTAAATTACAGATCTATGCACAAGAGTTGCAGATCTATCAGATCTGAGGAGCATAAATCTGACTTTGCTCCCAGATTTGAAGATCTAAGGCTCTTACTAGCCAAATCTAACTTTAAATTCAATAAAAGTTAAGGTAATTTTTTATTTAGGCACAAACTCTAGAAAAACCCTACAAGAAGAGAACTTAAGATAAGCTTGGGAATCAGATCTGAAGGGCTCTTCAGATCTTATTTCCTTGGGAGTCAGTTTGTCCAATCGAGGACTTCCCCAAACGCCCAATTCTAAATCCGAAAGATTTCTGCACACTTAAAGTTAAACCGTTAAATCAATAGAGAAATAAGATAAAAATAAAACTTTCAAGAGTTAGAGATCGCTGCTAACTCAATCCAATTAATATTCCCACCCTAAATCCAGTAAACTAAGCAAGATACCTGTGCAATAGATTACTCTACAAGAGCTATTAATCAACAATTCATTAAAATAATTACCAGCAGAATATAAAGAACAAGTTCACCATAAAATGTTGAAAAGGAACACCACCATTAAAATAAAACCCTAAAGACTTTGTTTGTATTATTCAAAAAATATTACAGAAGAGCTTCAAGAGCAAGTACACGATCAAGACATCGGACACAAATGATGGACAAAGACCTCTAATTTATAGATTGAAATCTCAAATGGCTAGTTCATTTGATCCCCGTTAAAGTAATCTCGACTGTTAAAAAGAATTTGATTATATTTTAATCTCGTCCGTCGAAATTATAATTTTTTAAGGAATTTCGAAATTTTCAATTAATTCATTTTTAATTAACTCAAAAATAATATTTTTGAGTTAATTACCTCAAAAAATTGACTTTGACTTAACTACCAAGACCCAAGAATCCAAAATTTCTCAAAATTTTTAATATCCCCTTGACCTAGGACCTTTAAAAAATTATTTTTAGGGACCCACGAATTTTGTCTTTGAAGAATTTAATTTGACCTAGAACATAAAATTAATTAAATTTATGGCTTAGGATTTTTAATTTAATTTTGCCAAAAAATTTAATTAATTGACTAATGAGGAGATCAAATATTTTTTCCAACCCTCTAATACTTTAGCCATGGTGTCTAACTATGAGGGACCATGCACTAAAATATTTTACAACAAGATATTACAATTTGACATATGAAAAGGGGAAAACCCATTTGGAATAAACCCTCAAATAGCTACCCAATTCTGCGACTCAAAACATGATCTAGTAGACCAAGTAGTTTGTAATAAAATAATCTAGCCAATTAGCTAGGATTATTCCCAAACTATTTTTACATAGACTCGATAGAAAACACTAGGACTCACTTAGAATCTTGACGACAAAATCCACCCTAGCTTTGGGGTGAGGCTAGAGGAAAAAACTCTGTCGATCACTTGTGTCAAGAAACACAAATGAATCAGTGAGACAAAAAACCTCCTAGGATAGAAATCATCACCAAAATACTAGGCTTACCTAGGTTGTTACATACATGATGGTCTTACTTAGATCATTTACATCATAAACTTGCAGAATGGGTTTACATTGTTTATAAAATTGTCGACTGATGATGGAATCTGAATGGCATGAACACCTCGAACATGATAAATCCCATTGAAAAAATGGGGGTGTACTGCTATGGGGTCGTTGACACAGAGTGGTCAACATCTAGCTCTACTTGGGGACACGTTGCTTCATTGAAGGAATGTGAGAATCCAAAATCTGCATCCAAGCAACACACAAAATTACATAAGTAGTGTCCATTCAAATATCACCATATAACGTTAAGCACATGAAAATAGAAGCTCTTCATTTATTGACTATTCTACCAACATGAAATGTAAATCTACTCTAACTACAAAACGAAATGTTGAAAGGACGAAGTGTAAGGTTAGGGATACAATACCAAAGATGCCCTGTGGCATCAAATGTGTTCAATATAGTGCATACTGAGCATTTGCCTGCTTTCAGACAAGTCTATGGGTTGCTTTTCAGATGTGCTATGCCTGATCCTGCATATTGTAGGACTCTGTCTTATCCAAATATTGAGCTGCTCTCAGCCATCAAACGCATCTAGCCACTTACTTCTTTTTTGTTTTTTTCTCTTCTTCTTAGTGGGCTGTGATGTCAGCGATGAGACCACTGTAGATTTTATGTCCTTATCTTGAAGATGTTCGTACGAAATATCTGAAGAACCTGAAGATTGACCAATCTTATTCTGAATATACTCAGTCAATGGTGACACATAAGCTTGGTCTTTCTTAACATCCTTCGTAACAATAGTTAGTTTTTCCTTAATGGGAAAGGTGACATCCCTATGATGAGATGGGAATTAATTCAGCAGACAGGAAGGCTTATGATCTGTTGATGAATCTTTATTATCAAATTTTGGTTGGAACTTCTGTTTATGTAAAGTTTCCATTTCTTCCAACCTTTTCTGTATGGAACTCATCTCCCTGACATGCCTCACTATTAATTTTGCTTGATTGAGCTCTGTTTTCACGAATCTGTCTTGCAAATTGGTCTGATTTGTCTGCATAATTTTCATTTCCAGCAAGTGATTGTCCTTTCATGGCAGTGATTTCCTGGGTGTGTCTTGCTTCCATTGCAATCATATGATTTTGAATAATGGACATATGATTAGAATGATCAACTTCCATGATCTTTAACCTGTTTTCCATGACATTCATTTCCTGTGCATGACTTGCTTCCATGGCATTTATCCTATTTTGAAGATTGATCTGTTTAGCTTCCGTGTTTTGAATCATTTGCGTATAATTGGGTTGCATATCCTTAATCATTTGAGTTGATTCCTTAACAGACTTTCATGATCTTCTATAGGCATGTGATAGTCCTTACCAACAACAATAATTTGATGGCTCGCCCCTGCCATTCTACTATCTATAATTCTTTTGGAAACATGGCAAGTAACCTCTTCATGAAGAGCATTGCAGGCTCTACAATACGGTAGAGCTTCATCCATAAGATTTGCAGACTCAAGTTGATTTGGCGGTCTCTACTCATTAGATGGGCCTCTCTTCTGCAAAGCATTACTATTTCTAGGTTGGAAATTTTGTGCTTGAGATCCTTCCATTTGGACCAACCTAGCCTGTAAAACACTTATTTGTTCAAAATGATTAGATATTAACTTTTCCTGATCAAGTTCCATGCTTTCAAGTTTTTGCATCAATTTCTGCATAGGGTCTTCACTAGATTCTTTAATTTCTTTTCCTTTAGATCTTGTCTAAACCTATCAAAATCTAGAGTTTTGGACATTCCAGATGCTTTCTTATCCTTTTCAATATCCTCAGCTAAAACCTGGGTGGCCATATAATCATTAACTTTAGCTCATCTCAACTCATAAGAAGTATCAACATCAAAGGCATCAATATAACAATCAAAAAGGAACCTGGCAGGAGGTCTATAATCTTAGGGTAATTCTTTAATAATACCATTAAACCTCTTATTAAATTCCTCTACTGTTTCATTTTCTTTTTTCTCTATGACGCTGATATCTCTAACCAGATGCCTATCTTCCTTTTTATCACCAAACTTATCCTTAAAGGCAACTATAATTGATTTAAAAGTATTGAACGAATTATTAGGTTTTTCAGTAAACCATTCCATAGCATCTTGCTCAAAAGTAAGAATAAAAAGTTTCATATTTACATCCTCGAAATCGTTATTTAAAACCGCAAATTTATTCCACCAACTAGCGAAAGCAAACAAATGAGCTTTGACACTAACCGCATTATTTCCTTGAAAAGAAGGCAACAAGTCCATGCCATTGTTAGGAAGGCCATTTGGAAAACCTTGGATGTTAGCAAAGTTACAAGGGGAAAACAAGTCCATGATGCCTTGCTCAAAGAGATAACCAAATGGATGTTAGAGAAATAGATCCTTGTTCAAGAAAATTCAAGAGATCCACAAGAAGCGAGCTTCTTAGCAAAAAATCTTGTAAGAAAAGAAAGAGTTGTAGTCGCCACTTGAACATGAATCTAATTCCAAAACCGAAAAATTAGTCAAGAGAAGCAGATGGACATCAGGGAGGGATTTTTGTCTGGAAGTAAATAAATGAATAAGTGGAGTCGCCACCCAAACAAGAAACCAACCGAAATACCATGTGCAAGAGAAGATGCAAGGATTAGTGATATGACGAAAGAAATGATGATGAAACGATGAAGAGATGAAATGACGCCAGAAAATGCTATGCCGTGTGACGGGTTAATGAATGGAAAAAAAAAGATTAGAAGATTAGAAGATGTCGTTAAGACCAAGGACATAAAAACTCTATCCCCGGCAACGGCACCAAAAAATGTTGTCGCACAAAATGTCTAGGCACCGCGACAACGGCTCAGATCAGGGGCTGTCACCCTGATCCGCAATCTCTCTATTTAAGTTGTCTCCTTATAGCAGACTAAGGGGGGTAGACCCTATGGAAATGGAATGAAGGAGAACCAGTTGGAAACCAACCAGTTCGAGAGAGACAGTTAAATGACCAAACACTTGTAAAAGATCTAACAAGATTAAATGATTTGATTGAATTGGAAAGATTGGTACTAGTGCCTTATGGAGTCAACTATCCTGCTAAGGAAATTACAACCAAGTACTTGATGAGAAACTGTTGCTATGCAATGTTAATTTAAAATGCAGAATGCAAGGAAAACGATTTGAAGGAGCAAGATGAAGTAAGCTTCGAAGATGAGAGTTAATGTAAAAATCCTAAAGCACTTAGATTATAAATAATCTGATCTAACCACTAAGTACTTAAGCAAGAGTGTCAATTATGAAGATGCCACAAGATTACTCGATTAAAAGATATACAGATCCACAATAGAGCTCTCAAAATCAGCTATCGATCACACTTACTTGAAAAGATTTCATAAACATTAGTATTCAATAAATATCCAATAATTCAAGTAAATGAAACAAAAGTTAATTAAACAATAAGTGAATTTAATCAATAGCAAACATTCCCAAAACTCAGATGCCAATGATCATCAAACCCAACTGAAGCATAAGTAAATAATTAGCATTTAAATCTCAATAATTAATCATCAATAAACACCATGAAATTTTAATGCTAAACAAACACTTCGTCAAACAATTTATGGATTAAATGATATTCTTAAAATAATGCAAATCCAAAAATTAAATTTTCTCCTATAGTCAAATTTAGGATATATTCTTCAGCAAGATTTCAGATCTGAAATATAAATTGCAGCAGTAATTTAAACCATAGATCAGCAAACAAACGATACTGGCACCAACGCCCAAAATGACTAATAATAGTAAAAATTGTTGAACTTGAAGAAAACTCAATTTTTAGAGATTAATTAAGGGAAATTTCAGATCTGATATTTTTATTTCAGCAGTGAAATAGTGACAGATCAACAAGATAAAACTGTCAAAAATTGCTGCCAAATACTTCCAGAAATAGCAAAAAATATATTAAACCCTGAAAATTTCAATTTTAAGGCTTTAAGAAAGTTTGATTCAGTGATTTTTGGAACTGATAAGTTTATAATAGCAATGAATTGATAATAGATCAGCAAACTGAAAACACTGAAAATGATCCCCACAATGTCTAAAAATAGTAAGTTTTGCCGAAAAACTGAATATTCAAATTTTTTTGGACCTTATTTAGGATATGCATAAGAAATGTTCAGATCTGATTTTTCACAGTTATGCAATAATTTCCAGCAAGCTTCAAAGTCAGATCTAGGCAAAATTAAAGATACCCAAATGGCCAAAAATTCTGAAAATGAAGATTTTGCAATTCTAAACAATTTTGACCAAATAAAATGTGTTTTTAGGGCCTAATTATTTGTGATTTGCTTGATGTTATAAAATTTGTTGAAAATAAGGGTTTAGAGATCAAACCCTTAGCCCAAAGCTTTGAAGATCTCACCGTTGAAAATTCTTGAAATTTTGGAATAATGTCGCCGCTTAAAAATTAGAATTTTTGAGACCAAAATCCTGAAAAATAGCCTCAAAAGCCTATACATCCTCAAGAGTCTAGATCTGGCTCAGATCTGAAGATTTCCTTGGTTGATTTTTCAGATCTATTCCTGCAAACAAATATTGAGCCTAGATCTTGCCCTCTAGGGTCTAGATCTGGCTCAAATTTGAAGATTTCCCTGGCTGATTTTTCATATCTATTCCTGCAAACAAATATTGAGCACAGATTTTGCCCTCCAGGATCTAGATCTGGCTCATATCTGAAAATTTTCTTGGCTGATTTTTCAAATCTATTCTTGCACAAGTGAAAATAGAAAAACCTAATACCCAATATGTACAATAATAAAAAATATCCAAAAAATCCAAATGTTAGAATTCAAAATTATGTTACAAAACTTCAGATCTACACATGTAAATTATAGATCTATACAATATATTTACAGATCTATGCACAAGAGTTGCAGATCTGTTAGATCTGAGGAGCATAAGTCTGACTTCGCTCCCAGATCTGAAGATCTAAGGCTCTTACTAACCAGATCTAACTTTAAATTCAATAAAAGTTAAAATAATTTTTTTATTTAGGCACAAGCTCTAGAAAAACCCTGCAAGAAAAGAACTTAAGATAAGCTTGGGGAATTAGATCTAGAGGGCTCTTCAGATCTTATTTCCTTGGGAGTCAACTGGTCCAACCGAGCACTTCCCCAAACGTCCAATTCTAAATCCGAAAGATTTCTGCACACTTAGAGTTAAACTGTTAAATCAATAGAGAAATAAGATAAAAATAAAACTTTCAAGAGTTAGAGATAGCTGCTAACTCAATCCAATTAATATTCCTACCCTAAATCCAGTAAACTAAGCAAGATACCTGTACAATAGATTACTCTACAAGAGCTATTAATCAACAACTCATTAAAATAATTACCGGCAGAATATAAAGAACAAGTTTACCATAAATTGCTGAAGAGGAACACCACCATTAAAATAAAACCCCAAAGACTTCGTTTGTATTATTCAAAAAATATTACAGGAGAGCTTCAAGAGCAAGTACACGATCAAGAGATCGGATGCAAATGATGGACAAAGACCTCTAATTTATAGATTGAAATCTCCAACGGCTAGTTCGTTTGATCCCCGTCAAAGTAATCACTACCGTCAAAAATAATTTGATTATCTTTTAATCTCGTCCGTCGAAATTATAATTTTTTGAGGAATTTCGAAATTTTCAATTAATTCATTTTTAATTAACTCAAAAATAATATTTTTGAGTTAATTACTTCAAAAAATTGACTTTGACTTAACTACCAAGGCCCAAGGGTCTAAAATTTCTCAAAATTTTCAATATTTCCTTGGCCTAGGACCTTTAAAAATTTAATTTTTAGGGACCCACGAATTTTGCCTTTGAAGAAATTAATTTGACTTAGGACATAAAATTAATTAAATTTATGGCTTAGGACTTTTAATTTAATTTGGCCAGAAAATTTAATTAATTGACTAATGAGAGATCAATTTTTTTTCAACCCTCTAATACTTTAGCCATGGTGTCTCACTGTGAGGAACCATGCACTAAAATACTTTACAACAAGATACTGCAATTTGACAAATGAAAAGGGAAAAACCCATTTGGAATAAACCCTCAAATAGCTACTCAATTCTGCGACTCAAAACATGATCTAGTAGACCAAGTAGTTTGTAATAAAATAATCTAGCCAATTAGCTAGGATTATTCTCAAACTACTTTTACAAAGACTCAATAGAAAACACTTGGACTCACTTAGAATCTTGACGACAAAATCCACCCTAGCTTTGGGGTGAGGCTAGAGGAAAAAACTCTGCCAATCGCTTGTGTCGAAAAACACAAATGAATTAGTGAGACAAAAAACCTCCTAGGATAGAAATCGTCACCAAAATACTAGGCTTACCTAAGTTGTTACATACATGATGGTCTTACTTAGATCATTTACATCATAAACTTGCAGAATGGGTTTACATCGTTTATAAAATTGTCGAGTGATGATGGAATCTAAATGGCATGAACACCTCGAACATGATAAATCCCATTGAAAAAATGGGGGTGTACTGCTATGGGGTCGTTGACACAGAGTGGTCAACAAGGCCCTTGGCCATTTACCCAAAAAAAAATTATATAATAAAAAAAAGGAATATATTAAAAAAATTATAAAAGAAAAAAGTCGGAACAAAAGATGGAAGAAAGTTATAATTTTTTTAAAAAATAGTTATATATTAAGAAAATATAACAATTGAAAAAGTTAAAAAATCACATATATATAAAATATTATAAAAAAATACTATGATATATATATATATATATATATCAAAACTAAAACCCTAATGAAAAAATATATATAATAAAAAAAAGATGACAATACCTGCATAAAGCACTACAGTGGACGAACCACGGTTGACTTCCACAACACCTTTCATCATCGATCACCGCAGCCGCCACAACTAGCCACTGTCCACGTTGAACACCCTGACATCAACTCTACTCTGTGTCCTCTGCTCGTAACACAGGTTCGTCTGTCGGTGCTCGCCCAGTTTCCGCCACCACTGTGTTGCATTCAATCATTGTCCTGATGCATTCCACTCAGACAACACTCGGCTAGTCATTTTTTTGGAGCAGTAAATTATCATCACCCACACAAAACGTAACCATTTATTAGCTACCAACCTATCTCCAATTTGAAATCTATATTTTAGAAACCACACCAATTTTGCATTGTTTCGTACACATCTATAACGTTTCACAACAATTCGCATTCATACAGTTAAAAATCACGTCCATACATATCCATACAGTGACAAAGTCAACTTAAAGGTGTGTTACCAAACACAGTTAAAGTTAAGAATTAAATGAAGTTGTAAGGTATTTAAAAGGTTAATATATATAAATATATATTATTAAACCTTAAAGTTTATAAGGATTAAATCTGGAGTTATAAGGAGATTATAAAATTAACCTTTTATAATAAGGAAGGGTATTTTTAAAAGTATTAAAAATATATATAAGTTCATAAACAAAATATTGTTGATGTAAAATTATTGAGAAGCAAAATGGAGTCTAAGTTGGAATTGAAGGAAGTGATTTGGATTTAGGCAGGAACGCAATAATACACAGAAATAAACATAAACACAGAGATGCAGCAGAAATAATATTTCATTTCATTAATATCAAATAACAGAAATATGCTTACAGACATAATGGAAATAAACTAGCTAGGGCGTTGGTAGCGTATCTCTGAGAAGAGATGTGGCAGATACAAGCATCTAAACTGTGTTACAATGAGGCTCGAAGACCTATTTATTGTTGAGAAACAATAGAAAACCCTAAACATCCAAAAACCTAACCCTAGAAGATGAAGCGCCAAAACTATGGGCCCTATTTAGGTAAATTGGTACATCAATCGTCCCGGAGACGTAACTTTGGCATACGATCTCCGTTTGACGTGCTCAATACCTCCGTAGAACAACATCATTCCATGGACCTATGTTGCTCCTGGTTTTCCCAAAAAACGTTGTTTAGAGCCTCAAAACGACTCTGGAAGTTCAGGACCCGAAAAACTGTTAAAATAGTAAGTTGTGTTGAAACTGAAAAACTGAAAGAACCGATGGTGGGGGTTCAAATGGAATAGGTGGGTGGCCACCAATATCCAACTGGACCATTAGGGCCTCAAAACGGCTCCGAAAGTTCATGACCCGAAAAACTGTTAAAAATAGTAAGTTGTGCTGAAACTGAAAAATTGAAAGAATTGATGGTGCGGGTCCAAATGGAATAGGTGGGTGGCCACCAGCCACCTGGATCATTCCTCCCTCCTTAGGAAGCAATGGTCCCCATTGCGTTAAGTTCCTCCATGAGAGGCAAATTCTGCTGAACTTGGTGTTGGATTTGTCCAGGATGTCGTGGACCTGCTGGCGAACCTGCTGGATGCATTCAATAAATTTGGTTGCCTCAGACAGTACATGTGTGGATTCTTTTTGTGTAGTCGCATGAGGTATGGTACCATCATGCAACGGTGCACCGGGGGTCAGATCAATGGAGGGCTTGTCCTGACAATGTAGAGGAACCTCTATGGGTGAGGAGAAAATGTCCTCGTATTCCTCCATGACTTTGTCAATCTGCTGCAGCCATGCAGGGGAGCCCTGTTTTGAGGTTGTGGCCACAATCTTCCTCTTTCCCTGTGAGCGAGTTGTAAGGAAAATAAATTTCATGGTTTGGGGAACAATCTTACTGCGTTGTTTTGCAATAGTCAAGAAGATGGCAGGAGGCGGTACTACCTCCGATATCCTGTAGAATTTATTTCCCAAAGTAATAACAACAGCACGAGGCCTAGACTCATACATAGCATGTCGCCTCCATGAGTATGGTTGACCCAATAATACATCAGCTACATCAAGAGGAGCAACATTACACAATACCTCATCCGTGAATGGCGTGATGTTGTACGGAAGGCGGCACTGTTGGCGGACTCAGAGATCACTCCCTGGGTGAAGCCACTCGATGGTATACGACTGCGGGTGTGCCATGGTCAGAAGAACGAGCCGCTTCAAGATCTCTGCTGAAATGATGTTCTTTTGGCTTCCGCTATCGACAAGGAATTACAGTGTAGAACCCTTCACCCACATCTGCGAATGGAAGAGGCGCTCCCCCTCCTCTGGATCCTCGGGATCCTCCCTCTGGAGCTTGGTGGTGGCAACAATGGCACTGGGGTCCGCATCAATGAGCTGCTTCCCTTTGTCATCTCCCTTGGCTGGTTCTGGCTCAGGATCAAAACAAGCATATGTTTCACGTACCTTCAATTCGGCCACCAGCGACTATTTGGCCCGACATTCATTTGTGCTGTGAGTGGAGTTGTTATGAAATTCACACTTAATCATGTCCTTTGGATTTGTGGTGGTATTTTGAGTCGCCCCGCTTTGGTTTTGCCTTTTGTTTTGTGGTTTGGGGGTGCATTTCCCTGGCTTTAGATTCACGGATCCAAAGTCTCGCTTCTTCCACTTAAATTTTTGCTCGATCTTGGTGGCATAGCGATATGTCGTGCCAAGCGAGGTAATGTCGAGAAACTCCATTTCCTCCTGAATGTGTCTGTGCAGACAATTACGGTACTTGAGCACCAAATGTCTCTCTGAATCTTTAATATCCAACTTTGTGCGCAGGGTATGGAACAAATTCATCAATTCGTGCACATCTTGATCCCTTTGCTGCCGCAGCGTGGTCCATTAGATGTACTTGTCCTCATAGCTCCCCACGGGTTAATATTGTTCCTTGGTTCCATCTCGGAACGAATTCCAAGTGGGTGCAGCCGAGAACAGAGAGGGTTCCCTCTCATCCTTTTGCTCACAGTAGGTTTCCCACCAGTCTTTGACATGGGGGGCGGCTTTGAGGAGTGCAAAAATAATCTTTCCTCTGTTAGAGAAATCATGGACCGAGAAATACCTTTCTAGCAAATTCAACCATCTATCTACGGCGTCAACATCTATCTGGCCTTCAAATACAGGAATGTCAAAGTTTACCTGTACCTTGAAGGGAGTGGTGCCTCCAGAGTGGTTGTTGGATGCAGATGCGTCATAGGTGGGCAGCCGTTGAAGGATCTGAGCAAAGTTATCCATCATCACGTTCCTTTGTTTCTCAACGGCTCTGAGCAAAGTTATCCATCATCGCATTCCTTTGTTTCTCAAGGGCCTCCTTGAGCAATATTTTGATAGGATCTCCTGCTCCCTCGTCTTTCTTTTCTTCTGCCATGGGAGGTCGTCGAGGTTTGCGAGGCTGATCTTACAAGGGTTCAACCAGATCGAGCTCTAACTCCTCATACCCTGACCTTGTTGGGGACATGCAAAGAAAAACAGAGAAAGAACAATAATACACGGAAATAAACATAGATACAGAGATGCAGCGGAAATAATATTTCATTTCATTAATATCAAATAACGAAAATATGCTTATAGACATAATGGAAATTAACTAGCTAGGGCGTTGGTAGCGTATCTCTGAGAAGAATTGTGGTGGCTACAAGCCTCTGAACTGTGTTACAATGAGGCTCGAAGGCCTATTTATTGTTGAGAAACAATGGAAAACTCTAAACATCCAAAAACCTAACCCTAGGAGATGAAGCGCCAAAACTATGGGCCTTGTTTGGGTAAATTGGTACATCAATCGTCTCAGGGACATAACTTTCGCATACGATCTCTGTTTGACATGCTCAATACCTCGTTAGAAAGATCCAATGAAGAGAACATACGATTAAATCGCGATTTTTTCGCTGGGCCGATATTTTCGGCGATTTTTTATTTTGAAAAAATCACGAAAAAATCGCGATCCGATAAGAAAAAATTGTCGGCCCAAAAAACAACAATCGTTTAACATGCAATTTTGATTTTCCTCATTTTTGCAAACAGAGGTTAAGAAATAGAGCTAAGGAGAACTAAGGAGGAGGATATGTCATCTGCAAGGGCAAGAGAGGAGAAAAGTGAAGGAATTTAGCAACCCAAGCCAACAAAATTCAAATTTGGACCAAGTTGCTTCAGCAAAATGTTTTTTCCAGGTATGGGCATCAAATTTGATTCCTTTTTTTTCTTGTTCTTCCATGGGTTTCTATCACCCATGTATTTTTCATCAATTTTTATTGCATTTGGTTGTGTTTTTTGTTTTTTTGTTTTTGTTTTATTGAGTGGAGAGGATTTATTTTGGTCAAAAATTCAAAAAATTGGTTGTTAAATTTATTTTTTATATTTCTTCTTACGCTCTTAGTTTCTTTCCATTATTTTTGTTTGGGTTTCAATATGTATTTTTTCCCATTATTTTTGCATTGAGTTGAGGGGTTTTTTGGTGAAAAAATCAAAATGTTGTATGTAAATTGTAATTTTTTTAATTTTATTTTTTAATTTGCAATTTTTCTTGTGGCCGAGGTTCAAATTTCAAAGTTCAAAGTTCATCTTACAGTAAAACTCAAGAGTTCAACAAATTTACAAACATGCCAAGGAAATTGGATCCTTTGTGGGAATTTGGTGAACTTGATCAGGGGTTTGACTGATCAAACTTGAGTTGCAAGTTTTGTGGTCAACACATGACAGGAGAGGTATACAGATTGAAATACCACCTTGCACAATTTCTTGGACATGAAGTAGGGCCTTGCACAAATACCAATCCAGAAATAATCTGAAGAGCCCTCAAATCATTGGAAGAAATAGAAACAACTAAACTCAGCAAGGTAGCTCTAGAGGTGACCATGAGAGTGGTAGTGGTTCTTCAGCATCAGCATCTTCTACACCAAACCCCGTAGCTGCCTCCTCATATTTTGTTCCTAGAACCACTCCCAGTGCACAGCCATCTATTTCCTCACTTATTAAAAAAAAAAAAAAAAAAAAACTGACGAGTTGTTGGACAAACTGTTTCTTTGAAGTGATATTTCTTTCAGTGTTGTCAGGAACAATCCATTTTATCAAGCTGCGATTGATGCTATCATTGTTGTTGGCCCAAGATACAAAGCCCCTTCATATGATAACTTTAGAGGCTGCATTCTTCAAAATGAAAAAGTTGACTGCACCAAGAGACTGGAGGAGTTAAGGGCATCATGAGAAGTCACAGGATGCACTGTAATGTCAGATGGTTGGACTGATCAAAAGGGTAGGACCCTTATTAACTTCTTGGTCAGTTGTCCTAAGGGGACAAAGTTTATGAAATCTGTTGATGCATCTGCACATGTCAAAGATGCACGATTATTATGTGATTTATTGAATGTGTTCATTCTGGAGGTGGGTCCACAAAATGTTGTCCAAATCATAATAGACAACGCTGCAAATTATGTTGCTGCTGGCAAGATGCTTGTGGAAAGGCATCCAAGCATATTTAAGACACCTTGTACTGCACATTGCATTGATTTGATGTTGGAGGACATAGGAAAGATTCATTTTGTCAAACATATTGTTGAATCATCAAAGAGTATTACAAAACTTATATATAATCATGCATCTGTGCTTCATTTGATGAGAACATTCACCAACAAGGAGTTGATGTGCCCCACTATTACACGGTTTGCCACTAGTTTCATATCTCTTCAATCTCTCCTGAATTCCATGTGGGATTTGAAGAGAATGTTTCTTTCAGAGGAGTAGCGTGATTTGACATACAACCGCAAATTAGACAAAGAAGCCATCTGCAAGTTGGTTTCATATCAGGAAAGCTTCTGGGTGGGAGTGCAAGAGGTGTGCAGCATTATGAACCTTTGGTAAAGATTCTTAGATTGGTTGATGGAAAGTGATTGATGAGTGATGGAACAACACACTCCATCGTCTGATTCATGCTGCAAGGATCTTCTTGAACCCCGAATTTGCTTACTCATGTAGTTTCTTATTTGATGTTGAGGTCATGGATGGCTTTTTCACTTGTGTTCAGAAGATGGTGCCATCTCCATCAGAATGTGCACAGATATCCAAAGAAATAGAGGTATACAAAATGGCAGGTGGCACATTGAGCTTTGACATGGTTGTCCAGAATAGGACTACTAAAATGCCAGGTAAAATTTTGTTTGTTTCAAAATTCATTGTCTCCTCAAGTTCATGAATCATAACTCCATACTTTGCTTCAACTTTCAATTTTTGAATTTTCATTATTTTAAAATTTTTCGTATGTTTGTAACTTTATAAGTTTATCTTATTTGCTGTAACTTGTAGATGCATGGTGGAGGAGCTATGGTGGCAGATTACCAAAACTCCAAAATATTGTCATTATAATACTCAACCAAACATGTAGCTCTTCAGGATGCGAGCGCAACTGGAGTGTATTTGAAAAAATACACACCAAAAAGCACAACAAGTTAAAAACTTAAAATATTCCAACTGATTTTTTGAATTCATTAAATAATTTTTTTTATAATTATTAATTTATTACTTTTAATATATATTTCTAATTTATTAATTTATGACCCTTGTACAGGTTGGAGTCTCAGCGCCTCAATGACATGGTTTAAATCTACTACAGTCTTAGATTGTGGGTGAGACAACTTGAGAGGACACCTGATATGGAGACCATCTCTTTAGATGCGATTGACACCACTGCTACATGGAGGGTTGAGGCTGAGAGGCCTATCATGGAGTCAACCCTTGATTGGATAGAGCAGAAGGTAGTGGAGGGGGAGGAGCAGCAGCAGCAGCATGAGGTGACAACACCTTCCCCTGCTACCGATAGAGGACGTGGTCTTCCTCCTTTAGCTCCTAGTGCTTCAGGTTCTAGAGCACAACAAAGTCCATTTCCAGCCCTGCCAAATTCTTCATCTAGAGGGAAAGTTGTTACATTTTCTCGCAAGAGGGGCAGAGGAAATCAGTAGTATAGGTTATATGGTGCATTCCTTTGTATATGACATTATGACTAATGATATGAGATACATTATTATATTTTTTGTTGATATTTTGAGGCTGAGTTGAGACTCAGAACTTAATATTCAGGAGTCAGGACATTATTCAGTTTTATGTGTGATGTAGCACTAGACATGATATTACACATCTTATATATTAGTTTTTTTTCATATTTATGTGTCAATGCATTTATTTTATGTTGTGGATGCTTTAGATATTAAAAAAATTGAAAAAAAAGAATATTTTTGTATGTGCCGATTTTTTTCCGATTTTTTCTCGATGTTCACTGATTTTTTCCCGAATTTTACAAATTTTTCCGAATTTTTCCCCTCGCCGATTTAATCCCGATCGCGATGTTCGCAACATTGGAAAGATCTATCCGAGGACTATAACTTTCGAGTGAGCAACATCGGTCCATGGACCCATGTTGCTCCCAGTTTTCCCAAAAAATGTCGTTTAGGGCCTCAAAATGGCTCCGGAAGTTCAAGACCCGAAAAAATTGCTAAAAATAGTAAGTTGTGCTGAAACTGAAAAACTGAAAGAACTGATGGTGGGGGTTCAAATGGAATAGGTGCGTGGCCACCAATATCCAACTAGATCATTAGGGCCTCAAAACAGCTCTCGAAGTTCATGACCCGAAAAATAGCTAAAAATAGTAAGTTGTTCTGAAACTGAAAAACTGAAAGAATTGATGGTGCGGGTCCAAATGGAATAGGTGGGTGGCCACCAATATCCACCTGGATCAGGAAGGTTTTCCGAAACTTCATTTAGCTATGTTTCAATGTTATTAACTTATTTAGAATTAAGGGAACTCTCGCAGGAAAAGATGTTACTATTTCTATCTCTCTCGCTGAAAGTAAAAATTATATAAACCATAATATTGCAAACCAATTGGTGATTCCCGAATCAAATATAATCGAAAAATTAGACTTCTTGGACAAAAAACAATACGAAATAACTGATTTTTAGTTAAACATTGGGGATTGTACATTTATATCGCAATTCTTTGTTCAATATCTATGGAATGATCAAGGTGACATTATTTTGGGTTCACCCTAAATGAAAACTCTAGAATCCTTCATCCTAAATATGAAAAAGAAGTTTTTGACATTTTACATTGAAGCCAAATTGAGTAACACCAAAAGACATACAAGATATTTCAAAAGTACTTTTTCAAGAAGGTAAAAAGGTACTACAAAATATGCAAATACAAGTTGACAAGATCATCGCTAACAAAAATGAAGAAGTTTCTCAGCTAAAAGACCATATTGAAAAATTACTAACAAAATCAAGAAGTTTAAGAAGAGAAAGAAGTCATCGGAAAACATGGTACAACAACTTATCGAGAAGGAAGGTTCGAATGTCGAAATTCAAGTTGAATAAAAAGGAACGAATACCAATCTAGTCAATACCACAACACAATATGATGACATAACAGTGGAAGTAAAAAACCAATGTTGCGAACATTGATATCGGGATAAAATCGGCAAGGGTCCGGAAAACCAAAAAATCGTAAAAATCGGGAAAATATCGGTAAAAATTGGCAAACATCGGCAAAATTAAGATACCATAAAAATATCTTAAAAAATCGACAAACATCGGCTAGGCCAAAAAATCGTGATTTCGAGATAAAATCGAGATGTTCGCAACACTAGTAAAAACATATTCAGATGTTACAGTTCAAACGACGGAGATTTCAAGTGAACATCCAACAATTAACCAAGCGACTTCCAAACCTAACAAAAATCAAATATCTCAAGTAAATCAACAAATCAACACAACAACGTTACGGGGAAATCAGATCACAATAACTCCTTATCGACATCCGAATCACAAGAGTAGACAACTCAATCAATCTACGTATCTGTATCACTCAGAAGATAAACAACAAACTTATGTTCCAAAGAAAACTGAAATTTGCACAATTTAGTCCAATGATAACAATTCATTACAAGTTTCCAATAACCGAAAGATTCTGCAAAAGATTGGTTTAGGATGGTTAGATCCCTTCTCAGTGCGACAATTTTGTTTATCACTCAGAAAATCTTATCATCTTGTATCAACGAAGATGAAACCTCAAATTATTCCAAAAGATGCGAATAGATTACAAGACAGAAAAACAAATAGCATGCCTTGTCAACCATAAGCTTTGAGGACAAAGCTTTCTAAAGAGGAAGGCAATGTTATGAATAAAATATATCAGAAACTAATACAAATAATATAAATAGTACTAGTCATAAATAATGATTAATTATCTAGTAATTAGTATTGAAGACGCATGTCTCCAAGGACATGACCGTTTATGAAGGGGTACCTGCCTAGGCATATAAGCAAGCCCTCGCCCTCATTTGTACTCATCTCACTTGTATTCAAATATTCTTATATTCAATTGCTTGTCCTACAATGGATGTCTTTGTCTTTGAAGTGTTCTAAAGATTATTGCAAAGTATGAACTTTTGTTAAATTTAGATAACCATGGTGTTTTATGCTTAATGCACTTTTACTTCAATATTTCTTAGGCCTAATACAAAATAGCAATCACATAAGCTTGAAAGTAAAATGCTGATAGAACACAATAATAGATCAATAGAAAACAAGCCAAAAATAGATCAAATTTACAATTCCTTTTGTCCAACAAAGATATGAGATATTGTGGCGTTACGGCAGTCAGTAGGATGCTTCAACCAGCAAAGTTTTTTTTGGTCAGCTAGCACTTTCATGTGTCACACCCACAGCCCTCAAAGACAGCTCATCACAAGTCAACGCAAGTCAAACCAAGGAGAACGCAGAAAATTCATCGCAGGCAGCTTCAGAAAAGTTAACGTAGCAAACCGAGGCTTCAGTCAAACAGCCCGAAATTCCTTGATTTTAGTGCCTAGTTGTACAGCCTCCTAAAATCGGAATTTCTACAGAAGATTGAGGTCAAACAACCAAGGGTTGACCACGGTCAACACTGGTCAACACTACAGCAGAAAAGCCCTAAACAGATCAGCGCAGAAAACAGCTGCTTCGATCCACATGTGTGAGGGAAAAGGCCTCCAAAGGCTATCGAACCAATCAAATCACAATGAGAGAATGTGTGATGAGATGATGAGAAAATGACCTCCAATTCTCTCCAATTTATATTCATCAATGAGGGTGTGTGACACATCTCTTAGGCATGTGGGATAAATCTGGCCGACCTTGTACATGTGGAAAATAAATTCAAAATCAATGTTCTGCTCATCCAATCAAGATGATCTTTAGACCAATCTTGCACCTCTCTGAAAGAGGAATCCAACAAAAATATGACCATCGTCATATGAGCAGTGCAACATGGAGTTTGGACCTAGTTGCCCAAAATTAGCAACTTTGTTCGTTATATTAATATCAGAGAGTATACGAACTTTGTTTTAGTACAATCTGTTTGGAACACAGTTGACACTTTACTCTTTCGGGTGAGTTAGTTAAGTGCAATAATCCGAGGCCAAATTCCCTTTCCTATACCAACAATAGGCTTAGGATTAGTCAAGAGAATCCCCATTTGTTTTGGGTTTTCAAAGATTAAAGAGTGGAGTGAGTTACTGAGTGACAAATAGTGACCCGCTTGGTATTTTTCTTAAACATTCCTGTTGAAGTAAGGTTAGAGATTTGGGAAGTGTCTAATAGACAACATATTCCAGAAGTAGAAGTGAAGCGGTTATCTCCATCATCATCAATTGCTCTGAATGTGTCATTGCACAATGCAAAGTACAAGAATATCCTCTAGAGAATGGTTTGGATTGAGTGGACCTGGCCATATAATCCTGAGGTAAACCCAATGGCTACCAGCAGAGCCTCCCTCAACAACCCGCCAAACAGAGAAATAATGTTACCACAGGAAACAACTACTAGTTTCTTACAAAAATCCACCTTCTAATACATTTCTTTCTTAGTTTGCAACATATGGTCATCCTTGATTTTTATTTTCCAGCTTTATATGAACACAATTAAAAATGTATTCCCTAAAAATATACCACTGAAATTATTTAAACAGATATTGACCCAGAATAATACACCCTGAATGTACAGTAATATCAGCAGTACCTGCCAAACTGTGGAACGGTGATGATAACCAGCTTCCATAACATATTCTGCATATATAAAATCCCAACTGCATATAACCAACAAAAGAATTTAAAAAAAGGCATATCTGTTACAGCTTTAAGAGAATGTAGATTTGACAAAAAATTACAATCACGTCATCACAAAAAATATAGGTTGTGCAAGCAGGAAGAAAAATGTTAAAATCCCAATTAAAATGCAATTGCAACATCCTGAAAGCAAAACATTAACTCTAATATCAGACAACCATCAAAAAGAGTATTACCATTACATAGTTTTTATTTGAAAAATACATCTTATATTCACAGAAAAATATTTACAAACAGCCATGCAAAAAGTGGAAGGATATATATAATGGACATCGTAACCTCTTCTGAAGAACAACTAAAACATAGAAAAATTAGAATAAGCTAAACAGATCAAGAGATCAGCTATCTTTAATCAACACATCACTCCCAGCCAGGAGCTGTTGGAGTACCTCATCCGACCACAGAACAAAAACCGGACAATGAACTAACCTCATTCTCAAAAACCAACTTACAGGAGCTGTTGGCATACATCATCCCACGACATAGAAAAAAACCAATCAATGAGCTAACATCTCTCAAAATTCAAAGTTACAGGAGCTGTTGGCGTACCTCATCACACCACATAGAACAAAAACCAGACAATGAGCTAACCTCATTCTCAAAAACAAGCTTACAGGATCTGTTGGCGTACCTCATCCCACCACATAAAACAAAAACCAACAATGACCTAACCTCAATCTAAAAAGCAAACTTACAGCAGTTGTTGGCATACCTCATCCCACCACATAGAAAAATACCAGACAATGAGCCAACCTCATTCTCAAAAACAAACTCACACCTAATCATCCAAAGAACGCATAATGTTGAATCCACAAGCACTATCATATTCCAATGAGAGAAGTACAAACAAGAAAACAACAGTCTCAAAACAATGCAGAACACTAGTGTAAACTGCCCTAAGGTAGAGCTAAATAGTGATCCTCAAGATAAGTCCAATACATTTGCCAAACAAACACATTCAAAAATATGCTTATTAGTCTCTAGGAACTAACATACCAGACATATGCCATCAAAAAAACCCACTATTGGCCAACTGAGCCTTGGATGGGGTTCCTTGATATATCACTAACCAAGCAAAAGCTCTCAACTTATAAGAAAGTCGATAGACCAAACACTATAAATCCGATGCACCCATTTTTCCTATAAATCTGTGGAAACCCGCCTCACATTAAGGACCAATGTTAACAAATGTCTCTGATGAAGCACTCAATACAAACAATGAGAGTCATATTGGAAAAGCAGGCAACAAAGACTCCATCGCCAATCCCTCCAAAACAGTCCACACAACTGAATATTCATGTTTAATAACTCGGACCAAAATAAGTCCAATCAACTCCACTATCAATGGATGGTTGGGGCATTCAATCCATACTCCTAAGCAAGAACACAAATCCTTCTAGCAACAAGAGGAAGAACGCCACATATCACCCTAGAATAAAATGCCCATCTCACTCAATATACAAGCCTAGAAATGAATCATCTCTAAAACCCAAGAACCCTAAATGCTCCAACTCTAAATAAGACAATATGCTAGATACCAACTTGCCCTATTATCCTTCTTATGCCAATGGACGAGACCTGCATACCTCAGAAAATGGGTAGTGAAACAACTAACGAAAAGAGCTATAATATCACAGATTCACATAAGCTGACAGCCCCTCAAACTCAACTTGAATGATGAGTCCCCGTATGCCAAAATAAAATCTTCCAAGGGGCTGAACCCTCTATAGACATCTCACCACCCACATGATCACAACAATACTACCTTGAGTTCCAACATCAATGAAACGAAGACCCCATTTGTCCTTAAGCATGGTACATCCCTTTCACCACCATACTTTGACCACATGTAAGATAGCCAAATCTACTCAAGTTATTGAAACAATCATACTAGGGAACCAACAGAGGCATAATATGTGAAATTTCCACAATTGCAATAACTGGAATTTAATCTTCTATCTACTACAGATTATTTGTCTTCAGAATTTTAATTTGGCAAATAATGATTAATTCACTATTGCAATCTTCACAAATAAAATTCAGCAACTGAGAAAATAATGCACACACAAAAATTTGGGCACCAAGATTTTTGGACCAAGGTTGCGGGGAAGCTTCTCCTCCGCCCCCCCCCCCCCCCCCGCGCCCCCCCGGATCCCGCTCCCAAAACGCGCTCCGTTCGGGAGCTCTTTGGGAGCGTTTGTAAGCGCGCTCCCGAAAACACTTCCTGAGGGGAGCATTTTTGGGAGCGCACTTCCAGGGAGCATTTTCAAGAGTGCGCTTCCAGGGAGTGTTTTCGAGAGCGCGCTTACGAGCCTGAAAAAACGCCCCCTGTCTTTTCGGGAGCGTTTCAGGGAGCGCTTGGGAGAAAACACTCCCTAAGCGCTTCCCCCATTAAAAAAACACTCCAGTCGGGGAGCGTTCGCTCCGAACACTCCCCGGCGAATAAAAAAATTTCCGATGTCAAATTTCGATTTTTTTTTGGGAGGGAGGGAGGGGGGGTTGGGTAAATAAAAGCCCACTCTCCTCATTTAGTTTTTATTGTTTTAGTTTGAGAGTGAGAGCAAGAGGAGCAAAAGCTTGAGAGTTGGAGAGCAGAAGTGCCAAGGAGAGAGCAAGGAGCAAGCTACAAGAGAGCAAGTTTGCAAGAGGAGGATTGCAAGAAAGAGGTAGGTCTTCTAATCTAATTTTTTATTTTCTAGGAATTGTTTTTAAGTTGTTCAAAAATGAAAACTTGATTTTTTTTTCTCAAAGTTGCATTCTAGTGTGTTGAAAAGTGAAAAATTGAATTGTTTTTTTCCTATGTTGCATTTCCTATTCCCATTTGGCATTCCTCCATTTTTTTTGCAGGCTAGAAACTTGAAACATCATGGCTATATGGCTAGGGATTTTCTTCATGTTGGTTTCTTTCTTTGTAATAATGGTGTTGGAGAGTAGAAGACAGAGGCTCATTAGAGAAGAGGAGGATGAAGAAGTGGGTTATAGTGGATTTGATGAAAATCTTGAAGAGGAGGAGAAGTATGCTGAGGAGGAAGGGGAGAGTGGAGAACATGAGGCCACAGATACCCCAACTAGACAAGAGCAAAGTCAAACACCTTTGTGGAAATATGTTCAGAGGCAGGAAGGAGGGAAAGGTGGTGGAACCACTAAATTTCTTTGCCCCCATTGCAATAAAGAATACACAGGTTCATACGCCCGTGCCAGAAAGCACCTTTGTGGGAAAATGCCAGGGATGGAGACAAAAAATATAGGAATCAAAATTTGTGTAAGTGTGCCAGCAACAGAGAGAGAGAAATATAGAAAGGAAGAGGAGGTTGCCCTAGAGAGATCTAAAAGATCTAGGGGTTTCATTGATTCTTATACACCATCAGGTCCATCACATCATGGACAAAGAAGTCCATCAACTTCCACCCATGGCAGTGGATATGGAGGCACATCTGGACCAAACATCTCCTTAATAGAACCATATCCGATTTCCTTGACGAAGGGTGTAGGAATGATTTGGGTTCAAAAAAATTCCGGTTTCTATATGTATGTGGGGTGCCATTCAATGTTCTTCGCTCACCTTATTGGCATGAAATGGTTTCTGCCATTAACGATGCCCCCAAAGGATACAAGAGCCCTGGGTATGACAAGGCCAGAACCGTGGGACTTGATCATGAAAGAGCTAAAATAAACAATTCTTTGGCTAGAATGACAAATTCTTGGAATGAGCATGGGGTGTCCATTGTATTTGATGGATGGACCAATGTAAAAGGAAAGCCATTGATAAGTGTTCTGGATGTGTTGGTTAGTGGTGCAATATTCCTTTCATCATATGATTATTCAGACAAATTCAAAACCGGCATTAACATTGCAGAACCATTACTTGAAATAACTGAAAATACTGGGCCATACGATGTCATCCAAGTCATCACTGATAATGTTGCTAACTGTAAGACAGCAGGAGCAATTATTGAGGATAAATACCCCAACATATTTTGGTTTGGGTGTTTGGTTCACACAATGAACCTTTTGATGCATGATATCATTAAAAACAAACAACCTCAATTCAAATGGCTTGGTGATTTGTACAAGAGAGGTAAAAAAATGATAAGATTTATTACAAATCATAGCAATACCCATGGGCTTTTCCGTACTCCCTCCAAATTGGAGTTGTTGAAGATAGCAAAGACTAGATTTGCTCGCTATTACCTCACCTTCAGGCGCCTTTTGAAGGTAAGAGAGTCATTGGCTGCAATGGTATCAAGCCCACACTAGTAGGTATTTAAAGGACAGGACAGCAACAATAGTTGACAAGCAAGGTTTTGAACATGTGGAGGAGACCGCCCTTGACCCTTTGTTTTGGGCACGTGTGAGGGAAATTTTGAATTTCACCAAGCCCATTTATCACATGATTCGTTTTTCAGATACAGATAAACCAGTGATTGGGGAGGTTTATGAGAAAATGGATAGCATGTTGGGCTAAATAAAAGATGTTGTTAGGGATAATGATCCCAACTTCTATGCAATGATTCACGACTGTGTGTGTGCACGGTGGAATAAACTCAACGTTCCACTACATGCCTTGGCATATATCCTTATGCCAAAATACTACTCTCCATCTTGATTGGGCCAAACTGCACCTGGAGGTGGGGTTAGGATCAAACCTCACACTGATCCAGAGGTACAAGAGGGGTACATGAAGGCATTAGACAAGTTGGTCCCCGACAGGGAGGAGTGTGCTAGATTGTGCCTTGAATTAGGTAGATACTTCAGTTGCACTGGTAACTTTGGTTCTTTCCATGCAATGGAAGACAGAGACAGATTTGATGCTCTCACATGGTGGGAAGCATATGGCGGCATGGGACTTTTGCCAAAGTTGGCAAAAAAGGTTCTCTCACAAGTTGTGAATACTTCTTCTGCAGAGAGGTGTTGGAGCACCTACAGCTTCATACATAATGTGAGAAAAAACAGGTTGAATGAAAACCGAGCTGAAAGCTTGGATTATGTGTATTACAACTTGAGGTTGTTGAGTCATTACTGTGATCGGGCATATGAGGATCAATCTTATACACTCTGAGACAACAACCCAAAGGACGATAATCTGGAGGACGGAACTGTACATATGGAAGAATATGAAGCAAAACTTTTGAGGGATGATGATGAAGCATCAGTAGCCATGCCACCACCACACACAGGGCTAGTCCCACCATCCAGTAGCAGTGCAGGTGCCAGTGCTTGATATCCAACTATTGTTCCTTTGCAGATTCAGCCTCCACCTACATCCCCACGTTGCCCTCTACCTTCTAGTCATGGTTGTGGACGTGGTACTCCTGAGAGTACTAGAGACCACCATTGCTCTCACAAATTAGACATTTCTCGTGGGCGTGGCAAGGGGCCAGCCAATAGATAAAATAGATTTGTTGTTTACTAGTCTTTTCTATTTTCTATTAGTTTTTATCTTTTATAACTGTTAAACAGTTGAAACTTGACTCTTTCATATTTAATGACAATTTAAGTTTGAAATTTGAATTTGAAAGGTGAAACTTTGAAGTTGCCATTTATAAGTTTATAAGTCATCATGAATTATGAATATGATGCTTCATGGAAGTTATATGGTGATCACTGAATCAATGATGATAAATGTTATATCTTGAATTTTGAAATCAATGAATCAATGATGATAAATGATATATATCAATGATGATAAATGTTATATATTGAATTTTGAAATCAATGAATCAATGATGATAAATGAATTATGATATGTATCAATATGATAAATGTTATATATTGAAATTTGAAATCAATGATGATAAATGTTATATATTGAATTTTGAAAGCTTGAAACCTTCAGATTGATGATTCGCGAGACTCAAGAGTCAATATGTTGTATGTTTCCAACTTGTGGGCGTGTTTGATGAAGATTATAACTTCTAGATGATTGATGTTATATGATTCAATCTATGTTTTTATGTTTTTTTATGTCTAATTCATCATTCTACATGCTTTTGTTGACATATATGCATCAAAATATAAAAAATATAAAAATATCTATATATTTAAAAAAAACGCTCCCCGAAATGCTCCGGACCGAGAGCTTTTGAAAATGGCACTCCCGCTCCCAAGCAACCATGTTTTGGACAATAGTCCCTAGAAAAAACCCAATGTGGAGAAAACCAATGCAACAAATAAGGGTTTTATTATTCTTCTTCTGCAATTTAAGGGTACAATCATATGCTTGCCTGATGATGGAAAAGCTCCGGCAAATAATAATCGCCACTGGAAAAATAATCTGGAGATACAAAATCTCCTCTACAAATCATTCTAGCCTCTCCCCAGCAACTCACATTCCTCCTAGCTACTCGCACTTCCTGCCAGAAATCTGCACTTACTACTCCAAGAAATATGCACAGCCTTTGGAAATCACTTCCTGCAAGTCGTATTGTCTCCAGAACTACTTTTGGCCCACTCACTCTGCCTTCGGGTGATAGATCTGACACTGGCTCACTGAAACGAGCTCCTCAACCATTCACACTGTCAAACTAGCTAACTCGCACTGCTAATTTCAACCTCCTCCTACAAATAAAATCAACCTCTTTTCTTGTCACCAGGACACTGGAAAACTTGTGGAAAACCCCTCTGGAATTCTCCTCCAAAATCTCTGATGAAACCCTTGTTCTCAGCGTCTCCCTCTGCTTCAACTACGCCCTTGCTAACTCTGCAACTGGGTAAGTTGAACTGCTCAAGTGTGTCTCTCCAACCCGATCAACTTGCTCTTATAATCTCTCGTTGAGCAACCAACGGCCATGATCTAATCTCAATTGTTGGCTAAGATCGTCTGGACCCCATCAAATGACATTTTCGGAATTCTCTAGAGCAAAATCGATTTTCCCCAATTTAATAATTGGTCAATTAATCTAGTTGAGGTGTTTTCTCACGAAATGTTTTCTGGGTACTGGAGAAAATGTGTTCCCTAGCCTCATTGACACCATAGAGACTATAACACCTATCCACTGCTACCAAAAACTAATATAATAGAGATTGGAAGCTTGAAGAATGCATCCAACAACAATTAGCTTCCCAACAAAGGGAAGGTCCTTATAGCGCCATATATCCAACTTGCTCCAATACTTCTAAAAACACCAATCCCACATAGCTACTAGACACAAGCCCAACTCAAAAGAAACACCCAAGTAATGCACCAACCCCGGGTTGAACTTGGATCCAAGATGCAAGAATCCCATCCAACTATGAATCCAACTCAACCAACAAAATTCTATCTTCTAAACACTAACCATAGAACCTGAAGCAAAGAAAAATGCATCCAAGCAAGCAAGGGCTCCAGCAACTAGTCCCCCCTCAACACTCACAACAAGAAGAGAATCATCTATAATGTGATTATTAACCATCCCTAAACCAAACGAGAGGAGATGTTTCAAACCTATCTTGTAATCCAATCAAACTACAAAAAGTAACCCAAATCATCAATTTTCAACACATATAAAGGAGTTAAAGGGCACCCTCGATTAATGGACCTATTACAGCAAAATCACGCAGTTCTTGAGATGAAGTGTAAAACCTTAAGTGCTAGAAGCCTAGACCCAATGCACCACATAGGGGATCACTGTCCCCTAACCAACCCTCTCTCCTCTAACTAAAAGGAGGTTCTCCCTAGCAGATCTTAGGGATTAAATGGTCCAAACAAGCCAAGTCAAGAGCCCCCAAGACTTCTACTTGTACTTCCACCAACAAACAAATACAACAATTAGGGTTTAGGATGGATAACATTGTTAGGGTTTTCTAGTGATTTCAATGTTTGAGTTCAAAGGGGAAGTATCCCCAAACACACAAGACCAAGGAATCACCAAGAGAGAGAAACCCTAATAAAACAATTTGAATGATTTACAAAGAAAAAGGGTGATGCAGGATAGAAGATTGGTGCCTTAGCATGCCAATATATTTCTGGGGGCATATGGAATCAAAGACCAAAACAAATGGATAGAAATGAAATGGATATAGGTTCAAAGACTAGAGCAAACTAGCTTGTGTGCCCTAGAAATTTGGCCCACGTGTCTTTTTATCTTTAGAGATGGGATATGGGAGCAAATTTAACCAAGGTCATCTCAAAGTATTGTTAGAGATGGGATATGGGAGCAAATTTAACCAAGGTCATCTCAAAGTATTGTTAGAGATGGGATAAAGGAGTGAATTTAACCAAGGTCATCTCAAAAAGAAGTTGACAAGAGCTTCAAAGAGGGTTGGTGCAGATTTAGCCTCAAGGAATAGGGCAAACCAACCAATGTACCCTAAAGGCTTAGGCTCGATGCCTTGCAATTTCCAAGGATAAATAAGGGAGAGAGCTTAAACAAGGTCACCTCCAAAGAACTTGGACAAAATCTTGCTCAAGGAGAATAAAGAGATAAAAATGCCAACAAAACCATGGTGAATATTTAATAACCCTTTTCCATCAACAAGAGACAAGATTGCAAAAAAATAGCTTACTCAATTTTATCGTGCATCCACCAAAATTCACCAATAAGCATCCATGAAAAGAAGTCTATCTACATCAAGAAGGCCTCCCCATCAAGATCTACCAATATCCATCAAGAAGAGAAACCTATCCACATCAAGATGTACTCCCCAAAAAGTTGCTCAACTCATCCATTTATAAACAAAATTAAGAAATATGAGAAATTTTCAGAAATTTCAGCTGTGTTAAGGGATTTCTTCCCCAATCCAACCATGAGAAAAGGGAGAAAGTGCACCTCTATTTATAGAGGAGGTACTCAACTTCCCTCACATTAATAATTATATTCTAGACTAAAATCCCCTAAATTAGCCTATGAAGGGGCCAAAGGCCCTCTCTAACAACTGATCAAACTAGATTACATAATTTGAGGGGCATTAATGCCACATGTACAAAGATAAAGGGGCATGACTCATGAGCCCTCAAAAAATACTCTTCTGCATAAATGAAGGGAATAACGGGCTTTGTTGTAGCATCCAACCTCCAAAGGGCCTTGAAAACACGTGGATTCTTCTATAAGTTTTCAAATCAACTGCCAAACTTCTCCAATTTTCATTTGTCAAGTGAGCAAGCGGCCCCTTCAACCTTCATTAATTCACCCAAAGTGGGCACACAAATCCCCAATGTCCACAAATAGTATATAAAAAGGCTTCTGATTAAATATACTCTTCCGCACTGTGTAAGAGACTTTCCACAAAGAAGTATGTGTACAGAAACGGCTCCAAGATGCAGTAATCTGGCTTCAACAAGCTATTCTATGGCATGCCCTCTTCACAAGCCATGCAAGCAACATGTCCAAATCCCTTCCATGTATGGTCATGTGGATCTTCAAAGCATAAGGCTTTCTAATTACACACCAAACACCCTCAAACTTATTTCTGTAGCCTACATGTGGGAAGCAATCCTTAGAAGATAGCCACATAGGTTTGACAGTATCCTCATGGTTTCTCCAACTAAACATACAGGTCAGCCTTAATCAGTACAAGCACTGTAGGTCAGCTCCACTCAAATTTACACCAATTTGAAATATATGGGCAGGTCGGCTCCACCCTTATATGAACAGGTCAGCCCATGATTCATTAGTTCTTCAAGAATAGAGCCCTCCAAAGGTTTTCCCTGGACCCGTCTCATTTCCAGCACTATATATTATTATCATAATAATAATAATCTAAATTTAAGGTCACAGCCAAGCCAGACACTGAATTGGCATATGAAACTCTCTTGTTTGTGGCACAAGGGGCCTGCCTCCACACAGCGATCTGACTGCTAAAGTTTACGAAGGTGTATATACTCTACCCCCCTCTGGATTTGAACCCGTGACCTCTTACAAGGAAGCACATGTTCTCAAACAGTAGGCCCACTCAAGTTGCACTGAACATACATGCATACATATATATGTGCATGTGTATGTGTGTGCATGTGCGCGTCTCATTAAGTCATCTTTGTGAGGGAGATCAGCATTGGTCTATATCTTTCAATAACTCAACAATACCTCAGTTTTTAACATGCCAATGCAAATGACCTCAGATTAATGCATTCTGGAATGCCACAGGTCTGAACTTTCAGGCCAGCATACAGGTGATCTAGGATCCTGAATGCCGGTATTTTCAAATTCATTGACTGTAAGTAATTTCACATGAAAAAATAAAAGCTCGAGTCTTGCATATTCCAGCATAAGTTGCTTTTCCTTCTCATGCAATTCAGTTTGAAGCTTTTGTCCAGAGGTTCCCTTCTGAGTTGCCATAACAGTATTCATATGGGGGCTGTTGGTTAGATCAGTTCCAGATTCCACTTCTAATATTTCAAGTTGGGTAAGACCTTCTAAGCCCATGATGGACTGTCTTAGCCTGTAGAAATCCCGTGTCAGTTGTCTAATTTGTGGGATAATTTTGGCACAGCCATACTGATTATGCATGAAGGAAATAGGATATGCTCCTTATATTTCTTTTTCTTAAACCATATATTTAGTTCATTTTCCATGCTGTCACCTTTCCAAACACATATGCCCACTTTCATGCCTTTGACATGATACCACAGTTCATTGGAGAAATGGCAGTGCACAAGGATATGTGAGACAGATTCTGAGTTTTCATTGCAGAGGAAGCATTTCCATGACCTTGCCATCCCCTTCTTTGTAGATTATCACATAACAAGATTCTATTTTCTAAGGCCAGTAACATCTAGGTGTGAGTTTTATGCTGGACACCCTTCTATAGTAGTCCAAGTCGCAACACTCCACATGCCACAATAATAAAGAGATTTTAGAGAATTATTGGAAAATCAACTAAAATTTTCTCCATCTAGAGCAAATTCTCAAAACCAAATGCCAATGTGAGATAGCTACACATTAACAAATCTCTAGAAGCAATATGGAATTCATGGACATAATAACATAAGTAGAAGCATGAAGCACAATGATCAAGATATTACCATGCTCAAGAAGAACAACACCTCATAAGTGAACCCCAAAGTCTTTTATAGTAATTGAATATGAGTGTACATAAGAGAAGAGCTTCCCCAAGCATAATAGCTCGTTTTCATGATACATAGTGAGAGCTCAATGCTCTATTATATAGAGAAATGGGAGTAAATCCCAATGCAACAACCAAGTGACAAATGGACATGGAGAAGATCCCAAGAAAGAAACTCGAATTGCAAGTGTGGAGGTGAAGTGACATGTATGTAGCATCCAACCAAATCGAACTCATGAAGTGGCCTCCATCAAGCAAGTCGAAAATCCAACTGTGAAGCTATAGGATGCCAAATGTGCCGTAAGAGCGAGTTTACACCCAACCACCAAGCTAAGAAATGCGACCTCAAATTGATGTTTCCAAAGTGATCTCACCATTGCATTTTTTTTTTATCTGAACTTCATATCCTTTAATGTTGTAGGGTCACCTCTATTTATTGAGATGTGTCAAGCTCTTAGTCATGTGGCTCCATCAGGGTATGTGACTCCTGGGTCAGAGAAGCTCAGAACCACATTGTTGACAAAGGCAAGGAAAGAGGTGGACAAAATGCTTGAGCCTATTAAATCAGCATGGCCAACATCTCGGTTAGCATTGTTTCTGATGGATGGACAAATCCAGCACGCCACCCACTCATCAACTTCATGGTGTCATCCTTGAATGGTCCAGTTTTCTTGAAAACAGTGGATGCACTTGGACAGTACAACGATGCACAATATATGGGTGAGTTATTTATTAAAATTTTTGAAAATATAGCTGTCGATTCTTGTGTGCAAATCATTACAGATAATGCACCTGTTTGCAAGGCTGCTAGCATCTAAGAAACTGGATTTGTCCCCCAGGGGCTCTGAATCCTGAATCCGGCGAATTCGATACGATTCGACCGAATTCGTATCCGATTCACGGGACACGACCGTATCCGTACAGGGTACGGCGAATCTCAACCGTACCCAGTACAGATACGGCCGTATCCCGTGAATCGGGTACGGCCAGATACACTGTTGGAGAGCATTTCATCACAACACAACTCACATCTTCTTCTCTCATCTGAGATAGTACGAGCTCCTTGGAGGACGAGTTCAGCCCACACATGTGAAGGAGAAGAAGGACGAATTTCTGTCTTGGTGGTCAGGGACGATTCTTTGCCAGCAGAGTGCTGCCGAGAAGGTTTGACCCGAACGATGACTTTGGTCAACGCATGGTCCAATTGAGACGGTGGTGAGAAGTTCGATTTTGAAGGCGGCGCCTGCCTTTTAATTGAGGTCAAAGGGTTGACCAATCTGCTGCTGCGTTGACTTTTAGCTTGCTGCCCTGCGTTGACTTTTTACTTTTTCTGGACAGCGTTGACTTTTTTGGAGTTGACTTGGGTTGACTCGTTTGCTGATTGGAGGACTGTTGTGACACATTCTGGGTTGGCTGACCAAGGAGACTTTGTTGGTTGAAGCATCCTGTTGACCGTCGTAACGCACCACCACATTTTTCCTGTTTCTGATTTGTCTTCTATAAGATCCACTTATATGTTCTATCTGCATTTTACTTAACTATTTGTATGATTGCTGTGAGAAAAGTAAAGTTGCTCCAAGCATAGAACATCTACTAAAATTTACATGGCATCAGAGCTGAGGTGAAGACAAACTCTATCGTTAGCAATCACCACCGGAAGAAATGGGTTCCACTAGTCTTGAATTCAAGGAGAATGACAAGCTGACTGGAAGGGATGACTTCCATGCCTGGAAGATGATATTAGATCTCAAATTGGAAGATCATGATCTCTTGGATCATGTGACGGGTAAGATTCAAGAACCTCCATCCAATGCTACCACTGCTGTTAGAAACAAGTATAAGAAGGGAGAAATCAGAGCAACGCTGTTGATCGGGGAATCCATACATAAGAGTCTGGTTGCCTATGTATCTGAACTAGGCACATCCAAGGAGATGTATGACAAATTGATCCTTATGTTCAAGGTAAACAATGTGAACCAAGTGCTATTCCTCAAGAACAAGTTGAAGAATATGAAGAAAGGCCGGGATGAATCTATTCAAACCTTCTTTCTGAAATTGACCGAAACAAGGAACAATCTGCTAGCTATTGGAGAGACAATAGCTGATCGTGAAATGGTTCTCACCGCACTTGGAGGACTCCCATATGAATGGCAAGTATTCACAACTACCATTCTCAACAATAATACGATTCCTAACTTTGATGAGCTTCTGTCTAGATGTATGCAAGAAGAAACAAGGATGAAGGAATCCGATAATGACAGAAATGCTGCCTATGGTGCTCATTCCCGAAAGAAGAACTCTGGTGGTTCTAAGGACAAAGGAAGAACGAGGACTCAAGAGAAGAAGGGTAAATGTTTCACCTGCCATAGGCCTGGTTACTATGCTAGAGAATGTCCCTTCAAGAAGGATTCTCCCGATAGTGATGATAACAACAACAACCGAAGGAATGGGAATCGAAGAAATGACAAATCCAAAGGAAAGAGGAAGGCTCACTTTGGAGGAAACAATCAACCTTCTAAAAGGTCGAGAAATACCAGGTATGAGGAGTCTAATGTTGTTGATAAAAGAAATGAGAATATTCTTGTATCTACTCTCTCAGCTGCATCTCCGCCCGACACTATGGATGTCTGGCTAATCGATAGTGGTGCCTCAAGACACATCACCGGATTCAAGGAAGCACTTTCTGACATGGTTGAAAGGGATACTAATCTAGAAATTATCCTTGGGGATAATGCCACATATCTCGTGAAAGGGACAGGGACTGTGACCCTCCACTTGTCTCAAGGACAAGTCCTACGTTTGCAAGATGTACTCTATGTACCTAAATTGAAGAAGAACCTTGTGTCTGTATCTGCCATGGAAGACAAAGGATTCAATGTAACTTTCTCTGATGGAAAAGTGCTCATGTGGAAGGAGAGCTTCAAGGAAGCTATCTCAATTGGTTTTAGAGTTGGTACACTCTACCAGGTTGGAGGGAGTCCGTTGGGAGCTATGACTTGTGATACTATCCGACAAACCGAACTATGGCACCGAAGATTTGGACATCTTCATTACAAGGCCCTTCCCGAAGCAAGGAAGGTGGTGACAGGGATGCCTGATTTTGGAAATAATCATGAAGGTGTATGTAAGGGCTGTGCTGAAGGAAAACATACAAGGGGACCTTTCCCCTCAAGTGTCACAAAGACATCTGATATATTGCAACTGGTCCATTATGATCTATCTGGTATGTTGCCCGTGACATCCCTGGGGGGATGTTCTTACTACATGACATTTACTGATGACTTCTCTCGCAAAACCTGGATATACTTCTTGAAGAAGAAGGATGAGGCTTTCATGTGGTTCGTACCTTCAAAGCCTTTGTGGAAAATATGACCGGAAAGAAGATCAAGATTTTGAGGACCGACAATGGCACTGAATATGAGTCAAATGAGTTCAAAGACTTTTGCAGAGAAGCTGGCATTAAGAGGGAGACTACCATTGCATATACTCCTGAGCAGAATGGTGTTGCTGAACGCAAGAATAGGACTATTGTGGAAGCTGCCCGTGCCATGCTTTGTGACCAGGGTCTACCAAAGTTTCTGTGGGGAGAAGCTGCAAATACTGCTGTGTACATTCAAAACCGATGCCCTCATTCCGCCTTGGACTCCAAAACTCCCGAAGAGGTTTTCTCTGGTAAGAAACCTGATGTCTCACATTTTAGAATTTTTGGATGTCCTGTCTATTTTCATGTGCCGAAAGAAAAGAGAAGTAAGTTGGATGCTACTGGGAAGAAAGGAATGTTTGTGGGCTACTGTGAGACTTCTAAGGCCTATAGAGTCTATGTACCTGGTCAAAGGGAAGTAGAGATAAGCCATGATGTCACCTTTGACGAAGATGCTTCCCTAAAGAAAGTAGTAGATCTTCCAAGATCTGGAGAAAATCATGAAGAAAGGCCTGGAAATCTGGAAGAACCGCAGGATGAGACAATGCCTGATATTGAAGGACCAATGGACCCTATTGATCCATCTCCTTCACTGGGAAAGAGACCATCATGGCTCGGGGACACCCTCGAAGATGCTGAGGGTCATGCTGCCCCAAGGGGGACATTCCGAGAAAGCAAGAAGCCGTGTAGATACCAAGGGTATCTAGCTGCCATGAGTACTATTGTACAATCTGAACCTGGATCTTTTGAGGAAGCCGTAAAGCATCAAGTCTGGAAGGATGCTATGCACGAAGAATATGAGTCCATAATGAAGAATGATGTATGGGATGTGGTCCCGAGACCGAAGGACAAATCTGTTGTCACCGCGAAATGGCTCTACAAGATCAAACATGGATCTGATGGGAGTGCTGAAAAGTTCAAGGCAAGGTTTGTTGCCCGTGGCTTCTCTCCAAAGGAAGGAATTGACTATGATGACATATTTGCACCTGTGGCACGATATACCACCATTCGATCAATCATAGCCCTTGCTGCTACGCAAGGATGGAGTCTTCATCGGATGGATGTCAAGACCGCTTTTCTGCATGGTGCAATAAAGGAAGAGGTGTATGTGGAACAACCTCTGGGATTTGAAGTTCAAAATCGAGACACTCATGTCTGCAGGTTGAAGAAAGCCCTCTATGGGTTAAAGCAAGCACCCAAAGCTTGGTACGAGAGGATGGATAGTTACTTGATGAAGCTGGGCTTCACTCGAAGTAATGCTGATCCGAACCTTTACTTCAAGGTTGTACAGGGGAAGCCTCTCATTCTAGTGCTGTATGTGGACGACCTCTTCCTGACAGGTGCTGACCCTCTCATTCATCAATGTAAGAGGGAGCTCGCTGCTGAGTTCGAGATGAAGGACCTAGGACTAATGCACTACTTCCTAGGCTTGGAGGTCAGCCGAGACACAGAGGCCTACTTTCTGGAAATTACATTGTGGCTTTCTGGAAAGATTTGGTATGGTGGAGGCTTTGTGAAATTAGAACAGCCGACACCGATGGAACTCAACTTTAGGAAGTTGAGTGGCAGCGCTGCTGGGCCTATCTTGGCCAATCCTACTGAGTATCGTCAACTCATAGGAGCTTTGATGTTCTTAGTGAACACCCGACCAGATATATGTTTTGCAGTGAACACTTTGAGTCAACAGATGGTTGAGCCTCATCACTTTCTTTGGGTTGGTGCCAAGAATCTTCTGAGATATCTTCGGGGCACGATAAACCATGGGCTGAGATACACTGCCGGGAGTGTGATACTCCGTGGATATACTGATGCCGATTGGGCTGGCAGTGTGGTGGATCATAAGAGCACATCGGGATGTTGCTTCAATCTTGGTTCTGCTTCGATCTCATGGATGAGCAGGAAGCAGAAGTCGGTGGCTTTGAGCACCGCGGAGGCCGAATACATTGCTGCTAGTATGGGCTGTTGTGAAGCAGTTTGGTTGCGGAAGCTCTTTAGTGAGCTGTTTGGACATGTGCTAGATACCACTGTGATACTCTGTGATAATCAGAGTGGGATTCGTATGACTGAGAATCCTGTGTTCCACGACCGATCCAAGCATATTGATATCGGGTACCACTTTATCCGGGATATGGTACAGCGAGGCGCCGTAAGGCTCGATCATATAGGAACTGATGAGCACGTCGCGGATATTCTCACAAAGCCCCTGGGGAAGGTCAAGTTCCTAACCTTGCGTGAGAGTCTTGGTATCATGGAACAACCCTATGATGTGGGTCCTGTTGGACGATGAGCTCTGGGAGCTCTGGGGGGCTTTGGGGATAGCTTCTCGGAGCTATAAGCACTCATAATGCTTCTGCCCCACCTTTGTGATTATTGAGCTGGTTCACCACTCATTTATCTGTGCCCCGTATGCATCCTACCCATTGAGTCCAGGGCTCATGGGAAGTACCTCTCATTTGGCCAATGAGGTGGGAAAAGCTAGAGACTATTAGCAAAGACTGATGGACGCATCAGAGATTGCCGTACTCTCTATCTAGGATGGCACGGTCCAACCACTTGATATGGGATCAAGTTTAGTGAGGTCTGGGACCTCTGCCTGACTTCGGGTCAGATGAACCAACTTTGGGTTGGTTGGATACTCTTCATGAGTTTGATAGAGGTTTTGAACCTCTGGACTGATTATGTCAGTCGGGGGATGATGTCTTTGTGACTGACCCACTTCTGTTCTGAAATAAAGAGGCCAGCAAAGCAAGTTACAGCGGGATGACGCACGATGTTTGATTGCACTGATGGATGGAGTTCTCCCTAGTTGAGAGGGAGTGTTAAATTTGGACAACTAGGTTCAAACTCCATGTTATGATGCTCAGATTAAGAGGCTAATATTTTTGTTGGATTCCTCTTTCGGAGAGGTGTAAAATCCATATATAATATGTCTTAATCCGATGAGAAGAACATTTATTTTGAATTTATTATTCTTAATAAATTATATGTGCAGGTCGGCCTTAAGGTTTCACACCCCCAGCAGATGTGTCACACGCCCCAATGATGGATATAAATACAGGCAAAGTTGGAGAGCATTTCATCACATCACAACTCACAACATCTTCTCTCATCTGATTTAGTACGAGCTCCTTGGAGGACGAGTTCAGCCACACGTGTGAAGGAGAAGAAAGACAAATCTGTACGGCTGAGCTGAAGGACGAATTTCTGCAGTTAGGGTTTTGCAGAAAGTTTGACCAGCGTTGACTTTGGTCAACGCATGGTCCGAATGGGCTGAAATTTGGTGAGAAGTTCGATTTTGGAAGGCCGTACTGTTTGGCAAAGAAATCGAGGTCAAAGGTTGACAATGTCTTTGTAGACTGACTTTTAAAAATGCTATTAGCTTTGAGACAGTAATGACTTTTGGAATTGACTTGGGTTGACTCAATTCCTGATTGAAGTGTGCAGGTTAGAGTGACCAGTTAGACTTTCTTTGGTTGAAGCATCTGTTGACAGCAATGCTATATATAGCCACCTCTGTTGATTTATCTATAAGATCCACTTATATGTTCTATCTGCATTTTACTTAACTATTTGTATGATTGCTGTGACAAAAGTAAAGTTGCTCCAAGCATAGAACATCTACTAAAATTTACAACTGTCCCTAAAAAGTGCGATCAAGCAAGCTGCAAAACCCTTGTTGGTGGTTTTTAAAGCCATTCTTGGTACTTTGTGGTGAGTGTTTTGAAGAATTTTGAATAAAATAAGCATATTGGACCTTGGTTGACATTAGCAGCGCACATTTTGTTGTGTTCTATTAATTGAAGTTTCTGTACTTCAAAATTTAAATGCCCAAAGGATTTGCTACTACATACAAATGATCTCAACTATGTTTTTTAATTTGTAGATGATTTTTTATGTTTCATTCCACAAAAGTTTCGTAGAATCTGATGCTTACAATCAAAATGCTATTCTAATATAAATCTATGCTTTCTATCAATGATATTTTCTTTGAGAACTCAGAATATCATAAATCGTTTGCTAAAACACATGCATGTAAACAATTGTGTAAATTTAAATAAATTATGTTTTGCGAGAATGCCCAAGTTTACACTAGACTGGTACTTACTGATGTAAAATTCTACTCCATCTACTTCACACGGAGGAGTAGATGGTTTTTTGGTTTAGCTTTTATGTTTTTAGTCTCAAAATGGAGGAATAGATGTTATAGTGATACTATCTTGGCTTTAAAAACTACAGTATCTTACTATCTTAGTATCTTGTCTTTCTGAGTAAATTTGACAATTGTATGATGTATCAATGTATCATGTATGATTATCTAAGATCTTAAATCTATGTTTGAATCAATGAATTTGTATGAATTTGTGTAAAAAAACCTAATTTTTAATATATATATATATATATATATATATATATATTTTAATAAAATAATATATAACGTATCGTATCCCAGAAGTGTCCTATTCCAAGGGTCACGTACCCGAATCTGATTCTCGAATCCCCATATCCCCGTATCCCCGTATCAGGTGACTTAGGCTGGCATGATTGTGGAAGCAAAATATCCACAAATATTTTGGACACCTTGCATTGTCCATTCATTGAACTTGACACTGAAATCTATTGCTTCTGATGTGCTTTGGATTGGAGCCATTATTGAGGATGCATGACATATCCGCAACTTTGTACAAAACCATACAAATTCCCTCACTATCTACAAGGAGTACAACAATCTATCATTGTTGAAGATTGCGGATACACGGGTTGCCTCTTCATTGATCATGTTGAAGAGGTTGAGGGAGGTCAAGACCGCTCTTGGGGCCATGGCTATTTTAGAGTTTTGGTCTTTTTGGAGAAAGACGGATCAAACAACCTCAAAGAAAGTGAAGGACACAGTGTTGGATTATCTATGGTGGGAGAAGGTAGATCTAGTTATTCAGATTATGGAGCCTATCATTTCCTTTCTCCGATTTGCAGATACAGACCAACCCATCCTAGGAGAGGTTTATGAGGGATGGGATTCCATGATTGATGCAGCAGGGACCCATTCATCTCTGATCGATTGCAGTGTGAAGCATCCTGGGGAAGGCCTTCTTCACCAGCATACAGAATATTCTTGTCAGCAGACGGGGCAAGAATTTCACACCTTTACATTGTTTGGCTCACTCCTTGAACCCAAAATATACAACCATGTGTGGTTGAATGGTGGACCTTCTCGCAGATTCCCTCCTCACATGGATGGTGAAATCTCACAGGGGAGGAAAGATGCATTGAGAAGGATTTTTCAGGAGAGGGCATCCCTTGACGTGGTGGAGGATGCCTTTGCAGAGTTTTCCACTGGCACTAGGCGATTTTCAAGCTATGATGTGATTCGAGACAGGGGGGCTAATAAGCCCTATTCTTGGTGGGCAACTAATGGGGCAACAAGCCCTCCTCTAAAACAGTTAGCCATGAGGCTCCTCTCTCAAGTGACTTCATCCTCTTGTTGCAAGAGGAATTGGAGCACATATGGGAATTTGTATAGTGTGAAGAAGAGCAGGCTTGAGCAGTCCAGGGCAGAGACAATGGTGTATGTGCACACCAACCTTTGTCTCATCTACAGGTAGAGGGAGAAAGTGCACCTCTATTTATAGAGGAGGTACTCAACTTCCCTCACATTAATAATTATATTCTAGACTAAAATCCCCTAAATTAGCCTATGAAGGGGCCAAAGGCCCTCTCTAACAACGATCCAAACTAGATTACATAATTTGAGGGGCATGAACCACACATGTACAAAAGATAAAGAGACGCAACTCATGAGCCCTCAAAAAAATATATACATAAATGAAAGGGAATGAGGTCAAGAGGGCTTTATTTGGCAGCATCCAACCTCCAAAGGGCCTTGAAAACACGTGGATTCTTCTATAAGTTTTCAAATCAACTGCCAAACTTCTCCAATTTTCATTTGTAGAAAGTTTTCAAATCAACTGCCAAACTTCTAAGCCCATGATGGACTGTCTTAGCCTGTAGAAATCCCATGTCAGTTGTCTAATTTGTGGGATAATTTTGGCACAGCCATACTGATTATGCATGAAGGAAATAGGATATGCTCCTTATATTTCTTTTTCTTAAACCATATATTTAGTTCATTTTCCATGCTGTCACCTTTCCAAACACATGTGCCCACTTTCATGCCTTTGACATGATACCACAGTTCATTGGAGAAATGGCAGTGCACAAGGATATGTGAGACAGATTCTGAGTTTTCATTGCAGAGGAAGCATTTCCATGACCTTGCCATCCCCTTCTTTGTAGATTATCACATAACAAGATTCTATTTTCTAAGGCCAGTAACATCTAGGTGTGAGTTTTATGCTGGACATTGGGTCTTCTGTAGCAACTTCTATAGCCATTTTTACATCTAGACCTCATCTTGTAGAAATGATTCTTTGTAACCTAAATGGAAAGTCGACTGACATGTCTGAGGATGGCTGCTCCAATTTAGATTATCTTCTTAATAGCAAACAACAAACACCATTGTAGAACTGTTTATCCGGTAGACACCAAACCTTAATCTTTCATCCAACCATCTTTGCTTATTAGCCAGCAATAAGTTCTTGATTTTTTCTTGTGTTGATCGCACCCTTCTATAGTAGTCCAAGTCGCAACACTCCACATGCCACAATAATAAAGATATTTTAGAGAATTATTGGAAAATCAACTAAAATTTTCTCCATCTAGAGCAAATTCTCAAACCCAAATGCCAATGTGAGATAGCTACACATTAACAAATCTCTAGAAGCAATATGGAATTCATGGACATAATAACATAAGTAGAAGCATGAAGCACAATGATCAAGATATTACCATGCTCAAGAAGAACAACACCTCATAAGTGAACCCCAAAGTCTTTTATAGTAATTGAATATGAGTGTACATAAGAGAAGAGCTTCCCCAAGCATAATAGCTCGTTTTCATGATACATAGTGAGAGCTCAATGCTCTATTATATAGAGAAATGGGAGTAAATCCTAATGCAACAACCAAGTGACAAATGGACATGGAGAAGATCCCAAGACAGAAACTCGAATTGCAAGTGTGGAGGTGAAGTGACATGTATGTAGCATCCAACCAAATCGAACTCATGAAGTGGCCTCCATCAAGCAAGTCGAAAATCCAACTGTGAAGCTATAGGATGCCAAATGTGCCGTAAGAGCGAGTTTACACCCAACCACCAAGCTAAGAAATGCGACCTCAAATTGATGTTTCCAAAGTGCCCTACGTTGAGCCTCTATCATGAATGTGTGGTCCCTTCTTGTGCAACTCATGGTACATGATGAGATGACAATTGTAGAGGAGTAGGAACCAATGTGGAGACAAACTCTCAAGAAAATCTCTATTAATTATCCTTCAAATATCTTCACATGTCCATTAACTCAAAAAAATCGATTTTCCAAGTCAGCAGCTCCTTCATTTATTGCCAAGAATTCGATTTCCTTGTGTGGTCCATGTATTTATGATGCAAGGTACCAAATAATCTCCCACTTGTCCTTTGACTCATTCCTTTGACTTGAGATAATTTCCAAGTCATTTCCATGTCATTTTGTCACATGGAGTTATTTATTTTTCTCCATTTAATTTATTTCTGGTTTAATTTATTGCCATATTTCGCACTAAACTTAGGAAAAGTGGGATTTGAGGGTCTAGAACTTATTTTTTACCCCTCAACGTGTGTCATAGTAGAAAGTTGAGTGTGAAAGATGTAATTTTGAGCACACATACCCAATACAACTTTTCTAGACATCACTTATTACATTCTACATTCAGATTTTATTCAAATTTCCGCCCCGCTAGAAATTTAAAAAATCTTAAAAAATGACCCCTAGACCTAATCAAATTCCACGAAATTTTACAAGTGATATGGTATTGTAATATACAATGACTCTAGACACTATGACTCCAAATTTGGAGTTATGCTTGGAGGAAAAAATTCAATTAATTACTAAGTCCCCATAGAGACCTAATAATTAACCCAAGTGAAAAAAACCTCCCAGAGTAAACTCACTTGATGACAAGTGTCAAAATTTCTAAATATGCTCAAACAGAAACCCTACAATTAAATTTTTTATTTACTTCTCCTACTTACATTAAGTTATTATGCTGAAATCTTCAGCATTAACATCTAAGTAAATACATTAACAGCCTATACATGTAGATCTAAACTGAATAACATGCACAATGACAAAGTGACACACAAGGATTTTCTAGACAACTGCCCCAGGAAAAACCCAATGTCAGAAAACCAGTCTTCTAGTTGTTGGAGAATTTTATTATTAAGCAAAATCTAAGTACAACAGATCTGGGCACCAAATTGGTTAACCCGACGGAGAAATATAAGACTGCAGCTATACCTCTGTTCTGGAGACGAAAAACTGACTGATTCACACCCTCAAACGGGATTTACAGAACTCAGCATTTTCCAGTCTTTAGAAACCCCAACGTTGCTCTGAAGCCCTCTACGTCAGCACTGCTAGCCTATGTCAGCCTCTACACTGCTCAAGAAGGGCCTGCGTCACCCTAGACTAGGTTACGCTACCCTGGCTGGCCAGCGCCAGTCATCCTGGGACTGCGTCAGCCCTCCTGGTCTCCTGCTACTCCTGCTGGCTATGGCTGCTCTGCGTAGATGCCACTTCCTCTGCGCTGCTCCAGTCCGCTGCTTCTCGACCCTCGTTACACTCTTGGCCTGGGACTACATCATCCCCCTCGCCAATACTGCCCCTCGTTGCAGCTGAAACACTTATGAAATTCTTAGCAAACCACGCCCTAGAATTCCAGCTTAGTTTCAGTGCTCTGCCACTGTGTGTGTTCTCCAACTGACCCCAAGCCCTCTTCTTATACTTTTCTCATTAAAGCATCAACGGTTGTGATCTAATCTTGAATCGATGGCTAATGTTGGAAATGATGATGTGGGAGGGGCAATTGTGGGGTGGTTCCCTAAGGCTTTGATCTTTGGCCTAGGGAAAAGTGTCCAAAAGAATTTAATTTTTCTCCTAAAGTGACTTTATAATTTTATAAAATCAAATCTAATTTAAAAGTGACTTTATGTGATAAAGTTACTAAAGTCTAATTTTAAAGTGACTTTAATAAAGTCAATGTAAAATTAGAAAGGAAAAGTGACTTTGAAAATAAATGACTAAGTGGGTCTTTATTAAAGTGGGGTGAATTAAAAAATAGAAAGTGAGATTTAAATGAGCATTTAATCTCAGCCCTAGATCTCAATCTATTTCAGCCATTGGATTTAGGGATTTCCCAAAAGTCACTTAGGGTTAGGTTAAAGGAGGAAAAGGAGGAAAAGGTCATTCATTCTTTCATGAGCAGATTGAGAGAAGGAGAGCAAGAGAGCAAAGGAGATTTCTCGGCAGTGAGGAGAAGGAAGCAGCAGCTTGGCACACATTCCAAGGCAGCGTTTCAGCAAGACCGTACAGCTGAGTTAGCACAGTGAAACGCAGATTTTCTAGGCACGATTTTCTAGAAAGGGAAGCCGTACAACAAGTTTGGCACAGAAATCGAGGCAGCAGAAGGCTGGTTTAGTTGGCTCGAATTTCGAGGCAGGCCGTATAGCAAGTGGCTGTCCTCTTGCACGGAAATCGAGGCTGATTTCGTACAGCAAAGCTCTGTTGTGTTTTTGGCACAAAAATCAAGATTTTGGACAACAGCATTTATTGTTGTTTGCACAGATTTTGAGGAGGCCATACAGTTGCATATATTGCAGATTTCTGGGCACGAAAATAGAGGAGGACGTACAACATTTATTGCTATTCTGCTTTTGTTGTTTGCACATTTTCCGAGGCAGTGGTTAAGCACGGAAAACTAGGCCTCATTGTAAAGTCTGTTTGCTGATTTTTTGCTGAATATTTCTCTCACTGTAAAAAGCATTTTCCAGAAATAAGAAGGAGCTTTCGAATTGGTTTTCCCCAAGAGTTGTAGGGGGTTTTTCCAGGGTCACCTTGACCAAAAATCACTGTGTTTAAATGTGTTGAATGGCTGTTTGTATGTGCTGATATTTATTTCTGCATTTTCCAGCATTCTGTAATATTTCCAGAATTTATGTTTTCAGCAAAATTTATTTTTCCAGTTGTTGAATGTGTGGATATGGGAAAGGGAATTTAACTATTTTGGAGAAATAAGGTGAAACTGAAAACCGGGGTGGGAAAACAAGAAATTTCACAATGAAGATTAGAAGATGTTTGATCCACGCTCACTTAAGTTTGTTCTGTCACATGTTTAAATTAATTACCTTACCTTTAATTTTCCTAAGTTAGACTTAGGGTCCTCTTAATTAAAAAGATGACTAATTAATTATCTCTCTAAACATGATGGAATCTCTTAAACGCTTTCTCTCGGGTCTTAAGATCCCCATGTACTCTGTCCTCCACAAAATTTGGGAGCTAGAGCACATCCAATGCTACCCCAAAATCTCAAAGCTCCCTCTTAGTGAGGAATGTGTGCCCTAGCAACAATGCTTCACCTGCTCAGACCGATTCTAGTGTAGGTCTCTATGTCGATACTTGGTTCCGCCGTCCTCCATCACCGCACCGTCGTTACCAGACCACTTCCCATGACGTTGTCACCGCCACTGCCATATCCGTACTGCATCTCCCTCTCAAATTGTTGCATCGTGCTACCAACTGCTGCACTGCAACTCAGTTGCTGAGAGTAAGCAACTGAAGTACTCCTGCCTAATCTTTGATAGACAAGTGAGTTGGGCTGCATGTTCATCACTGAAGCTCCATAGGTTGTTGCTCTGTGTTGTCCTCCAGAGATTGTTGCGTTGCTGCAACTTTGCATTGCATAAGCAGACCTCCTCTGTGTTGATGTCCTACGCTGCGCTATCCTCCTGAAGCCTCTGCACTGCGTAAGCAAGCCTGCTCTGCACTGCTAAAGTCACATCATCCCTTCTGTGATGCTGCGGCTACATCTGCACTACGCTGCTCCCTTTCAGCATCCAGCTTTGCCTCTGCTACATCCGTGGTCTTCTGCACCTACTGCTCCACTTGTCCCACTACTGTCTTAAGGCTCTCGTAGCACGGATGTGATCCAAGAGTTGGGCTACTCAAGGATCCCGTCACCACTCTATAGCTGCTCTACAGATCAAGATCGCCCCACTTTCGTGGTTCATGAGCACTCATGGCTACATCATCTTCAGATCCATCGTCTGCTATAGCAGCCTTGGAACTAGAAGCTTCCTTGTCCTTTTTCTTCTAAGGACAATTTCTGGTGAAATGTCTAAGTTCGTCGCATTGGAAACATTTGATCTTCGACAAATCACACTTCTTTTTCCCTTGCTGCCTCTTTGATGCCAAGGCTGCATCTTCCTCTTCTTCCTTCTTCACTTTGCTCAAACCGGTGTTGTATTGTCTTTTGGTCATCCGACGGATTTCCTCTTGTTGGAGGATAGCCCACATGTTGTCCCAGTTGGGAAGGTTCGCTTTGCCCAAGAGACTTTCGACAAAAGTTTCCCAGTCCTCTGTGACTGCATTGAGAGCAGTCATTATCATGACATCGTCATCTACCTTGACTCCCATGACAGTCCGCTGATCCTGGATTGATTGTAGTCTGGATATAAAAGGGTCGAGCTCCTCTCCCTTGGCCATCATGAATAACCTCAGCTGGTTCTCCAGAAGCATCTTTCTCTGGACAGATCTTCCTTCATACAATGTGGTTAGGGCTACCCACATCTCATGAGTCGTCGTCTTTTCGGCTATGTGTGGTACCACATGATCTTTTACCCCGTCCATGATGAAGTGCTTGGCATGTGTTGCTGCTTCATTATGCTCTGCCAGGAGTTTCGCATCGGTTGGCGTAGCCAATACTTTCTCTATATGCTCCCTCAAGCCATATGCCTCCATGACTACCAAGATTTTGGCCTTCGAGATTGCAAAGTTGGATAGGCCATCTAACCTATCCTGATCACGCAGTCCATGTGGCGCCATCTACTCAGATATTTGTCGAAACTGATCCTCCTCTCTCTGCAAGAGATTCATATCTCGGGTCCTTGGCGAGAAAGGCACCCTCTTCTCCCTCTGACAACTGACTCCCTCTCTTGGAAGTCCGCCAAAGAACACTACGAATCATCTCTCTTCGATCCTCTGACCAATCTTTAGATTTCTTTGGCAGGAAATCTTTTGAGAGTTTGTTCTCCTCCCGCTCTTCTTCACCCCACCAGCAACTATTGAAGGTCTACAGCTCAACTTTCAGTTCACAGCACTCTGCAAAGCAATCAGCCTCTGGACTGTATCACCCTGGCTAGCCTCTGCATGAGCAAACTGGCCCAGCATAGCGACTGCGCAGCGCAGGCTGCTCCTGCGTCCCTCTGGGTGGCTCTGCGCTGCCTCTATATCACCCAGTAAGGACTGTGTCAGCTCTCTGAGTGGCTCTGCTGCCTCTGCGTCCCTCTGCTGTTGCACTGCCTTCTCGGGGTTATTTGTTTTTGTTGCTGCTTTCTCTGTTGCTTTCTGCAGCACAGATTCTTCAGCCTTCTTGATGAAGATTCAGCTAGATCTGCAATCGCTATGATACCATGTGAAAATTTCTTAATATGCTTAAACATAAACCCTACTGTTAAATTTATGATTTAGTTATCCTACTTACATTAAGTTATTAATCTGAAATCGCCAGCATTAACATCGAAGTAAATACATTAACAGCCTACACATGCAGATCTAAACTGAACAACATGCACAATAACAAGTGACACACAAGGATTTTCTGGCCAATTGTCCCCGAAAAAACCCAATGCGGGAAAACCGATCTTCTGGTTGCTGGAGGGTTTTTATCATTAAGCAGAATCTAAGTACAACAGATCTGGGCACCAAACAGGTTAACCCGACAGAGAAATAAAATATTGCAGCTATACCTCTGTTCCGGAGACAGAAAACCGACTGATTCACACCCTCAAACTGGATTTATAGAACTCAGCCTTTTCTGGTCTTCAAAAACCCCAGCTCTGCTCTGAAGCCCTCTACGTCAGCCCTGTTGGCCTACGTCAGCCTCTGTGCTACTCATGAAGGACCTGCATCACCCTAGACTAGGTTATAATGCCCCTGCACTGCCCTAGATGTCCAGCGTCAGTCCTACCGGGACTGCATCAGCCCTCCTAGCCTACTGTTGCCTCTGCGCTACCCCTGTTGGGCTATGGCTGCTCTGCGTAGTTGTTGCTTCCTCTGCGTTGCTCTGGTCCGCTGCTTCTCTGCCCTCATTGCACTCTTGGCCTAGGACTACACCATCCCCCTCGCCAATACTGCCCCTCGCTGTAGCTAAAACACTTCTGAAATTCTACGCAAACCACACACTAGAATTCCAGCTTAGCTTCAGTGCTCTGCCACTGTGTGAGTTCTCCAACTGACCCCAAGCCCTCATCTTATACTTTTCTCGTTGAAACATCAACAGTCGTGATCTAATCTTGAATCGACGACTAAGATTAGAAGATGCTTGATCCACGTCACTTAAGAAATTATCATCACTTGTTTAAATTAATTACCTTTAATCTTTTAATTTTCCTAAGTTAGACTTAGGGTCCTTAATTAAAAAGATTAATTAATTAATTATCTCTTAAACAAGATGGAATTTCTTAAAACGCTTTTTGGGTCTTGGAGATCTCATGTACTCTAGTCCCTCCACAAAGTTTGGGAGCTAGAGCACATTCGATGCTACCCCAAAATCTCAACAACAAGGTCCCAAGTTACTTAGGCCTGTTACATGACTCAACTCATCATACTAGCATCATTTTACATCATCCCCGTAGGGCTTGTGGAATCTCAGTCCAACAGAAGAAGATGAGAAGAAGTAGAGTTGAAAAACTTTAATGATATAGTGAACTCTGATGATGCATGAAGCCTCTGATACATCCTTGGGCATGGAGTCTTCAAAAATTTTGGGTACACTTCTGTGGTCAGCACCACTCATACAGAAATTCATGAGGACTAGTGTCGTGAGGTTTTGTGTCTTTCAAACCTTATGCAAATTTGTGGGTAATAGGAGCAATGCAGCGAAATCCACATATACAAAGCATTATTGATTGAGACCATATTGAGGCACTGGTGAAGAGGGTGTTCACCATGGCCTCACAACACAGGCGAAAACCCAGACAAGTCAACATCTCCAAAATGAAAGACCAATGCACCATATCATAAGCTTTGACTCGCATTGCCTTGTAAAACTTTTAAGGAAGGCCATCCATACCCAGCAACTTGCCATTCTACATGGAATCCAAAACGAAATAAAGCTCCTGCCTCAAAAAACCTCTATCTAACCCGTTTCGATCACCATAGAAACATTAGGAGAAAAAACCAACAACAAGCATCTCTAGCAACCACCACCCTATATGTCAAAGAATAAGGATCAAAAATATAATGGAAACCATCTAACCTGGGAAAACCAAGCACCCTTTCAACAACCACCTTCCTCTTTAGGAAGTCAAAATAAAATATAGAACATTCACCCCCTCCTGAATCCACTAAAGATGAAGACAGATCCTAGCACCCATAAAAATGTAGTCCTCACCTCTGTAGACAACCATCTCCAACTTCACAACCTCCTCCTAAATGGTCTTATTCTAGAAAGATGTGAATCTCCTTAAGCCTAAGTAAAGCTTCCCTTGGGCCTCAACTCATTTATGTAATTGATGAAAAGAAGAAAAATAAAATTATTATTGTAATGTTGGTCTCATGGGTTTTATGAGAAAGGAATTTTATTTTAGTGATGGCTTGCATTGTGGGCCTTTAGGATCTATCATCTAGTCATAAAAGTCAATTTGAGTCTAAGTCATGTATGAAGGACCCTTCTTGGGCATGTTATATATTTATATAAGTCCTTAAATAAGTTAGAAAGCCCTCCAAGACCAAGACAAAGTCACCTCCTTCAAGTCGGCTTCAAAAGAATAATATAATCTCTCAAATAGACATGTCAGCTCACAATCATCTCATGTCAACTTATATACATGGGCAAACAACTATAAATAGGGTTGTTCGGATTCCATTTCAAAGAAGAATTTCAGAGAAGTTTTTTCGATGAAGTCTGCAGCAAGAAATGCGAAGCTTACAAAAGGAAGTCTGTTATCAAGCGAAGGAAGGAAAGTATAAACCGAGCTCATTTCAGGTCTATTTTTTTTTGTTAATTGCCTCTACATGTATGGGGTAGCAAAAGATCAGTTGCAACAGAAGGAGCTGAGAATAACAGCAGTCCTTTCGAGTAGCTGAATTGAAAGAAGTTCAAGTCATAAGAGAGGCTGAGTCAAGCTAGTAGGAGACTCCATCCCAAGCGAAGGAAAGGCGTAAGAATAGGTCCTATGTACAACTTAGAATTAGAATTGCAGACCTAATTCAAGGAGGCCAAAGGTTTGAAGTAGAAAGTCGAAGTGGAAGAGGAGGCGAGACAAAGGAAGGAGCAGAAGGTTGACTATCATCAAGGGAACTTGTGCCTTGGTCTTGGAGTGGCAAATAGGTCAAGGGTCTTGGTCTTGGTATTCGTCAATTGGAATCTCTATAAGAAGAAGAATTTGTTCGGGTTTTCCTCTCAAGAGTAAGAGGCTTTGGCCCTGGCTGATAGCCTATGTTTTGTATCTCCTGTCTATTTATGGTAGTTGTATGATGAAGAAGAACACTATGCATTAGTAGTTGTTTGATGAAGAAGAACATTAATAACCTAAGTAAAAGAATATCCTAATCTAAAGAAGTAAAAAGCACTCACAAGCAATTACTGATAGAAGAGAAATCACTTCATTGTTATGCCCTAGATTCCTCAACATGGTATCAGAGCTAAGGTGTCTAAGTCAAGGAAGGGCATCTTATCAAGGGACACTCAAGGATCAAATCTCAAGGAAGGAATCAAAGCAAAGATCATCTTCAAGTCAAAGGAAACATCATAACCCTAGATCAAAGAAGTCTACAAGGAAGCATTTGGATAATCATCAAGAAAATAAGGCCAAAACCCTACATCTACTCAAGTTGAAGAAAATCTATGTGTTTTGAAGACTATTCATCCAAAGGAAGCTAGATCAAAAGGCGGTGTCATCTCACTCTCTGTGGGATCAAGGATCATTCTTGAAGAAAACTACCTTCATCAAGGAGAAGTTTTCTATCCTCTATAGCATCATCAACATCAAGGAAGAAGCAAGGAGAAGGGGCATCCTATCAAGTACATATAGTTATGTCCACATCTGAATCTGTCAAAATATCTTTTTACAAGTAGAGAAACAAATTGGTTGGGGCTTCAAACTATCTTGCATGGAAGAAAAGGACAGAACTGAATCTCATTGAAAATGAGGTTATGGAACATGTCAAAGTTTCTATCACTAGGCCAAGAAAGGAAGATGCTCAAGCTCTTGATAAGCATATGAAAGGGGAAGTTAGTGCTCAAAGGATTCTCATAGAATCCATCAAGGATCCTCTCATCCCATATGTATCTAAACTCGAAACTTCAAAAGAAATCTATGACAAATTGGTAGAGTTGTATTCTGTAAGCATTGTTGAAGAATTCATCTCATTAAGACAAGAACTCTACAAGCTGAAGATATCAAGGAAAGATGGAATAGCCTCATACTTTATGAGGATATCTGAAATCCGAGATCAACTACAAGATCTAGGAGAAGTCATGTCTGATAGAGAAATGACCACAGTGGCATTAAATGCACTGCCAGAAGAGTGGGGTAACTTTACTTCAAGTATTTGTGGAAAGAAAGAAGCTACTCCATTCCAAGATCTATGGATTGGTCACTGTGCAAGATTGAAGAATCTAGACTAAAGGCCAAATCTAATGTGGGAGCAGGTGAGCAAAATCAAGCATATGTTGCAATGACAAAAAGAAGGGGACAATTTGGAAAGTTTGGTCCTCAGAAAAAGAAGAAGAACATGGCTAAAATACAATGCTATGGGTGTCAAGAATATGGGCACTATAGGAAAGATTGTCATAAGCTCAAAAAGGACAATAACAAAAGAGGAAGAGAAGAAGCCCACATTATCGAGGAAGTGGAGGAAGCTGAAAAGAAGAAATCCGAGGAGGAAGTAATAGATCTCCACTGTTGAGATAGTCTTCCTCACATAAGTTCTTTCAAGTTCCTAAGTCTTTTGTTGTAAGATATGGCTATCATGAGTCACTAAGTAAAATAATAGAAGCATTGAAAACAAGAGCTCGAGACATCATCATATAGAAGCATGAAACATGGTTAGAATCTATGGAAGTCAAGGATATAGCTCTTGGGAATCTCATTGAAAACATAAGTGGCAAGGTCATCTAGTACAAGGTTTATCATACATCTATCAAAAGGAAACATCTACTGATGGGGATACTTTAGATCCTCAAGATTCTCTGATGGAATCTTCATTGAAAGGTTCACAGATCATGAGGGGAAGCATGTGTTTCATCAAGAATTCCAAACTTGTGGAATTCATGGGATGATGGTATGATGACATAAAAGGAGAAGCAGATCAAGGGATTGAAGCTCTTTCAATCAAGGAAGATGCTACAGGAAGTTTGGATGACCCAAATGAAAATGAGGTATGTATTCTTACAGTCTATATTGAAGATTCATGTCATATGGTTGCAGGTAACATGGATCAAGGAAGGATCTCCTCCTTCGAAGAAATGCAGAACTGCATGGGTTACACATTCACTAAAATTAACATAATATGTCCTCATATGTAATATGAGGTGGTTGACTATAATTGAAGAATTCTGATTAGAAATTCCTGGGAATGAAATATGTCAAGAAAGGCAGATAAGAGATCGTAAAATATGCAACCATGGTAAAGGCAATCAACATCTAAAAGACCAAGAAGATTTGACTAGGACATCTCCATGAAAGATATGAAGACTTTGATGGAGTCTGAAAAAGAAAGAGACCCTTGACAATATATATCTTTGGGAGATGTGTCGATACGTATGAAGGTTGTTGATGCAAACTAGAAGATGTCATGATGAAAGACCATCACAAAGGTAATGTTGATTTTAATGTTCATTCCTTTATTTTTAAACAAATATCTGTATGGGTTTATGTAGCACTGCCAAGGGAAGATCTATGGATGTCTTCCACCACCAATGCACATGTAGTAGGATGAAAGATCCTTAAGTAAACATGGCATGAAGAAAGCAGCAAGGCATGAAAGAAGGCCAAATATGGACAAATGGATCACTTTCCGATGATGACATGGCTAACTCATGGATGAAGTGATGGATGGTGGGTGCCCTATGTAGAAGTCCCAAACATGAAGACACCTAGATAACAAAAAGAAGTTAATGACATCGTGAGGATTTCTTCAAGCAATTGGTTGTCCCATCATCTCCACCTTAGGAGTTGTTGTAACTTGTAGGTCCCTAATTAAGAGGAAGCCTGGAAAAAAATTTCTTACTTGGTAGAAACTTGGAAGCAAAATTCCTAAGCCAAGAGAGAGCTTAGGTACATTCCTTCCAAACGAATGAGTACATTTCTTTATTGGAATAGATATGTCCTCACTAATTAAGAGGGACAGATAGACACATCAATCTTGTCTTCACTTGGGAAGACAGAATGGACGATTGGGTAAACATCTGACATCCAATGCTCTTTGAGGATGTATTAGGGTATCCAAGATAAGAGTAGTCGTTGAGGACCAATATTCTTTGAGGACTAGGAATCCAAGATAAGAATAGTCCTGGTGGAACACACCTTCAGAACTCGAGTGGGGTATGTTCCGAGAGAGACAATGATGAGGGTGTCTATACATCATTGGTCTTGCCAGCATTGTGCTTAGATCTCGTAGAGAGATAGAGTTGTTAGTCAAGGCCTTGCTATGTGACAATGTTGGTTGATATGATGCTATAAAGATGGGTTACCAATCCAACTCTTCTTATGAGAAATTCTTCAAATTGAGAATAACCAAGTACCATTATGAATACCTCCCTACATAAGAGGGAGTGTTGAAAAGTGTAACTAGGTTCGGTCTTCATAATGACATGTGTAATTGTGATTTTATTGGTGAAAAGAAGAAAAATAAGATTATTATTCTAATGCTTGTCTCATGGGTTTCATGAGCAAGGAATTTTATTTTAGTGATGGCTCCCATTGTGAGCCTTTAGGATTTGTCATCTAGTCATAAAAGTCAATTCGAGTCTATGTCATGTATGAAGGACCCTTCTGTGAAAATTCCTTAAATCTGGAATCCTATTGTAGCAACTGGTATTAATTCTTCTAAGCGATAAATGAATTATTTGGTTTATTGCTATGGCAACATCAAATTAAACACACTGCAACCTTCACTAAACAAACTGCGGAAAAATACAAGTGCGGAAACAAAACTGAACAAGAAGAAATCATAGACACATTTGACACCATTACTTTTGGACATACGTCCCCGGAAAAACCCAATGCGGGAAAGCCGATGCAGCAGATCTGAGGGTTTATATATTATGCAGTAATTTTCTGAATACAATTTGGGATGCCTTTCTGGCTATCCCTGCAGAGAATATGACTTACAAAGATTTAGAGAGAAAAACCTCACACTGACATTGCAAACCCAACTGGCCAAAACCCCGGATGGCAAGCCCTCCACTGCCTTTGCACAGTCTCTGCGTCAATTTGCGTGGGAACTTCATGGCTTTTGCATTTTGGTTCTTTTGTTGGCTATATCTGACCCTCTGGCCCTTTTCGGCCTCACACCCCGGCTTTCTGGCACTGGATCTGACTAATCCTCGGCTGAAACTCGAACCTCCTATGGGCTACTACGATGCCACTGCTGGCTCTACGCAGTCTCTGCGTAGCTGCCACGCTGCCTCTAATGGTACTTCTCTTTGTCTTCTCTGTTATGTATTCTTCGGCTCAGGGAAATCTCCAACCGGAATTACTAGCCCTCTCTGCGAGAATCTTCTCGATCGATCTTCTCCCTGAGCACTGCTCGCTAAAGAATTTCGATCTTTGGATTCTTTCTCCATCTCGATGTGTTTTTCCAAATGACCATCAAGTCTTCTTTATAGTCTTCTCGTTGAGACTTCAATGGTCGAGATTACATCTCCAATCAACGGCTAAGATTACATTTTGACTTGATCTGCTGCTTTTTCTAGAAATTTCACCCACAGTTTAGATTAATACCCATTAATTATTTTAATTTCCTAAGTTTAGACATAGGGTCTCATTAAAATTAATTAATTTATCAAATAAAACTGTCTCCAGGTGGAATTTCCAAAAATATTTTTTGGGTTATGTGGAATACATGTGTCTAAGCCTTTCCACAAAGTTTGAGACTTAGAGCACATCCGATGCTACCACAATCAACACTCCCTCTTAGCGAGGAATGTGCTCTAGCAAATATGCCCTGCTGCACACTGCTCTGACTCTGAAGCATCTCCCTCTGCATTGCTAATGTCTGACATGCTGCCCATCAATAACTGTGTTGTTGCTGCAACTGTACTACTGTTGACCCTGCCACTATCAACATTGCATCTGTACTGCAACTCCCTCTCAAATGTTGCATCTATTGCTAGCACTGCCACTACTAACACTGCACTACAACTCAGCTGTTGAGAGAAGCAACTGAAAAACATCCAGAAATTCTGAACAAGTGTTCAGGATGCACCTCGATGTTGAAACTCTAACTGTTGCTAGTCCCACGTTGTCCCTCTTAAGCACTGCGTTGTTGTTTCTCTGTGTTGTGCCTTTCTGCACTGCGCTGCTCAGACTCTGGCACTGCTAACTACTGCATTTGTCGCTCCAACACTCCTCTGCACCAATTGAAACTCCTCTAGACTGCTACTACTGATCTTGGGCACCTGTAGCAAGGTCATGATCCAAGAGGTGGACTCCTCAAGGATCCTGCCCATCTTCAACTCTGATGAGCTACGGTTCTAGATCACCCCATCACTCCATGGAGATGTGGGCAATCATTGCAAATTCCGATCTACTCATATTGTTGTTGCTATTCCTATGCAGATGCTTCTGCACTACTATTGCAACTACTGCAATAATAAGTCTAATCTCCTCAGATCCTGAAGTACTAACCTCCATAGGGGTGATTCCTCTGAAACTAGTCTCCCTTTGAGTCTCGATCTCTCAATAGGAAATCTCTCTGCTCCCTTCTGGAAACTCGAACTGTCCTCCTGTGCTGGAAACTAGACTGCGTGGCTCTGCACTGGGAATATTCTGGCTGGAACTGTGCCTGCATTCAGCAACTGGGTAATTCGCACTGCCTGTGTCACTGCCACTATTTCTGCAATTATCTCATGGGTATTGACTGCAACTAGCTATGAAGTTTGTTGGCGCTGGAATCAAACTTGGACTGCAGCAAGCTACTGACCAGACACATCTCAAACTCTAAGGCAATTTTAATGTTTTGTTTTATGGGATTGGAAGATGGTATAAACTCTGACTCACTGAAGAGAGATTTCGGTCAAATCCACAGTTCTACTAAAGAGAGTATTGTAACTTGGTGTGGTAGCAAGGTGCAAGTTTGTAGTCTATGAGGAGAGGAAAGTGTAAGATGAGAAAAGAATCAATAGGTCTGTAAAATAGAAATCTACTGCATTTAGTAGAAATTCACAAAAGTAGCAGTTTGACAATATTCCATTGAGAGAGCTATTTCTAGTTTGACAAGATTCTCACTGAAATATCATGAAGAATAACTATCATGAGTGATGCTCTTCCACTATTATAACATATATTTTATCAGGAATGCTCATTGTGTGAGACTAACAAAAACTGATAAAACACATAACATGCTTAAGAGACTAATAAAAACACATAACAGTATCATGATTTGCAAACTGGAACTCGAAGAAAAGAGATATGGAAACACAAGTAAAGTAGACAATACACACAGCAAATTGGTAATAAGTCCTCGGTAGTATCATTCCATTTCATTCACAAAAAATATTCCAGATCATATAAGTCAAAATTCTATAACCACCAACCAACCCTGACTTCATATCAGTTTGGCATATATATACAAAACATGATATTGTCATCTTCCACAGAAAAAGGTGAATTTGTTTCCAAAAGTTATTACGATCTCGTGCAAGAGATGAGGTTTATCCTAAAACTTCAATACGAAGTGCTATGACATAATGAAAATAACAACATAAAGGCTAACAATTTGAAGTGGTTTGTGTATGATGAGGCAGTTTTATGGGAAGACTCCTCTTCCATTCTCGTGCAACCAACTCCATAATAAGTGCAAACAACAGTGAAAATGGTGTGTGGTTGTTCCTTGAATGCCACCCGATGCCTAGTAAAAACATGTTGGTACTGAGAGTAGTGGTAGAAAACTATTTGAGAGAAACTATGCCGCTATTCCGCTGTTCCTTTCGCTTTTTTGGTTGAAAACCGATTGTAATGGCGGAAAACCCGAAACTTTTGGATAGAATGACGGAGTTTCATTTTATGAGAAATTACAAAGAAAACCCTTTGAAACAGGTTTAATTGATAGAGGAGACAAAGAGCGGAATGAATGATAAGCGAGGGGGGATGATGACATGGCAAAGAAGTGGGACCGATCACAGATCGCGCATCGGAATTTTTATTATGAAACGCAGGAGTTAAATGTTGAAAATGGCGAAGTGCGATATGCAATGAGAGCAGAGGTGGCGTGGCAAAGAAATGGGACCGATTGCAGATCATGCATCGGAAGTTTTATAAACATACATACGCGTTCAATCAATAGCGATCACTTTATAGGAACTTTAAACAAAACCGCAATTGCTCCCAAACAATATGCATACACGCGAAATTGTGGTTCTAGGGCCCCACAACATGACCACCAATTGGAAGCAATTGCACATCGCAGCTTCCCGTCTGATCGCAAATCAGACGCCCGCAAGTTTAACTCTACACTGATAACGACTAAACCATAAACTATGCGATGTGCAATATGCGTTGGTGCGCCACGCCGACACATGCCCCTCGCCTCATCACATCGCAAATCACTTAACATACCACGCGATTGCCTTAATGGTAAACTTTTAAAAATTGCGATTTGCGAAGTCACTCCATTTGCGTTGTAATCTCCATCGTTGATCTGTGCCCAGATCTGACGGTTTTCCTTGCTCACCCTTCATCGCATCGCAAATCAATTAACATACCACGCGATTGCCTTAACGGTAAACTTTAAAAACTGTGATTTGTGAAGTCGCCCCATTTGCGCTTTAAACTCAGTCGTCGGTTTCTTCCCTTTCGGATTTGCGATTGGATCATGGTCGTCTGCTCATCCTGCATGCGGTTCTTCTCCGTCGCTTCATTCCTTAATCTAATTCCTGGCAAGCTTCCTTTAAACATTCTCTGCTTCTCTTCTCTAGATCTCCCTCTCTGTTGGTCAATCTGTTTTCTTCAGGCAGCGCTTTGCTTTTTAAAGAACTCTGGTTGCAATACTATCCACAAAGCCTTAATCTGCCTACTTTGAAAACTGATTACCTGTTTACCTGTAGCCTCTTTATTGAGATAACCAAAATCTCAGTGTAATAGCTGCGCTTTTCATTGTGTGGAGTATATGACTTTCATTTCTGAGAAATAGCTGCCTTTTACTGCATTATTGTTTTGAAAATGAATTTGCAACAAAGGTAGCTATTCTTCCACACCAGGTGACTGCAACTTTATTACCAAAACAATAACTAACCTTCAACACTAACATAATTCAAAATAGAGATTTTAACTTATTTTAGGACTCTAAAACACTATGACACCTATTCACTTAAAAAATTCTTTATGTTGGGACTCTTTTTAACTTTTATTGGAAATGACTCAAACTTTGGACATGAACTAGGACACAATAAAAATTGAAAACAGTGATACAATGGCGATTACACCATTAACATTTTTCGTGCTAACAAAGTTATCATCTGAATGAATGACTGCATCTGTTGACACTGTGATCCTCCTGCTACTGATTTTGTTGGGCTCCTGTAGCAAGGATATTGATCCATGTGAGAAATCTACAGCAACTGGATCTAATTTGTTGCTCCCTCTCTCTCCTCTGCGCAGCTACTGGTCTAGCCTAAACACTCCTTGCTGGAAATAGTAGATCTACCACACAATATTGTTGCTCAGATATCAAGAACTAGAATTCCCTCGCTAGGAATTCTCTGAGGAAGATAATCTCCCACATGTTGTTGATCTGCTGCCTCTCACCCTCTACGCAGCTGGCTCTACGCACTCCCTGCTGGAGTAAGCCAAATAAGTCACTAACTTTGTTGCTTCTACATGGGAAATCAAAGTTTCTTGGGCATGAAACTCTTTGAGGTCAGGAATCCCCAAAATGTCTTCAGATCTCTCTTTTGACACTTTCTGCACCAGCAATCACCGCTACGCAGAAAACTACGTCCCTCCAACCGTTGATCTATGTTGTTCCCTCTGCCTCTACCAAACTACAATCTGGAAAAATCTTTCCTCTCTATCGACTCATTCAAAGAGAGATTTTCCTTGCTGGTTTTGGCCCTCCTGGCTTGGACTGTGCAATCTGTTGGAGATCAATTTGTTGCTAACGCAGCTCTTTGATCCCAGCTTCACCAACGTTGGATCTACAGATCTGTTCTTCTATTCCTCCTGCACTCAGCGATACAAGCTCTGAAACCATGTGAAAAATCCTTGTCTGGAATACTATTGCAGCAACTGGTATTAATTCTTATAACTGATAATATAATTATTCAGTTTATTGCTACGACAACATCGAATTAAACACACTGCAACCTTCACTAAATAAACTGCGGAAAAATACAAGTGCGGAAATAAAACTGAACAAGAAGAAATCAAAGACACATTTGACACCGTTATTTTTGGACAAACGTCCTCGGAAAAACCCAATGCGAGAAAACCAGTCCAGCGGATTTGAGGATTTATATATTATGCAAAAAATTTCTGAATACAATCAGGGATGCCTTTCTGGCTGTCCTTGCAGAGAAAACGACTGACAAAGAGTTAGTGAGAAAAACCTCACACTGACACTGGAAGCCCAACTGGTCAAAACCCCGGATGGAAAGCCCTCAAGTGCATCTACACAGTCTCTATGCAATCTCTGTGTCACTCTGCGTGGGGACTGCGTGGCTTCTGCGTTCTGGCTCTTCTGCTGCCTGGATTTGACCCTCTAGCCCCTTCCGGTCTCACACCCCGACTTCCCGTCAATGGATCTGACCGATCCTCAACTGAAACTTGAACCTCCTCTGGGCTACTGCGCTGCCATTGTTGGCTCTACGCAGTCTCTGCTACGCTGCCTCTCCTGGTACTGCTCTCTGTCTTCTCTGCTATGTATTCTCCTGCTTAGGAAAATCTCCAACCAGAATTACTGCCCCTCTCTATGAGAATCCTCTCGATCGATCTTCTCCTTGAGCACTGCTCACTAAAGAATTTCGATCTCTAGATTCTTTCTCTGTCTCTGTGTGTTTTTCCAAATGAACCTCAAGTCTTCTTTATAGTCTTCTCATTGAGACTTCAACGGTCGAGATTAGATCTCCAATCAACGGCTAAGATTACATTTTGACTTGATCTGCTTTTTCTAAAAGTTTCACCCACAGTTTAGATTAATACCCATTAATTATTTTAATTTCCTAAGTTTAGACTTAGGGTCTCATTAAAAATAATTAATTTATCAGATAAAACTGTCTCTGGGTGGAATTTCCCAAAACAATTTCTGGGTTATGTGGGATACATGTGTCTAAGCCTTTCCACAAAGTTTGAGACTTAGAGCAAATCTAATGCTACCACAAATCAACACCTTCTTGGGCATGTTATATATCTATATAGATCCTTAAATAAGTTAGAAAGCCCTCCAAGACCAAGACAAAGTCACCTCCTTCAAGTCGGCTTCAAAAGAATAATATAATCTCTCAAATAGACATGTCGGCTCACAATTATCTCATGTCGGCTTATATACATGGGAAAACAACTATAAATAGGGCAGTTCGGATTCCATTTCATAGCAAAATTTCTGAGAAGGTTTTTCGCTCAAGTCTACAGCAAGTAATGTGAAGCTTACAAAAGGAAGTTTGATATCAAGCGAAGGAAGAAAAGTATAAACCGAACTCATTTCAGGTTTGTTTTTTGGGTTAATTTCCTCTACACGTGTGGGGTAGCAAAAGATCAGTTGCAGCAGAAGGAGCCGAGAAGAACAACAGTCCTTTTGGGTAGCCAAGTTGAAAGAAGTTCAAGTCATAAGAGAGGTCGAGTCAAGATAGTAGGAGACTCCATCCCAAGCGAAGGAAAGGCATAAGAATAGGTCTTATGTACAAGTTAGAATTAGGATTGCAGACCTAATTCAAGGAGGCCGAAGGTTTGAAGCAAAAAGTCGAAGTGGAAGAGGAGTCAAGACAAAGGAAGGAGTAGAAGGTTGACTATCATCAAGGGAACTTGTGTCTTGGTCTTGGAGTGGCAAATAGGTCAAGGGTCTTGGTCCTTGTATTCGTCAATTGGAATCTCTATAAGAAGAAGAATTTGTTCGGGTTTTCCTCTCAAGAATGAGAGGTTTTGACCCTGGTTGATAGCCTATATTCTGTGTCTCTTTTTTATTTATGGTTTATGCATTGGTAGTTGTTTGATGAAGAAGAACACTAATAACCTAACTAAAAGAAGAGCCTAATCTAAAGAAGTAAAAAGCACTCACAAGCACTTACTAATAGAAGAGAAATCACTTAATTGCTATGCCCTAGATTTCTCAACACGGTAAATCATAGAATAGCAGCAACAAATATGAGTCATTTTATTATATATTTCTTGAAGTTTAATACAATGGAGTGGAATGATAAAACCTGGGCTTGCTACTGCAAGCATGCAATACTCGGGTGAATATCTAAGCAAACTCCAAGTGGAATAGTCCCAATTTGTCCAAACGCACTTCCCAGAAAATTTTTGATGTTGCTGTTGGAGGCAAATTCTGAAATGATCCCTCAATAATGCTCCAAAAATTCTAAAAAATTAGAAGAATGATCCTCAAACTCAATCCAACAAAACCCAAAAAAATCTCAAGTTGAATCCGCAGGTCGTTGAAGCCCCAAAAAATGCGTGTAAGCTCCTCTGAGTCTGCCAGTGAGCTACAAAAATCAATCCACAGTAAAATGCACAATTTCCCCAAAGGGAAACTCCTTCAAAACCCCAATAAATTCCTTCCTCAAATTCTCGGCCAAAATCAACTCCAATATATGACACAACAATGTTACTCACCCCCTGCACAGAAAATAGCCAGTAAACCCTAGCGCAAGCCCAAAGAAGAAGACTTTTGGCCCATAAATCTCCAGCACCTCTAACCCAGAATTTCTCAAAATTAACTCGTCCTTCTCAGAGGAAAATCTCCACAAAATAGCTAGCCCGGAAGAGAACAATTGCTAGCTCCTCAAACCCTAGCGAAATCCTCCACTGCGTCCTCTAAAAACTCGAATAGGCTAAGGAAAATATTGCAAAATTCCACACAAATTACTGAAATCTCCCCACAATCTCTCTCCTTGAGTGGCACTCGAAGTACCCTAAAGAAGAGCTGGAATTTCTATTCAGAAATCCCTTGTGCTAAATAGCACTGGTTGACTTGGCTAAGCAGCTCAAGCAAACTCTCCAATTCTGAAAATGAAATCTCAAGATGATGCAAAAATGAGGCTCTTCCATTTTATAATTATTGCTCAACCATAACTGTGGGCTCCAACAATTCGACCCCCTTGCTTAACCCCTCTTTCATGTGGTTTGATTTCTCGTAGGGAGTTCGATTTCCTTCTCAAGTGACCCCCACAACTTAACTTCACTTTAATTTTTCCATTTTCTCCTAAGTGCAACCGTTATTACTTATCAAAATTAAATTTGAGCCTCCACAACTTATTTCTCCTAAGTTTTATTTATCAAATATTATATTAATCGCCAAAATTGCAAAATTGAGAATTTCTTTAGCAAAATTATTAATTGGGGACATGACATGTGGTTAGCAATTCAATGTAAGATAGCAATCCATATCATAGTGACTTGGAGATATAACTGTGATCTACATTCCCACGTCTTTGATGCATGATTATGATGCTATGCATATCATAGTGACTTGGAGATATAACTGTGATCTACATTCCCGCGTCTTTGATGCATGATTATGATGCTATGCATATGGCTATGACGAGTACTCTTCGATGACAGTAATAATATATGTTTGTTGATAGTAACCTTGATACATATGTATATAGTAATACCCTTAGTATATATGACAATTCCTTTGAGATCTACATGGTAGTGGCTTTGATGTACGGCAATACCCTTGACATCGCAATGACCTTTTAGGCAATAAGACAATGATCTTGTTGACAATGAAACAATGACCCTAGTTGACAGTGAGACAGTGACCTTGTGGACATTCAGACAGTGATCTTGTTGACAATGAAACAGTGGCCCTAGTTGACAATGAGACAATAACCTTGTTGACAGTGAGAGAGTGATCTATATGACAATGAGATGATGATCAATATGGCAGTAACGTTGTTGTGTAACAATGACCTTGTCATGATTCTTACGTTGATATGGCAGTGACAATTGTAACCTAAATGCCAATGATAACAGTATGCCTATAGTACTCTTGTGAGAGTGATATGGGGACTTGTATAAACTTGTCTACTGTCAAGTTTTGCCTAGGAGGCCTAGTGTATTGGATGATGTGTCTCATACTTATTGTAATATTCCTTTTTTTGGCGTCACCTATGACACGGTTAGGATGGACTTCCAGAGTTGGGAGCAAACAAGTCACAGGTACAGGTTGGTGTCATTAGCGGGCCCAGGGGCTTTTTGGGGGAGTTTTGAGGAGTTTCTATGAGGATCAGTGGCATTCGCTGGATATATTCCATCATCCGCACCGTTTGCATTTCGTTACAGAGCATTCTGACAACTTTCGGAAAACTGAGTTATTTTTGGGCTTAACTCAATTAATTACGCTCAAGGTGGCATTCTGGAAGGAAAACGTGATAGAATACCTTAGTGTAATAGCTTGTTGGAACCAGGACGAGAATACCTATATGATGGGATGGTTGGACATGAGTTTCAGTGACCTAAGGAGACATAGTAGCCGATTCACTCTTTCCTACATTAAAAAGGAATATTTTAATTGGAAAATAAGAGGGAAAAGTGTTCCATGATTAAAATAATAATAAAATAAGGCTCTAGAAGGATCCATGAGATCTATAAAGAGAAGAGGAGGAGGCCATTGAGGGATATGTTGTATTGGATCATTTTCTTATGTGAGATGTTTGAGAACTTGGTTCTCTACTTCATTGGTAGCCCCAGGACAGAAACCCTCCGGTGTGTTATCGAGTGTTGGATGGAAACCCAATACTCTTGAGGAGGTTTCACTCAGAAATATCACAGTGCCTCAGTGGAGTTTGGAGAGGTTAGTTTTGTCGTAGTCGATTTGTAGCAGTTTTCTTGCCGAGCCATCTACATCATTGCTAGAGCCATTCATCAGTTGGGCCATAGATATTTTCTGGGTGTTGCTCCACTTGCTTGGCAAGCTCAAGTTCCACTATTCCTTCATATTGATGTACTATTTCCCGTGGATTAATAAAAACGGATCAGTGATTTTATCGGCATCCATTGTGTATTATTTGTTGGTTGTGTGTCTATTTACATTTATTTTACTGCTCAAGTTTATTTCGGGTATCTATTGTTAAAATCCCCATTTGGGTATATTACAGTGGTATCAGAGTCTGCGTCTTGGCCCAGCCTGCGGGTTTTTCAATTTTTAGTTGTGGCCATTATTGGAGGGTTTTTGCAGGAGAAGTCAAAAACATTGTTCCTACATTTGAATGAGAATTTATTAGAAGAAGCTCAACAAATTTCTCGTGTGACAGTTTCAGTAAAATTTTTGCCTCAATATTAATTCTAGGACAAAATTTATTATATGGTGGGAAAGTATAAAGTGTAATTTAATTCCCATAAAGAGGTCGAGCCTAGCAATTCTCATTCCTTGAAGACGAATATCACATTGGCCGCATTATCTGCTTAACCCAAAGTTTAAAAAGGGTCGAATTATTTTTAGGGGTCCCAGCATATTGTCTTCAGTAAGCGTTGAGAATTTTATCAAAGATAAAAGGGAGAGTAATTTTTATTATGATCGTGGCATATTATTATCGAAGTGGGGCCATGAAAACTAAGGACACTGAATTCTCATGCACAAACAAGGTCAAAGTATTGAATGAAGGCCATGAGAATATAGCCTAGTGTTATCAAAATGATCGGTTTTCTTTAATTTCTGGAAAAGCCATCTGAATTTTATTTGAAGGGCCAAAGGTTCCCCATACAAGGGATGGGCTACGAAATTGTGACGGCAAGGTGAATTTGCTGCATGAGTTTCCTTTTGAGCAGGAGCACGGAAACTTCCAACCACGTAAGTTGGAATAGGTACCAAAATTCTAGTCACTGTGAAGGCCAATAACGCTTTTCTGAATTGGCCGAGATTGATTCCAATGGGCCATTTTGAAAATTTCGAAGAGGGTCGAGTTTTGGAAAGTCATTATTTAATATTCACCTTTGAGTTGTACACGGCTTTCCTCCCATAAATTCTCAGAATATCATAGAAGCCGAGTTATCCACGAGAAATCAAGCATGTTGTTTTGAGAATCAAGGACAAGTTAATTCTGCCAGATGATCGAATTGCCCTAAGAGATTGATTCACATTGGAATTTTCGTGGATGCCAAGCCATTTTAGACCAGAGAAAAAGATTGATTTCATGATTGTTTTCACAGAATCAAATCTGTGGGGGGGATTCTGCAAGGAACTATTGAAGACTGCTCGTTGGGGGAGAAGCCCATGTAGGAATTTACAAGGTAAGTTCCGTAGATCAAAAACCAAAGGTCACCGCTCACAAACAGATCACAAATTAGTACACCAGTTTTATCACGTGGTTGAAACCCTCGAAGAGGAAAACAATCCACGGCATGAGCCAACGCGGCCACTTCAGGCAATTTATTAATATAAAAAGAAAAGTTACATATGTTTCTCTCATAAATGGTTACTGGACAAATGACCCTCCATGCTCTCTAAATAGAGATCATGGACTAATTGGGTGTTAAGCCACGGATCAAGTGTCGTTAATACCGAGGAGAGAGTGAACCATTGGATCACTACAAATCGTGATCGTTGGATTATAAGTTACAAATGTACATAGTAAAGAAACACACTTTACCTAACTCTACACTAGACTAAGTTATTCTTATCTATTTCCTATGTGTCGGAATATCCTAACATCCCCCCTTAAGAACAACTTGGGATAGGATTGAAGGATTTACAAAGGTGACACAAAATGAGCCTATTTCCTATGTGTTGAAATATCCTAACATCCCCCCTTAAGAACAAATTGGGATATGATTGAAGGATTTACAAAAGTGACACAATAGGAGAAGGAAGGAGGCATTAGAGCCTATCCCCCCTTAATGATAACTTTCCTGAACTCCAAGCATGGATCGAAGTTTGGTAAACTTTGCTTCTGTGAGAGCCTTTGTAAAGATATTGGCTATTTGATCATTGGTTGGAGAGAGTCGTTTTGGATAAAACCAGGGGCTTGTTCCATGTAGATTTCTTCATGCAAATCTCCATGTAAGAAGGCGGATTTAACATCCATCTGATGGACTTCCCATTTAAAGGAGGCAGCAAGGGAAAGAACAAGGCAGATAGAATTCATTTTGGAAATAGGGGAGAAGGTTTCAGTATAGTCAATGCCTTCAACTTGTGAAAATCCTTTAGCGACAAGACGAGCTTTATGTCTATCCACTTTTCCATCTGGTCCAAACTTTGTTTTGTAAACCCATCTACATCTGACAAGTTTTCTTCCTTTTGGAAGAGGAACAAGATCCCAAGTATCGCTTGCCAATAAGGAACAATATTCTTCATTCATAGCTTCATCCCAATCTGGATGACCGAAAGCTTCTTCAAAGGTGTCTGGATCAGGATTTTCTCGAACTTGAGCCAATAAGGAAGATGCTCTTTCGAACTGAGAACGTGTACGTCGTCGATCTGCAGGGTCACCTGCAAGAGAACTTGCTGCATCCCGAGTAGAGCGGACCCATCTTGGACACTGTGGAGTAAAAGGAATAATTTCAAGAGGTGGAGGAGGATTGTCATCCTCGCTATCATTGTCTGAACTAGAAGGAATGCTATTAAAAATAGAAGAGAGAGAGAGAGAGGTGGCACATATGCCGAATCAGGCTCGCAGGCCAAAGGTGGCACACCTGCCGAACTAACCTCGCAGGCCGATATATTTTCATCATATTTTACATTTCTTCTAATGATTAAATTTTTGGATTTTGGTTGAAGAAGTCTATACCCTTTGACATCTTCAAAATATCCAAAAAATGCATTTTTCACACTTAGATTCTAAGGCTTTATGTTTCACATCTGGAATATGGGCCCAAGCATCACTTCCAAAAACACGAAAGTGACTTACATCTGGTTTGATTGAGCTCCAAGCTTCTTCTGGAGTAATATTCTTTAAAACCTTAGGAGTGTGATTTACTATGTAATTTGCACAGTTAATTGCTTCTGCCCAAAAATTGAGACTAAGTCCTTTAGATTGAAGCATACAATTAGCCATTTCTTTTAAGGTGCGATTATTCCTTTCAGCTACACCATTTTGTTGTGGAGTATATGGAACAGTGTTGCAATTGAATGCCATGCTCAGTACAGAAGTTGATAAATTTGTTGTTAACATATTCTCCTCCATTGTCTGGTCTTAACTTAATAATTTGATGTCCAGATTGTTTCTCAACAAAGGCCTTAAAGGCCAAGAACATGTTAAAAACTTCACTCTTGAGTTTTAAGAAGTATACCCAAGTGCGTCTAGAAAAATCATCAATGAAAGTTAAGAAGTACTTGCAACCAGAGAAAGAAACAACAGGAAGTGGACCACATAAATCACTGTGCACAAGCTGCAAAGGGGCTGAAGCGTGCCAAGAGGCACGTTTGTCAAAACTATCCGATGATGTTTTCCAAGTACACATCCGGAAAAAACACCATCTCGGCAAGATACCATAGGAATACTTGTCACCATATTTTCTTTACATAGAGTTTGAAGAGAGCGATAGTTTAAGTGACCAAATCGCTCATGCCAAAGTTTGCTCATTTCATCATTATGAGCAACAAAAACGGAGGGAAGACATGATGATCCAAAGTTGTCAAACTTATACAACCTTGTGGAATCATCGACAATTCCAGTAGCTAAAATATGTCTAGGATCTTTGAGGTCCTTGATTACAACATCATGAGGTGAGAATTCTACTATTTTCCCTTCACCTTAATGAGTTATCTGATAAACAGATAGAATGTTGCATGACAAGGTAGGAACACATAGTACATCATTAAACTGACCATTATCTAGATGAATGGTGCTAGATCCTACAACACTAAGAGATATATCATCACCAACATAAATATGTTTGGTGTTACAATCATTTAAAGAAGAAAACATGGCTTTATTTTTGGCCACGTGATAAGAAGCTCCAGAATCAATGAGCCACTCATGAGAATGAGAAGAAGAAGATACATTTAATGCATAACCAGATCTTGATGCTTGACAACCACACGCAGAAATTGCCATTCCTGAAGATGAAAGTGAAGAGTGCTCCAAATTGATGTTGTGCTTCTTCATTGTTGCTTCTAAGGCTTGCATCTTCTTAAAACATTTGGACTCTATATGGCCATCCCGATTACAAAAGTTGCAATGTCTATCTGTGTTCTTCCCTTTGTTTTTATTTGCCTCATCATTTTGGTGAGTTGCTTTTTCAGTTTGCGGCTGAAATTGCTTAGGACCCTTGTTTGATTTAGGACCATAATTTTTAGGATACTACTTCTTGGGATTCTTTTGATATGGTTGTCGTTGGGCTGCTGAGGCTTCCTTAGAAGCATTTCCAGAAGTGATAAGACCAAGGTGCAAGATTTTTTTCCTGTTCTCTTATCAAAGAATCGCAAAAGGCATCAAAAGAGGGGTTCTTGTAGGCGGTTCCTAAAGAAATGATGGCTTCTCTAGTGGAATGGAAGGTGGAAAAAATACAGAGTATGCAGGGCCAAGCTTAGCAAGAATGGAATAGATGAGGCTACCATCGTCCTTTTTTACCTTACAACCTTCGAAAAGAAGTCTAAGTGTCTTGAATTTGGACAAAAAATCTTCAATGGAGGAGAAATTATTGGGGTCCAAAGTAAGAAACTCATTTTCAAGCTGGTGGGCCCTGATTTGATTTTGAATGCCAAAAACAGTATTTAGCTTTTTCAGGGCTTCATCAGGGGTGTCAATTTCAAGGATATGAAATTGAAGATCATAAGCTGAGTTACCAGGATTCGGATACGGATACAGATACGGATATGGATCCGGATACGTCAAGTACAAAAAAATTAAAATATAATATTATTTTTTTTAATTTTAAAAAACGCTTTATGAGTTCAAAAATCAAATACGCCTTGAAAGCATCAAACACTTTTAGAACTGATACCATTAGATATATTATAAATATGAAAACTGAAACATTGAAATGATGCATCCTCCCTCATACAATGAACATAATGAACATATTACAATGATATTATAATGATATTAGCTCAACTTCAAAAGACATGCCCTATAATGTGGGCCCTGATAACTATAAAATTATAAATGTTTTATCATAAATGCATGTATAAAAAATTTAAAAATTGAAGTATAATTTTAAAAACAAATCAAAATATAAAAAACCCATAAAACAATGTATAAATAATAAATATAAATATTAAAAATAAAAGTAAAAAACTAAATTATTAATTATTAAATTTTAATAAAAAACAAAACTCATTATAACAGATTAATAATTAATAATTATTAAATTTTAATAACAAAACAAAGTTACAAAACTCATTATAACAAATTATTAAATTAATAATTAATAATTGTTAAATTTTAATACTAAAAAAACCATTATAAATTATCCCACTACAATATAAGACGACAAGTGAACGCACACAAAAAAAATGTTGGATTGAAACTCTTTAGACTTGTAAAAACCCATTATAATTATTAAATTATATTATTATAATAAAACAAACAAAAAATAATAAAAATTATAGATTTTGGAATTATAGAAATGTCGAATATGCATTAAACCCATTATAATTAGAATAATAAAAAAAACCCACTATCCTAATAAAAAAATAACGCACTATGCCCATTATAATTATAATAAAACAAAAAAAATATAAAATAACGTATTGTTCTAATAAAGAATAACGCACTATCCTAATGTTCAAAAAATCGAGAAGATTATGAATTTATATAAATGACAATCGTGGAATATGCATTTCCTGAAAGATGGTTCCGCATTCCACTGCTGTCGAAAATTTTCGGGCGGAAATTCTTTTTGTCTGCACGTTTCCGACAGCTAACTCTGACAGTATGTGCTGGATCCGTTTCTGACAGCGCAAAGTCGTTTCCTTTAAAATTATATACGCCACCTGACGGTTCATAGTCGTATTTCAGTGTATCCGGATCCGGATCCGGATCTGATCCACAGATCCGCCAGATCAGCTAAGTGGACCCACGGATCCGGTAACTTAGATCATAAGCAATGGACATTCCTATCAACCCTCATGCTTGATCTTGTTTATTTTCCCATCTAGCGACTTTATCATCATCGGAAGGTTTAGTTTCTTGTCCTGTGGCTATCCTATAAAGCCCTTTACTTCTAAGTATATCTACCATATGGCGTAGCCATTGGAAATAATTGGTGTTGTTAAGAATAATTGGGCATGCACTTTTTATTTTTATTTTAAACTGAAGTTGAAAAGCACTGAAACTAACTGCTCCAATGGAAAGATCTCGAAAAATTAGGCCGATTCAAAAAAAACGGCTCGAAAAACGACTTCCGGTTGAAGAAGTTATGCATTTTTGAAAAACCGAATTGTAGATGCCGAATAGTTATGGGAACAGTTTGAAATTTGATGATGAAGTTCAACTTTAAAAAAAAAAATCCCGCCCCTTCAACAAAAAACTTCTTACAAAAGAAGCTTGAGAAAGAGACTTGAACCCAAGACCTCTATTCTCATAAACTAACTTCTCACCAAGTGAGATAGTAAAAGGATTCTGTAATTGTTTGAAATGAGGAAGGGTTTTTTTTTTTTAGTCTTCGGTGTGCGTGCCTTTTTCCTGCACAAAAAACACAAAATCCGAGCAAAAAAAACAAAATGCAAGTCTTATGGCAGAACGTTAGATTTCCGGTTAACCTTACCGGCAACTGTCAATTTTTTCACTATTTTTGATTTCCCGAGATCGCACAAAGGCACGGGAAAAGAGCATACGTAGCAAAAAAAATTCCCTTCTTGTTTCTGATTTGTCGAGATCGCACATAGTGCAAAGAAAAGAGCATACACAGAGGAGAGGGATCTAGGGTATAGATCCGACAAATAAATAAAACCTAAAAACCGAAATAAACAGAGGGAACCAAAATAACCAGAACTATTAACAAATATAACTGCAAAACAGATACTTTATACCTCCAAATCTAAACTGACATAACTTGGGCATCCGGAAACCTTTTCGCATGAAACGAAAGGGGTTCCTCATTGTAACAGACGCTCCGAACATAACAGAGCAATTCTCCAGGCCCGAAAATGTTCAAAAACAGTAGATCTAGAAAACGGCAGTCGCATGCAATCAAACCGGCATCAAAATTTGGATCAACAATGGATGCGGCCCTCAAAATAGCTCTGATACCATGTAGGAATTTACAGGGTAAGTTCCGTAGATCAAAAACCAAAGGTCGCTGCTCACAAACAGATCACAAATCAGTACACCAGTATTATAACGTGGTTAAAACCCTCGAAAAGGGAAACAATCCACAGCCTGAGCCAACACAGCCACTTCAAGCAATTTATTAATATAAAAAGAAAGTTACATATGTTTCTCTCATAAACGGTTACCGAACAAATGACCCTCCATGCTCTTTAAATAGAGATCATGGACCAATCGAATGGTAAGCCACGGATCAAGTGTTGTTAATACCGAGGAGAGAGTGAACCGTCGGATCACTACAAATCGTGACCGTTGGATTATAAGTTACAAATGTACATAGTAAAGAAACACAATTTACCTAACTCTACACTAGACTAAGTTATTCTTAACTATTTGCTATTTGTCGGAATATCCTAACATCTCTGTAATAAGAGTGTTCCAAGAACCAAAACCATTGTTGGAAGGAGAAAATGAATATCTCTCTCTCCGCTGACCGAATCTTTTCAAGGAACAAGGTTGAATCATCTCCATATAGAAGTCGAGCTCCCACAGTAATGAAGCTGAGCACTAGCTTTGAATGCTGGCTGATTTCTCACTTTTCTTGGAAGGGTTTCAGATATCAGAGGTTGAGACTGATTCAAGGAAAAAGAACAACCTTTCCTCTCTGCGTGACTAGTTAGCAAGCTAAAAATTGAGTTGAATTTAACCCAAAACAGTGGCAGCGTACGAAGTAATCGTTATCAGCCCATTTACTCATATGTTTGGACTGCGTGAGAGATATATTACCATACCTGTACATGTATCTCTACCTTGTTAGTGATATGTTGGACCTGAGCTCGTGGAGGTACATTCTGGAGTATTGTTCATTTGTTTTTCCTCTATGCACAATTCCTCCATATCACAAGTGGCTGAAATACAAGTTTATGGTGGCAGCTGTTATATCAGGTTCTGATGTTCCTTTACCATTCAAGCTCCTTTTTAATTCCAGAATTGTGTAAATTCCAGGTTCTATATTTTGTTCACTGTGTTGTGTTTACTGTTAATTTTATTTTGTTCTAGTGGGTAGACAAGAGACATTAGTTGATTCCAAAGTTTATAACAGTGTTGGAATGGGTAGCATTGTTAACCAGTGGGTTATTTTTTTGAAGATCTGGTTAATGAATAAGTTCTGAAATTTGAGATTTATCATCTTATGTGAGTCACTGTACTTGGAAATGAAATAAATAAAAATCAAATCAAAGAATATACTCAAACCTACAGTAGTTGCAAATGAAGTTTTGATGGGCTATTGACTGAAGGAATACACCATTAACTCAAAAAGACAAAGGTACTAGATTCATGAGGGGGGGGATTTGGAAAGAGTTTCATCATATTGCATCACTAGTTGAAGAAAGTGATTGAAGTAGCATAGGATCCAGGGTGCTTGTAGAGCTATTGTATGATGGGGTTCTTAAAACACCTCATGAACCAGCAAAGCATTACCTCAATGGACTGCCATATAGACCAAAAAACAAAATTGAACGGCAGACCTCTTTCAAAAGGGATTTGTGCTATTCTTCAAAAAGAACAGCGAAAAGATTTGCAGGAAGAATTGGGGATTGGTCACAAAATTCTTGCACTTGGAACACATTTGAAACACATGAAGATGACATGGAGACTTATTTCCAAACTTGATGAGCTTGATGAACTGCTTTCCAAAATAAGCCAATTAGAAGGGAAGAAATTGATTTGGGATCTAAAACCTGTTATGCTTACTCTTATATAACCCAAGTTCTTAGAAGAACCTTGTGAGGGGTTCAGACTTCCAGTTGCATCATGCCTTAGTAACATTATGAAGTTTACCGCACCTATAGCTCCTTTCAATGATGATGTTATGAGGGATGTTTTCAAGTTGATAGTAGGGACTTTTCATGACTTCGACAACAGTACAGGCGATACCTTTGGGAAGAAGCTTGAGGTTTTAGGAGGTATGGCCACATTCAGAACGTATGACACCATGTTTGATCTTGAGTGTGATGGCTTGATTCTGCAAATGTTCCAATGCTTCTTCAGCATTAGGAGACATCATCCTGACACAGTCGTAACACACATGCACTCCATCCTGTCGTCATGTATGAGAGAGACCGCGATGCCATTTGCCAGGAGTTGCAGACTAAGTTGTTGAGCATTTGGAGGAGAGAGAATTTGGTCTCACCTGCTGCTTATGAGCTAGCCCAAGGGCTGGTTGAGCAGAACATTGGGCTATTCAGGAGACAGTTGACCAGGGAGGAGTTGCTCTAGTTTGGAGGATCAGGCAGCAAGAACGAGTTGAGGAGGAAAGGACTTTGCTTTATCTGCAAAGAACCTTGGGGACCTGACCACTCATGCTTGAGAGATGCAGATGAGGTCGTAGAGGTAGAGCAGGAGGGCATTCCTTCTGTATGCCAGGATGAGGACTCTTCTTCAGATGAGTCCATGGGGTCATATGAGGATGCTTCTGGGGAGCGTGAGCAGTCATGTGGAGTTGATGACAGTAGTACGAAGTTGAATTCCAGTGTGCAGAATGAGCAGTCAAGGGACTCTACGAGAGATATCCTTGATGAGGAGTCACTTGCGAGGATTCAGCGAGAGCAGCCCATGTTGGAGCATGAGCCAGCTGAGGGGGAGGCTATGCGCATCATGCATGATAGTCCTTTGGGGGAGAGCCAGATGGAGGCTCACATTGAGTCTATGATGGATGTATGGCTACCCTTAAGGTCAGCCATTGGTGAGGAGTAGACAGATGTACGGGTAGACAGTTGTCATCATACTTACCTTGATATGACAGTGACAATTGTAACCTAAATGCCAATGATAACAATATGCCTATATTACTCTTGTGAGAGTGATATGGAGACTTGTGTAAACTTGCCTGCTGTAAGGTTTGGCCTAAGAGGCCTAGTGTATTGGATGATGTGTCTCATACTTATTGTAATATTCCTTTTTTTGGCGTCACCTATGACAGAGTTAGGATGGACTTCCAGAGTTGGGAGCACACAGGTCACCACTATTCCTTCATGTCGATCTACTAGTTCTCGTGGATTAATAAAACGGTTCAGTGATTTTATCGGCATCCATTATGTATTATTTGTTGGTTGTGTGTCTATTTACATTTATTTTACTGCTCAAGTTTATTTCGGGTATCTATTGTTAAAATCCCCATTTGGGTATATTACAGTGGTATCAGAGCCTGGGTCTTGGCCCAACCTACGGGTTTTTCAATTTTTAGTTGCGGCAATAATTGGAGGGTTTTTGCCAGAGAAGTCAAAAACATTGTTCCTGTATCCAAATGAGAATTTATTAGAAGAAGCTCGACAAATTTCTCGTGTGACAGTTCAGTAAAATTGTTGCCTCAATATTAATTCTAGGACAAAATTTATTATATGGTGGGAAAGTATAAAGTGTAATTTAATTCCCATAAAGAGGTCGAGCCTAGCAATTCTCATTCCTTGAAGACAAATATCACATTGGCTGCATTATCTGCTTAACCTGAAGTTTAAAAAGGGTTGAATTATTTTTGGGGGTCCTAGCATATTGTCTTCAGTGAGCGTTGAGAATTTTATCAAAGATAAAAGGGAGAGTAATTTTTATTATGATCGTGGCATATTATTATCGAAGTGGGAAAAGCCATCTGAATTTTATTTGAAGGGCCAAAGGTTCCCCATACATGGGATGGGTTGCAAAATTGTGACGACAAGGTGAATTTGCTGCGTGAGTTTCCTTTTGAGCAGGAGCACGAAAACTTCCAACCACGTAAGCTGGAATAGGTACCAAAATTCTGAAGGCCAATAACGCTTTTCTGAACTGGCCAAGATTCATTCCAGCGGGCCATTTTGAAAATTTCGAAGAGGGTCGAGTTTTGGAAAGTCATTGTTTAATATTCACCTTTGAACTGTACATGGCTTTCCTCCCATAAATTCTCAGAATATCATAGAAGCTGAGTTATCCATGAGAAATCAAGCATGTTGTTTTGAGAAGCAAGGACAAGTTAATTCTGCCAGATGATCGAATTGCCCTCAAAGATGGATTCACATTAGAATTTTCGTGGATGCCAAGCTATTTCAGACTAGAGAAAAAGGTTGATTTCATGATTGTTTTCACAAAATCGAATCTGTGGGGGGGATTCTGCAGGGAACTATTGAAGACTTCTCGTTGGGGGAGAAGTACATCTCTGTTATAAGAGTGTTCCAGGAACCAAAATCATTGTTGGAAGGAGAAAATGAATATCTCTCTCTCTGCTGACCGAATCTTCAAGGAACGAGGTTGAATCGTCTCCAAATAAAAGTCGAGCTCCTACAGTAATGAAAGCTGAGCACTAGCTTTGAATGCTTCCTAATTTCTCACTTTTCTTGGAAGGGCGTAGCCAGCTGAGGGGGAGGCTATGCACATCATGCATGATAGTCCTTTGGGGGAGAGCCAGATGGAAGCTCACATTGAGTCTATGATGGATGTACGGCTACCCTTAGGGTCAGTTATTGGTGAGGAGTAGACAGATGTACGGGCATCTAACAAGGTGGCAGTAGTTGCAGATACTTATCCTTAGGAGATGTTAGAGGTTGATGGAATAGTTCTGCAGGGGGCTAGTAGACAGCAGGAGCATGACATTCCTGATCAGGAGAGGGAGGAGCTATTGGAGATGGTGGAGCATCCATATTTGGGCCAACACACTGATGAGATGCAGATAGCTGCACATGCAGTCAGCAGAGTTGCAGTGCTTTCAGGGAGTAGCACTCTTCAGGAGTACATCGATGGAGCTTGCAGCATATCTTGCCCACTTTGGCCCATTATAGAGAGAGGGGCCTTCTTCTGTAGGCAAATCTCGTCGGCAGACGGGACGGGGCAGCGCAAGTTGAGTATGGATTGGCGACCTCACAGGAGACTTGTTTCGTATGTAGGTGTCACTACCTTTGATTCTTCTTCCAAGATAGATTGGCGGGAGATCATGAGTTGGTATCCTATTGATGGTACGATATTCTTAGTTAGGAGCATAGCGGAGCAAGGGCCCGTAGACATGATAGATACCACAGCTTCTAGTTGGCAGTGGAGCACAGGACGATAGTTCTTCAGCATTCCATCCCGACTTCAGGAGAGCAGGGTTAGCATGAGATCGAGTCGGGAGTTGGACTAGACAGCAGGAGCATGACATTCCTGATCAGGAGAGGGAGGAGCTATTGGAGATGGTGGAGCATCCATATTTGGGCCAATACACTGATGAGGTGCAAATAGCTGCACATGCAATCAGCAGAGTTGCAGTGCTTTCAGGGAGTAGCACTCTTCAGGAGTACATCGATGGGGCTTGCAGCGTATCTTGCCCACTTTGGCCCATTATAGAGAGAGGGACCTTCTTCTGTAGGCAGATCTCGTCGGCAGACGGGACGGGGCCAGCGCGAGTTGAGTATGGATTGGCGACCTCACACGAGACTTGTTTCGTATGCAGGTGTCACTACCTTTGATTCTTCTTCCGAGATAGATTAGTGGGAGATCATGAGTTGGTATTCTATTGATGGTACGATATTCTTAGTTAGGAGCATAGAGTAGCAAGGACCGGTAGACATGATAGATACCACAGCTTCTAGTTGGCAATGGAGCACAGGACGACAGTTCTTCAACATTCCATCCCGACTTCAGGAGAGCAGGGTTAGCATGAGATCGAGTTAGGAGTTGGACTAGAGAGAGGTGATGAGTTGGTATCCTCTTAACAGGGTATCATTCTTAGTCCCAGGTACATTTCGGCAGGAGCACTTGAACGAGAGAGATGTTACATATTCCATTGGGCCATGGATTGTGGACAAACAGTCCATCAGTTTTTTAGTAGCACTAGCTCGACATCCGCGGATCAGGATTGACCTCGGCCTAGACTGGAGGTTGGATTGGAGAGAGTTGTTGAGTTGGTCCTCGCTTCATGGGGTGGCAACCACAGCTAGAGACAGTGTGCAGTCCGAGCCATGGGATTTGGTCAATGATTGGCCATGGTGGCGTTGGGATCCGAGAGGATTGATTGATGGCAGGTGCAGTGAGAGATTAGTTTGGGATCTCGGCATCGAGGGGTCTGTTCTGGCTGACTTGACAGAGGAGCATAGCAGCGCCCAAGGGTTTGTATGGGATACGGGCATTGGGTCTCAGTTGCATCGAGCCAAAAGGGTGGCCCACATATTTAGATTTCTTGAGGGCAAGCGATCTTGGGGCGGAAAGTCTGTAATATTCCTTTTTTTGGCATCACCTATGACAGGGTTAGGATGGACTTCCAGAGTTGGGAGAAGACAGGTCACAGGTACAGGTTGGTGTCATCAGCGGACCCAGGGGATTTTTGGAGTTTGAGGAATTTCTATGAGGACCGGTGGCATTCGCTTGATATATTCCATCATCCGCACCGTTTGCCTTTCATTCCAGAGCATTCCGACAACTTTCGGAAAACTAAGTTATTTTTGGGCTTCACTTAATTAATTACGCTCAAGGTGGCATTCCGGGAGGAAAACGTGATAAAACACCTTAGTGTAATAGCTCGTTGGAACCGGGACAAGAATACCTACATAATGGGATGGTTGGACATGAGTTTCAGTGAACTGAGGAGACATGGTAGCCGATTTACTCTTTCCTACATTAAAAAGGAATATTTTAATTGGAAAATAAAAGGGAAAAGTGTTCCATGATTAAAATAATAATAAAATAAGGCTCTAGAGGGATCCATGAGATCTATAAAGAGAAGAGGAGGAGGCCATTCAGGGATATCTTGGATTGGACCATTTTCTGATGTGAGAGGTTTGAGAAGTTGGTTCCCTACTTCATTAGTAGCCCCAGGACGGAAACCCTCGGGTGCGTTATCGAGTATTGGACGGAAACCCAATACTCTTGAGGAGGTTTCACTCAGAAATCTCACAGTGCTTTAGTGGAGTTTGGAGAGGTCAGTTTTGTCGTAGCCGATTTGCAGCAGTCTTCTCGCCGAGCTATCTACATCATTGCCAACGCCATTCATCAGTTGGGCCGGAGATATTTTCTGGGTTTTGCTTTGCTTGCTTGGCAAGCTCAGGTTCCACTATTCCTTCATGTTGATATACTATTTCCCGTGGATTAATAAAACGGCTCAATGATTTTATCGGCATCCATTGTGTATTATTTGTTGGTTGTGTGTCTATTTACATTTATTTCACTGCTCAAGTTTATTTCAAGTATCTATTGTTAAAATCCCCATTTGGGGATATTACACTTATTGTACATTGTATCTCAATTGAACATTTGATGAATATCTAATAGAACAAGAATTTGGTTGGGTTTTCCCTGGTCTCTGACTTAAATCCTGGTCTCTTTAGTGTGTATGTTTTTCTTCTGTTGTTCCTTTATGTTCCGCTACATTGTTTATGTTATTGTTCTCTCTACGTAGTTGCTAATGATGATATGATGTTATGGGGTGAATGTTATATGAAAATGTTGAAAATTTTTGAAAATGCAATTATCTATAGCAAAGAACCATCTAGCTTAAAAATAAAGTTATTAACAAGTGTAGCTCGAGTGTGGCTGAAACGAAAAGCTATTCCCTCCTGAGATGGGTTCATTGTTGGAATTTTGGGTAGCTCAGAAGGTATTTCCGAGAAAGATACACACCAAAAGTTGTTGGTTGAGTAATTTACCCAAAAGTGTGGTTTTGGACCCAAAGTGTGGGTTTGTGTGCAAGAGAGATGTGAGCTCTCTTGTGCTAAGAGTGACCAAGGAGGGTTGAGTTCAACTCATGAGGCCTAGATTATCTTTGGAGAAGGCAGAAGCTCCTAGATCAACAAGAGGACCGAGGGCTTGGAGAAGGTGATATCTAGCCAAGTTTATTTAGGGCCTAATCGAGGCCAAGAAATAGATTTGTCCAAGTTGTTGAAGGAGGCCAAGTGAACAGAGATTTGTGGAGGGTCGATGGCAGAGCAGGTAAGTTATGTGTTTTGTTCTTGGTTGTTTTTCCTGGGTAGATTCCATATCTGGAATAGCATATTGCAACCCCTAACTTGTATACTATGTTTACTAATTGTACTAGTGATCAAGGGTCATGATCACTGGTACAGAAGCCCCATGATTCTTTTATTGATGGATTAATAAAATAATCAAGCTTTGGTCTCAAATCTCTGTGTACTTAATTGATCTCACTCTTGAAAATTTCTCTTGTGAAAAGTGCTAGTAAGTTGGGGGTTTCTAGTGTGCCCGTGTGTGTGATTAACCTCAAACCAGATCTACAGCCTAAGGAAGAATTTTAAGATGGTATCAAAGCAACTTCGAAGGTAGGTGGATTAGACTCTACAGTGTGCACAGGAAGCAGAGTGTTCTAGTAAAGGTTGTGTAGGCTCAGAGGAAATCTACAAAGAATTGGCAGTTGCCCTACGGAAGTTTGAATCTTCAGGTTCTGTCGAAATCAGTGTTATCGGAACCGAACTGGTTCTGGCAAAATCGGCTGGTTCGACCGCGGTTTGGAGGTAAAACCGGTCTGAACTAGCCCTATGAACCAGAAATGACTGGTTCAGTACCAAACCAGTCCAGACCGATTCGGTGATCGGTTCCGCCGGTTCGCAAGGCCCATGGTCGCCGCCTAGCCATTAAAATTTTTTGATTTTTTTTATTTTTATTTTTTTAATATTATTCCTAGTTTCTAATCCTAATCTAGCCCCCCCCCCCCCCTAAAGCTATTTAAACACCCCCACCCCCTCTAGTTCACTCACGCTATTCATTCGAATTTCTTGCAATTCTTAAGCTGAGTTCGGTGAGGAGAATTTTGAGAGTTTTTCGCAAGGTTGTTCTGAGGGAGATTTTTTGCAGATTTGAACAGTTGATTGGAGCCTTAAAGAGTTGTTGGGTTGGCATATTTTTGAGCTATTTCAAAGAATTTTTTTTCCCACAAATCTTTGGGTTTTCTTCAATGGTTTTTGCAGCTGGTGGAAGAATTTTTTTTATTTTGTTGGCGCTGCTACATATAGCTAATTTTGGAGTTGATTTCTCCAAAAATTTTATAAGGTAAATCAAGGAAAAAATTTCCATTTTTTTTGTTCCATTTTTCTCCAAAAATCAGTTATTTTTTTCTCATAAAAATTAAAAACTCCAGTGTTTTTATGCAGATTTGTAGGGACTGCTCCAAAGCTGATTTTGGAAGATTTTGGAGCTGATTTTATTTAGAAAATTAAGAAGGAAATTCAAGGTAAATTTTACAACCATTAATGTTCTATTTTTCTTCAAAAATCTTTTTTTTCCCTTAAAATTTTAAAACCCTAGTGTTTTTATGCAGAATTCAGATTTGTAATTTTTTGTTGGAAAAAAATTTGTGGCTGTTATTTTCTTTTATTTTTTTCTCAACAATTATTGAAATTTATAGGGTTATTTTGAGGGATTTCTTTGGCAAATTTTTGAGGGAGATTTTGGAGCTGATTGAAGAGTTTATTTTCATATTGGTTGGAGTAGTGTTGCAAGAAATGTCCCCCCCCCCTGGCATCTCCAACCGCCGAAACAGACCTGAATGGATCGCGACCGCTTCCGTACAGCGTCGTACGGATCCGATTAACGCAGCAAAAAAAACGACTTTTTTTATTTTATTTTTTACTTTAGTTAGGTTAGAGGGTGGGTTAGTGTTGAGTTAGGGATAGGATGAAAAATATATAAGCTCTCTTTCACTTCTCATTTACTCACTTATGTTTTTGGAGAGCTTGGAGAAGAGAAGAGAAAGAGAGGAGAAGAGAGCTTGGAGAAGAGAAAGTTAAGGAGAGCTTGGAGGAGTGAAGGAGGAGGAGTGAAGGAGGAGTAAAAAAGGGCTTCCATCTACAAGAGCTAAAGAGATAGGTGCAAACCCCAAACTTTCTAATTTTTTTGTCATTGTTTTTTGTATTTTCTCTCCTCACTCTCCTACACTTTCCCATTCTTTCTTCTTGTACATTTATTTGCAGGTTGTCCATCATCTATATTCATATTCAAAGATGATGTTTTTTTGGCTTCTATGTATCATTCCAGTCTTGGTTTTGATGATGGTAAGGAGGAGTAGAAATAGAAGAGAAGAACATGAAGAAGAACAACATAGTGGTCCCCATATGAGTGACCCAATGTATGATGAGGAGGAAGGGTTTGAAGAGAAAGGGGATGATTTTGATGAAAACATTGAAACATAAGAGGGGAAAGCTGCATTGACACCCTTGTGGAACTATGTGACCAAACTTGAAGGGGGAAAAGGTGGTGGAAGCTACAAGTTTTTGTGCCCTCATGGTTTTCATGGAGGAAAATCATATAGTGGTTCATATACCCGTGTGAGGAGGCATCTTTGTGGGGTGATGGACAGTGATGAAAAAAGGGTGTCGTGGGGATAGCAATTTGCCCAAAGGTTCCAGCTGAACAATGAAGAAAATACATCCAAATAGAGGAGGTTTCATAACAAAAAAACAAGAAACAAAAAACTCAATCTGAATCAAGTGCAACCTCTAGATTTGGTAGCTCATCTCTTCATGGTACTTCTGCAAGCTCTGGAGGTAAAAAAACAATAGCAGATTTCCCTAATGTTGCTGGGAGGGATGATGTGGATGGAAAGATAGTCCGATTTCTTTTTGCTTGCGATGTACCATTCAATGTGCTTCGCTCTCCCTATTGGCATGAAATGGTAAAGGCCATCAATGAAGCCCCAAAAGGATACAAAGTCCCCAACTATGAGAAAGCGAGAACAATGTCATTAGAAAGAGAAAAAGGAAAGGTTCAAGTAGCTTTGTCACAATTTACAAATGAGTGGGTGGATAGAGGGGTATCCATTGTATCAGATGGGTGGACAAATATCAGAAACCAACATTTGATAAATGTTCTTGGTGTTTTTGCTAGTGGTGCAGCGTTTATTACATGTCATGATTCCTCCTCTGTCAGTGCAACTTCCCAAAACATTGCAGATCTCCTATTGCAATCAATCAGAGATGTTGGTCCTAGTAAAGTGGTTCAAGTGATCACAGATAATGCAGCAAATTGTAAGGGTGCAGGAAAAATTATTGAGCGTACTTATCCACACATATTTTGGTCTAGGTGCTTGATGCACACATTGAACCTTTTGATGCATGATATTGTGAAGCATAAAGAATGTGGATGGATTAATGAGCTTTACAAGAGAGGGAAGCAACTCATTAAATTTATCACAGGGCATACAAGGGTAAACTACTTCTATGGCACTTACTCCAAGTTGCAGTTGCTTAAACTTGCAAAAACAAGATTTGCAAGTTATTACCTCACCTTTAGGCGGCTAGTGAAGGTGAGACAAGCTTTAATTAATATGGTCACCACTGAATCATGGGAGGAAATTAGCACTCATAGAGATGGTGCTAACGCAGCCAAGGACACTATTCTTGACATGTTATTTTGGTCGCAGGTTAAATATGTTTTGCAATTCACCAAACCAATTTATTACATGATCAAGTTTGCAGATTCAGATCAGGCAATAATTGAGGAGGTGTATGAGCAAATGGATAACATGTTGGGGCAGATTAAAGACATTGTTGAGCCTAGAGATATCACCTTGTACAATTATATTCGTGCAGAGGTGGTAAAACGATGGGATATGCTAAATGTTCCATTGCATGCATTAGCATATGTTTTGACACCTAAATACTATAGTCCATCATGGCTTTCAACACCACCACCAGGGGGGGAGCAAGAGAAAACCACACCTAGATCCAGAGGTCCTAGAAAAATATATGATTGCATTGACTAGATTAATCCCTGATAAGGAGGAGGCACACTCGATACGGAAACAGTTGAGCAGCTATACGCTTTCCACTTGTCCATTTGGGAGCATGCATGCTATTAGAGATCAAGAGAGTTTTTCTTCTATTGAGTGGTGGAACATGCATGGAGGTGCTACTCCAATTCTACAGACTTTGGCATTGTGGGTGCTATCACAGGCGGTAAACACTTTTTTTGCAGAGAGGTGTTGGAGCTCTTATTCTTTCATCCACGGTGTTAAAAGGAATAGGTTGAGTTTAGACCGGGCAGAGTTCATTACAGTATGCGATTGTTGTCCCATTATTGTGATGATGCAAAGAATAATAAAGACCTTAAGATTTGGGACAGGCATCTAGAGGAGGCCAATTTGGAGGATGGAGTGTTGCAATTAGAGCAATTAGAGGATGCTCTTATCCATGATGATGATGATCGAGTTGAGATACCACCCCCCACTGGTCCCTTGCTTCCTAGGTTCCATGGTTCAACACCAACAGCAGGGGTTTCGTCTTCATTAGTTGCAGTGCCAGTGCCACAACTTCCACAGCCACCATCTTCTTCATTGCCACCATGTGGAGACCCACCGTCACGTACTCTTCTTGATGGAAGGAGGAGAGATTAGTAGATATTTTCACAATTTACTGCTTTTGTCATAGATTAGACTTGTAGGCTTGTTGTGAATTTGAACTTTTTTGTCTTGGTGGTGGCCAAGTGACCTATTTTGTAAACATTATTATTTGAATTTTGGACATGAATAATGTTGACAATTGCTCACTTGATAGATAATATGCTTTATGTTTTATAATATGGTTAAATGTTTTATGTTTATCATTTATGTTTTATAGTATGCTTAAATGTTTTAAATGTTTTATATTTTACAGTATGCTTAAATGTTTTATCATGCTTAAAAATTTGATGTATGTTTGTAATTGCTAGGATCTAGAATCTAAATGGTTGATGCTCGAATAATTAATTATTGATGTACAATGGAATCATGGATGTCATATCTATCTTGATTTATGTAAAAATATGCATGTTTTCATGTCTTCTACAACTAATATGGTATTTGGGATGTTTGTTTTGAATATAAATGCAATATATACTAGACGCTTCTAAAATGCTTCGCTTCCTAAATTTTTGGAAAATGACGCTTCTGCGTCCCCGCTTCCAAAAAACGTCCCTGCTTCGTGTAACGTTGGGTTGGAGTTTCTTCTCTTCTCAAAATTTACAGATCTTCTCCAGATATTCCATTGCCTCTACTCCTCTTTTAGTTTTCTCTTTAAAAAATGCCATAGAATTCTAAAACCCATAGGGTTTTCTATGCAGATTTTTCATTTCTTCCTCATGGCCCCAAAAAATAAGAATGATACAGTTTGGGTTCACTGCCATTTAAATGAACAAGAGATAAAAGTCTGCAACTATTGTGGGAAAAAAGTTAAGGGTGGGGGGATCCATAGAATTAAAGAACCCCTAGCACATTGGAGAGGGCAAGTAAAACCTTGTGGAAATGTTTATGATGATCTTAAAGCAAAGATGCAAAGTTTAATTGAAGCCTACAATGAAAAAAATGGGAAAACAAAATACTTAAAAAAGATATATCCAAAATTCAAAAGGATGATGTTGTGCTTAGTGACCCTGATTTTGAAGAATATGTGCCTAGTTTTGAAGCTTCCTCTAGTTTGCCTGCTAAAGTTGGAGAGGGTAGTTCAAGTGGTTTTAACTTGAAGAGGACAGCAGCCCGTAAAGGGATTGACTCCTTTGTACCCCGCACCACCCCTGGTCCTCAACCAACCCTTGATGCTAAATGGAAGAAGATAGAGGAGGTTGCACATGAATACATTGCTAGATGGTGGTATGATGCAAACATACCTTTTAATGCTACTAATTTTGCATATTATCAACCCATGATTGATGTTATAGCTTCATGTGGAGCAGGCTTCAAAGGCCCTAGCTTTCATGATATCAGGGGGCCAGTTTTACAAAATGAGGCCCAAAGAATACAAGAGTACCTTACAAAGTTCAAGCAATCATGGACCAAAACAGGATGCACAATTATGTCTAATGGATGGACTAATGGTAGATCTCGCACCATACTAGATTTCTCAATTGCTTGTCTAAAAGGTACTATGTTTCTCAAATCTATTGATGCATCTGATCAAGTGAAGGATTCACAATTGCTATTTCATCTTTTGGATGAAGTAGTTACAGAAGTAGGGGCTGAAAATGTTGTACAAGTTATCACAGATAATGCCTCTAACTATGTTGCAGCGGGAAAGATGTTGGAGGAAAATCACCCCACCATTTGGTGGTCTCCATGTGCAGCCCATTGTTTGGACCTCATGCTTGAGGATATTGGCAAAATTGAGAGGGTGAATAAGCGTGTGGAAGATGCAAAATCCATAACCAGGGGCATCTACAACCACTCATGGGTTTTAAACCTTATGATAAAGCACACAGGGGGTAAAGAGCTTGTTCGATCAGCCATCTCACGATTTACAACCAACTTCAGGAAGATGTTTTCATGTGATGAATGGAATTCATCTCAGTGGAGCAAAAAGGATGAAGGGAAAAATATGGTTGACCAAGTATTTGACAAAATATTTTGGTCAAAGGCAGAGGAGATTGTGCTATTTAGTGAGCCTCTTGTCAAAGTTTTGCAAATGGTGGATAGTGATAAACCTGCTATGGATTTTGTTTATGAGGCCATGGATCAAGCCAAGGAAAATGGCATCATATGAGGATAAAAGACAAAAGTACATTCCTCTATGGAGAATCATTGATGAAAGATGGAACAAACAACTCCATAGACCTTTACATACAGTCGGCTACTACTTTAATCCAAGGTATGTAATTTTGGATTTCAATGCTCATTGCTTATGATTTATAAGTTTTAACTTTTAGCTTTTAGTTTTGTTGACTTGATGAATATGTTTTTGTTTTCTGAATTTTGAAGGTACCATTACACTACAAATTTTGAGGCTGATGGAGAGGTTTTAGGGGAATTGTATAAATGCATTGAGCGCACGGTCCTAGATTCCAAGACTCAAGATCAAATTCCTAACAAGCTCTTGAATTTCAATGAGAGTATTGGTGCTTTTGGAATTTCTATGGCTATAAGAAATCGAGCAAAGAGTTAAAATTTGCAAATTCTTATATTAATAATTGACTCATTTCAATTTGAATTTTTCAATTGTTGAGTCTAAGTTTCAACTTTCAAATTCATTTGCTAATACTTTTTTTCCTTCCACCCTTTTTGTAGCCTATTGGTAGCAACAATTTGGTAGTGAATGCCATCAATTGCAAAAATTTGCCATTCGAATTTTGAGCTAGACATGTAGTGCTTCAGGGTGTGAGCGGAATTGCAGTGTGTTTGAGCATATACACACTAATAAGAGGAACCGTTTGGATCAAAAACAGTGGAATGACATGGTTTTTGTTTAGTACAACCTTAGGTTGAGGGGCAATCAATTGATGAATAAAACCCCTGAAATAAGCAACATTGTCTTGTGTGACTTTGCAAGTTTGATCCAACATCAGAATGGGTTGTGGAGAGTCAAGCACCAGCATTTGACAATGAAGACCTTTCTTGGTTGGGCTTGGACCCACCTCCACAGGATGCAAAGGCAGATATATCAGAAGCACCAATAGCAGCTTCAGGTCCATAGTAATCAAGCCATAATCCCATTGGAGACTTGGATGCTACTCATTCTTCAAATGAGGATGACGAGGATGATCAGGAATTGGATTATGATTTGATCATTGATTTGTTGGAGTTGTAGCCTATAATATTGTAGGTTGTATAATATTATGTGTTGAGATTTTGTGTCTTTGGGGTAGCATCAGTTGTGCTCTAGGTCCCAAATTTTGAGGAATGACTAGAGTTCACCTAATCTACAAGACCCAGAAATGGATTTGGGAAGTTTCATCTGGTTTAGGAGATATTAAATTAATTAATTATTTTAATGTATTTCCTAAGTTAAAACTTAGGAAAATGAAATAATTAAAGTAAATTTAATTAAACATGTGATGAAATTGTCTTAAGTCACACGGATCAAGCTTTATTTTAATCTTAGCCATTGATTTAAGATCTGATCATGGTCGTTGATTTGTCAACAAGAAAAGTTTAAAGGAAAGGTTTGGGGTCATTTGTAAAGACACACAGAGACAAATCACTGAAGCTAAGCTGAGATTCTAGGGCAGGGTTTCTTAAGAATACTGAGAAGTCTTTCAGCTGTAAAGAAGGGAATTTAGACCAAGGGGATGATCTGATCCCAACGTCTAGAAGACACAAGAGACAGAGAAGAGATCAGCTCAACGACAGCACAGAGGAAGGCAGCAGCAAGGACAGTGTAATTTTCGGGAGACCCTTCAGGGGTTACGCAGAGACCCTTAGAGGCAGCGTAGTGACTGCGTCACCCATTCTGGGGTAACGCAGTCCCTTCCGGAGCAGCGCTGAGGGTTTAAAGGCCATCCAAGGCTGACGCAGAGGCTTTCAGGGGCTTCAGAGGTTGACGCAGAGCATTTCAGGGGCAGCGCTGGGGTTTCTAGGCCTAGATTTGGCTAAGTCTTGTAAATCTCGTTTAAGGGTGTGGATCAGTCATTGTTTTGGCCCTAGATCAGCCAGAGATCTGTAGATCTAGTGTTATCTCTGTCGGATTTTCCAGATCTGGAACCCATATTTGTGTATTCAGAAATATTCTTAATAATAGAACCCTCTAACAGCCAGAGACCGGTTTTCCCACATTGGGTTTTTCCAAGGACTATTTGTCCAGAAATAACTGTGTCACTTTGTCAATGTGTGTGTGTGCTTATTCTAGATCTGGATTGGTAGAGATCTGTTATGTGTTTTGCTTCGATGTTAACTTGAATTTATTCAGTTGATAACTTATATAAGTAGGAGGAGCTTAACCGGATTAACAGTAATAATTTCTGCATAAGATATAAGATTCAAAAATTTCTAAATGGTATCAGAGCAATTCCAGATCTAGGAGGGTCACCCGCTGAAGAATCTGAAAGATCTAGCTGTAGAAAGCAGCTGGAAAAGCAGCAGAGAAGCAGATCTGAAGGGACGACATAGTTTTCAAGAGTAGATTCATGCAGAGGGAAGGGTGACGTTGTCTAGCGCTGTGTCCTAGCAAGCCCACGCAATTACTACGCAGAGGCAGCTCAGAAACAGTGTTGGTTGGGTCTGAAGCCAGCTAGTGTGATTCAGATCTGAATCTGTCAGATCTAGAAAAGTTGCAGAAATTCAGAAGAGCTAGTGAGGTTAAAATTCTGAAGATTTCAGATTTTTAGCCTTAGCACAAGTGACAAAGATTGGGAGGATATTAGCTTCTCAGGAAGTTTCTTGCCAAAGGAAACTTAGAATTCGATCAAAGGATCAAAGAAGAAGTTGAATCATAGTTGATTTGGTAGAATTTCAAGGAGGGAAATCAAGTGTCAGAGGGAGCAGAAGGCACCTGTTTCACCAAGGGCCTTAGATCCATTTCTCTAGCAAAGAGAAAAGGAAGTTCCGACACATTCTGAGCAGATAGCTCCTCATGGACTGCATGATCAAGATAGGCTAGAGGGCCACTCAAACTTTTCGGTGTGGAAAGCAAGGATCCTGATTGTCCTTGAGGCGTACAATCTAAGAGACCATGTAGAGCAGACACTGGCCACACCGATAGATGCAGATCTCCTACGAAAGCATAGGGAAGCTACTGGGCATGCCAAGCAGCTGATAATGGATAGTATCAAGGACCATATTGTACCACACATAGTTGAGAAGAAGACAGCTAATGAGATGAGGAAGGCCTTGACTTCCCTGTATGAGGGAAAATTGTCCAAAGGAAAATGCTGTTGGAGACCCAAATGAGGTCATTCATGATGACCAAGGGAAAAGACATGGAACACTTCCTCTTCAGACTGCAGGCAATCAGGGATCAACTGACTGCAACAGGTGCAACCGTAGATGATGCATTGAGAGTCAGGACTGCCCTCAATGCAGTCATGGATGAGTGGGAAACCTTTGTCCAAAGTATCTTGGGTAGAGTGGACCTCCCAGATTGGGATAGCTAGTGGTCAATCCTGCGGCAAGAAGAACTACGCAGATTCACCAAGACCCAGCACAACCCTGCATTGAACAAAGTAAAGAAGGAAGATGAGGAAGATGCAGCCTTGGCATTGAAGAAGCAGTCGAAGAAGAAGAAGGATCTTTCAAAGATCAAGTGCTTCCAGTGTGGTGAAATGGGACATTTTGCCAGCCATTGTCCGGAGAAGAAGAGGGACAAGGAAGCATCCTCTTCTAAGGCAGCTATGGCAGATGATGGGTCAGGAGATGATGCAAGCATGAGTGCTCATCAACCATGGAGGTAGGGTGACATGGACATGTAGAGGAGCTACAAAGAAGGAGGCGAGATCCTTGAGCAGCTCATCTCTTGGATAACAAGCGAGCTACGACAGCCTTAAGACAGTAGCGAGAGTGGAGCGAAGGGTGCATAGATCACAGATGAGGTAGACGCAGAGGCAAATCTGAAGGCTGGGAGGAGCAGCACAGAGCAAACCGGCAACAACGTAGAAGCAGTAGCAGCACAGAGGCTGATGTGACTTCAGCAGTGCAGAGCAGTGCTACTTACGCAGTGCAGAGCTGCAGCAGCACAGAGAGCTTCAGAGGGACAGTGCAGTGCAGCAGCAGCGTGATAGATTTTAGCACAAGGAGCTGATGTGACTTCAGTAGTGCAGAGGGAGTCTCATTACGCAGGCAGAGTTGTAGTTGTGCATCGTTCTTTAGATGCCAGCACAGATCTGTAGCCTATGGAGCTTCAGTGATAAGGATGCAGCCCATCAGACTTTTTTGTCAAAGATTGGGCAGGAGATTCAGTTGTTTCTCTCAACAACTGAAGTTGCAGTGCAGCAGATCAGCAGTGGCAGTGCTATGAGCAGCACAGATGCAGCATATTGAGAGGGAGCTGTAGTACAGTAGTTGCAATGGCAGTGGAAGAGTCATGGGCAGCAGTACAGAATGGTAGCAGCAGTGCAGAATTGAGTGGCAGCAGGCCAAGATTCAACAGCACAGAACTAGTACTCAAAGTCATGTAATGCATAGTGTGATGTATTGCTAGAGCACACCCTTGATGCTAAGAGGGAGTGTTGAGAATTTTTGTATTTGGGGTAGCATCAGTTGTGCTCTAGGTCCCAAATTTTGAGGAAGAACTAGAGTTCACCTGATCTACAAGACCCAGAAATGGATTTGGGAAATTTCATCTGGTTTAGGAGATATTAAACTAATTAATTATTTTAATGTATTTCCTAAGTTAAAACTTAAGAAAATGAAATAATTAAAGTGAATTTAATTAAACATGTGATGAAATTGTCTTAAGTCACACGGATCAAGCTTTTTTTTAATCTTAGCCATTGATTCAAGATCTGATCATGGCCGTTGATTTGTCAACAAGAAAAGTATAAAGGAAAGGCTTGGGGTCATTTGTAAAGACACACAGAGGCAGAGCACTGAAGCTAAGCTGAGATTCTAGGGCAAGGTTTGCTAAGAATACTCATAAGTGAAAGCTACAGAGAGGGGAATTTAGACCAAGGGGATGATCTGATCCCAACGTCTAGAATACACAAGAGACAGAGAAGAGATCAACTCAAGGACAACACAGAGGAAGGCAGCAACAGCAGCAAGGATAGCATAATTTTCAGGAGACCCTTCAAGGGTTACACAGAGACCCTTAGGGGCAGCGTAGTGACTGCGTCACCCATTTTGGGGTAACGCAGTCCCTTCTGGAGCAGCGCTGAGGGTTTGGAGGCCATCCAAGGCTGACGCAGAGGCTTTCAAGGGCTTCAGAGGCTGACGTAGAGCCTTTCAGGGGCAGCGCTGGGGTTTCTAGGCCTAGATTTGGCTAAGTCCTGTAAATCCCGTTTGAGAGTGTGGATCAGTCACTGTTTTGGCCCTAGATCAACCAGAGATCTGTAGATCTAGTGTTATCTCTGTCGAGTTTTCCAGATTTGGAACCCAGATTTGTGTATTCAGAAATATTCTTAATAATAGAACCCTCCAGCAGCCAGAGACCAGTTTTCCCACATTGGGTTTTTCCGGGGACTGTTTGTCCAGAAATAATTGTGTCACTTTGTAATGTGTGCATGTGCTTATTCTAGATCTAGATTGGTAGAGATCTGTTATGTGTTTTGCTTCGATGTTAACTTGAATTTATTCAGTTTATAACTTATATAAGTAGGAGGAGCTTAACCGGATTAAAAGTAATAATTTCTGCATAAGATATAAGATTCAGAAATTTCTACATTATGATCTATCATGTTATTTTGGTCTATAAATGCCTTTTAGAGCTTACTTCTTGATGTTTGTAACCTAAGTCACCTGACACAGGGACATGGGACACGACGGACACGCAGATTCAAGTATCGGATTTGGACACGGTGACCCCCCCAGAACAGGACACGTTCGGACACGTTATATATTATTCTATTAAAAAATATATATGTATTTAAAACATGTATATATATATATATATATATATATATATATATATATATATATTAAAAAATAGATATTTCTTACACAAATTCATTGATTCAAACAAAAATCTTCATCTAGATGTAAGTTTTACAAAGGTACATGATACATTGATACATCATATAATCATACATATTACAAAGTAATACACATATTCATTGATGATCCACTAGGAGAAAGACAAGATATTTTAGTTTTGTCATTAAGTCATCAAAATCAAATGTGTTACATAAGTACTAGCCTCTAGGTAGTACAATGCCAATGGAAAATAGAAATAGCAAATACAAAACAACTACAAGTCTATAAGACTACAAGCCTCAAGGCAGTGCCGCAGTAGGTAGCTCATGACTCATGACTCATCAATCCTCATCATCATAATCAGCATCACTGTCCTCATCATGGTCATCATCCTCACCACTGCTCTCCTCTGCTGCATCCTCCTCCTCTGTATCCAATGTCATCTCTGCATCTGCTGGTGTGGAGGATGATCCCTCTACTGTATCGCCATCATCAAATGTGACAGGCTCTAGCACTGGCTCATTGAGATCCAAGTTGGCCAATGCCAACTCAACACTGTTGTCCAGGCCCATATCATCAAGAAAGACATCCCACGTCTTTGTCTTTCCCTTCAACCAATCCTCCCTCTGCCTGTAAATAAGACGAAGGTTGGTGTGCACATACACCATTGTCTCTGCCCTAGACTGCTCAAGCCTGCTCTTCTTCACAGTATACAAATTCCCATATGTGCTCTAATTCCTCTTGCAACAAGAGGATGAAGTCACCTGAGAGAGGAGCCTCATGGCTAACTACTCTAGAGGAGGGCTTGTTGCCCCATGAGTTGCCCACCAAGAATAGGGCTTCTTAGCCCCCCTGTCTCTAATCACACCATAGCCTGCAAATCGCCTAGTGCCAGTGGAAAACTCTGCGAAGGCATCCTCCACCTCATCAAGGGATGCCCTATCTTGAAAAATCCTCCTGAGTGCATCTTTCCTCCCCTGTGAGATTTCACCATCCATGTGAGGAGGGAATTTGCGGGAAGGTCCATCATTCAGCCACTCATGGCTATAGTATTTTGGGTTCAAGGAGTGAGCCAAACAATGTAAAGGTGTGCAATTCTTGTCCCATCTGCTGACAAGAATATCTTGTATGCTGGTGAAAAAGGCCTCTGGTGATGTCTCATACTCGGGGCACTGACTATGTAAAACAATGCTCCTCACAGACTCAATCATGGAATCCCATCCCTCATAAACCTCTCCTAGGATGGGTTGGGTTTGTATCTACAAATCGAAGCAAGGAAATGATAGGGTCCATGACCTAAATAAGTATATCTACCCTCTCCCACCAGACATCATCCAACATTGTGTCCTTCACTCTTTTTGAGGTTGTTTGATCCGTCTTTCTCCAAAAAGACCAAAACTCTGAAATAACCATGGCCCTAAGAGCAGTCTTGACCTCCCTCAACCTCTTCAACATGATGAATGAAGAGGCAAACCGTGTATCTGCAATCTTCAACAATGATAGATTGGTGTACTCCTTGTAGATAGTGAGGGCATTTGTCTGGTTTTGTACAAAGTTGCGGATATGTCGTGCATCTTCAATAATGCTTCCAATCCAAAGCACATCAGAGGCAATAGATTTTAGTGCTAAGTTCAATGAATGGACAATGCAAGGTGTCCAAAATATTTGTGGATATTTAGCTTCCACAATCATGCCAGTAGCCTTGCAAACACGTGCATTATCTGTAATGATTTGCACACAAAAATCGACACCTACATCTTCAATAACTTTAATAAATAACTCACCCATATATTGTGCATCCTTGTATTGGCCAAGTGCATCCACTGATTTCAAGAAAATTGGACCATTCAAGGAAGACACCATGAAGTTCATGACTGGGTGTCGTGCTGGATCTATCCATCCATCAGAAACAATGCTAACCCCAGATGTTGGCCATGTTGATTTAATAGGCTCAAGCATTTTGTCCACCTCTTTCTTTGCCTTTGTCAACAATGTGGTTCTAAGTTTCTCTGATCCAAGAGGCACATACCCTGATGGAGCTGTTTGAGTTAGAGCTCGGCACATCTCAATAAATAGAGGTGAGCGTGCAACATTGAAGGATATGAAGTTCTGATAAAAAAAAAATGCAATGGTGAGATCAAGCTCTTCCCTCTTCTCTTTCTGGAAAATCTTGTCCATTGGACCAAGTGCAGTTGCCTTTCTTTTTGTTTCTTGTCCCCCGCTAAAACTCTCAAATGGGAACTTGTTGTTGCTTTTCCTCAAGAATGGAAGGGGGTCATCATTCTTGTTTTGTTTTGTTTTTTATGCCATATTTGCCGCACCAACAAATGCCTCTCTCTCCATTTCCTTCCTCTTTGCTAATGGCACCTGTGTGCAAGCTGAAATGCCACAAACTTGGCAAAGCCAACAAATGAGCTTTCACATGATAATATGTGCTCATTAAATGGTTGTGGCAAAAACTGCATTTCCAAGCAACATTACCTCCTCCCTTCACCTTGCTGCCTAGCCCTGCCTCTCTTGTCACATATTTCCACAATGGATATTTGGGGTCTTGAGTTTGTTTTCCCTTAACATTTGTTGTTGTTGCAACCCCACTTCCAATAGATGGAATACTTGCAGACCCTGATGAAATAAGGACAGAAGGGGCATCTCCAATGGGGACATTCTTCCCCTTTCTTTGCCCCTGCCTTGTTGCCCTTGATTGAGCCATGAATGCTGTAAAAATAAACAAAACGGACCAAATTTGTAAAACATATGAACATGCAAACCAAATGCAAAAAATTAGAGAGACAATGCACTTACCGGTTGCTCGAATCTCCTTGAAAACGCTCCCTTTATCCTTGCTACTCCTTGCTCAACTCACACACTAGCATTTGTGAGAAACAAGGGAGAAATTCATGATTTTATAAGCCCGCTGACGCTTTTTCGCGTAGCTTGAATCCGGCGAAAAGGGATTCAATCGTGTCCGTATAGGAGACGATCGGGACTCGTCGTGTCCTGTACAGACACGATAGAATTCAGGCAATTGGACACGAATCCCCACAAATCGTGTCTGGTTCGCCCAATTCGGGACACGACGGTGGTAAACTACAAATCCGGTTTCTTAGCTTGTAACAATTTTAGTTCAACGATGTTTTGCACTAAGTGCTATTTTGGTTATATGCACTATTACTTGCTATATAAATGAGAAATTTTGCATATTTGTGTATAAATGGTTTCAATTCATATGGATGCACATGAATATAAATGTTTTTTCTTTAAAATATTAATATTTTATGTGTTTTTGGTAAACGGGTTTTTTTCCAATTCCGACCAGTGCTCGGTCCACAAGGTTTTTCAGTTGATGATCGGTTCGGTTCCGATAACATTGATCGAGATGAAGGAGTTTTCAGCCCATCTAAGGACAGTCACAAACCATGTGAGAAAATTCATGATGGTGCAAGGAAAGTCGTAGATCCTGCAAGGACAATCATGGATCACACTGGAAAAATCATGATGCATGCGAGAACATTCATGCACCATGCAAGACAAAGCTAGGCCTAGTACAAAGAATTTGTCACACATATGAGGACGGATATGGCTATGCAAGGAAAGTCTTGACTCATGCAAGGACTGTCATGGGAATGCAAGGAAATTCATGACGCTGAAAGCGTGAAGGAAATACCTTCCTCACTAAGAGAGAGTGTTGGAATTTTGGGTAGCTCGGAAGGTATTTTGAGAAGGATACCCACCAAAAGTTGTCGGTTGGGTAATTTACCCAAAAGTGGGGTTTTGGACCCAAAGTGTGGGTTTAGGACTAGAAGAGAAATAATTATTTATTCTAAAGGGTCAAGAGGCTAAAACACTAGATCTAGAGGTTTCCTAAGTGACTCAAGGAAATGGATAAATAGAGGAGACCTAAGGTGAGGTCTCAGACATTGTGTGCAAGAGAGATGTGAGCTCTCTTGTGCTTAGACTGCCCTAAGAGGGCCGAGTTCTACTCATGACGCAAAGAATACCTTTGGAGAAGGCAGCATCTCCTAGATCAACAAGCGTATCGAGGGTTTAGAGAAGCTGAGATCTGGAAAAGTTTATTTAGGGTATGGTCTAAGCCAAGAAACAGATCCATCCAAGCTATTGAAGGAGACCGAGTGAACAAAGATCTATGGAGGGTCGAGGGCAGAGCTAACATCATAGCACTCATCTTTTGAGCACATACAAAACCTAAGGAGAACCGCAACCCTAGGACGAGCAAGAGAAGGATCAGCGGAAGGTCGAATTTGTCAATCCTAGAAGGTCGAGGGTTCAGTAAGGTTGAGTCTTTTGTTGATTTTTCCATGGCACATGAGAATCTAGGTTTGGTCTTAAAATCTCTGACACAAACACACTCAAATTCCTCAAACATCCTACTTTGCACAGCGAAATAATACACATCAGTGAATCAACAAGCGCACATGACAATTTTTAACTTTTTCAAACCCTTCTTTGTTATATTAACAAATTATAATACAACAATCAAGGGCTCTCGTACCAGGGATCATGGCCCTCATACAATCACTGATACAAGAATACAAACTAGGGCTTAGAGTCAATCAATTTGACTGCCAATCTACCCTAAACAAGACAACCTTGGCCTACTTGCTGATGTAGCGCCCCACCGTCCTTTCAATCCATGTATCTTGAACACATCCTACAACTCCTCAATCTGCCTCTATCAATGAATCATGTTCCTTTAGGTCATGCTCTAGTTGCTCCTTTGTCCTTTAAGGTCTGCAACACTTAGGGACTTTTGTTAGTTGTTCACAACTCTGTTTGTGAACAACGCTTGGGTTTCCCACTTCTGCCTTCCTTTGTTACTATATGAAGACAAGTCTAGGGCACAGACACTGCCCAATATCACTATAGAAGTCCATCTCTACATAGTGAACTAGGGGTATCAATCTAGTTCTCTTGGTTGCAGTCCCTGATCAATAGTTCTACCACTCCTAGCAGGCTTATACTTAGGGCACAATGGTCAACCTTCTAATAGTCCTCCATCTTGTACTTAGGTTGCCATACATTTGTCAATCCTGCATTGCTTCATATGCTTTCGATCTACTGCCCATCTTCAGTCATCTCCTTGACTAATATAGGGCCATCAGAACTACCCTCACCTAGGGCTATTAAGAAATTAGGGCTTTTATTACAATTTCTCTTCTTGATAATTACTTGTGATTTATTTTATGCTTCTTTTACTTAATATGTTCTTCATCAAGTCAATTATCAAGTGCACAAGAGACACAAAATTTAGACTAGCAAACCAAGGCCAAAATCTCTCACTCTTTAAGAGGAAAACCCGATCAAAATTCTTCCTGTAGATCTTCAATTGATGAGTACCTAGACCATGACAAAGACCCTTGACACCAGTATACCTCCAAACCCTTGTCACTACTCTTCTCGACTCCTTATGATGATCTTCTTTTCTGCACTACACTGCACTTGCACTAGGGAAGCTTGGTCCCTAGTCTAGCAACCCTAAACAATGTGCTTCTTTGCTTCCTTCCTTTGATCTAGCCTCGGTCTCCTGGGGATTCCTCCTCAGCCTTCTTTCTGCAACCCTTTATGCCTAAGTCTGAGATCTCTTTCATGCTGTGATGACTCTCCTTTATACTACAGTCAACTTCGGCCTCTTTCGAGATATAGATGTTGTCCAAAACAGAGATTGAATACCTCTCTTCTTGATCTGACAGCAGTCCACTACTTCGCTATATCTCCTTCTCTTCCAGCACTGTATCACGCGCTTGAGAGCAGACTTATCCTTTGCTATAATAGGCCTCGGCCTTCTTGGATATGTGAGGTATAGTAGACCCAAAGCAAAGCCAGATATGTCCCTCCTTCGTTGATGAACCTCTTTTCTTCGCACCAATTGCAGACCTTTTATCTCGCACTTCTATTGCAGACTTGTCTGAATTCTTGTGTTTACAATGAGGCCGCAGTCACCTTTATATAGTGATTGTCCCTTAGCTCCTAGGCCGACATGAATTGGAGAGTAGGCCGACTTCACCCAAGGAAGATATTCATCTCATCTTAAGCCGACCAACGGGGGGCCTAGTGACAAGGTCTTGGAGTATACTTTTACATCAACAATATGTCCTTTTATAAGTGTAACATGACTTCATTTACACGACTCTAATTATCTTTATGACAAGACGACAAAATCCTAAAGACATCAAGAAGTCTTTGACCTATAAGAAAATCTTCTTGCTCATGAAAACCATGATGCAAGCATTACAATAAATACATTTTATTATCTCTGTCTCTTCATTACATAAAATCATAATTACATGTCATTATGAAGACCGAACCTAGTTACACTTTTCAACAAAGGGTTTGTAGATCTGCCCTCATACTTGTGATTCGACCCTCAAATCACATAGATCTAGGGCTTCCAATACTGCTGCTAAATATACTCATGAACAGTCTCTTAGGATCTCTGCAACTAGCCCTCTTATATCTGATTCGTTCACACTAGATCAGAGAACTAGGGCTGCTAAATAGTGTTGTCCATCTGCTATGAACAGACTTCTATAAACCCTTCTTTCCACTTGATCCAACAGCCCTTTTCTCTAGTCATTCTCCTCTGCTTTAGTTCACACTTGAAGATATTTCAACCTCACAAAGGATCTGCTCATACACAAGACTTGTGCATGCACCAGTGGCCCTGATCTCAGGGATACACCAGCAAAACTTGCTTCTCCTTTAAGGTCTCGACCCTACCTTCCAGATCTGTACCAAGGCTCCATACCTCAGACTACTTGACAGAGAATCATGGCTATGGCATCACTGGAATGGCCCTAATCTACAGCATACAATTTTCTGCTGTTCATACCTTGAACAACTCCTTCAACACTCTTCAATCTGCCCTCATCTAGGGCTTGTTCAGATCTGCTCCTCTACCATACATGGAACCCTTTCTTTTGCTCATATACTACTCAGAATGCGGCCTTCTTTCAGGCCTGTTATCTCCACAAATACTCATGCAGTCTTCCTCAAGATTTGCATCCTTATTTGCAGAGGTAACCAACTATTCAAGGATCTCAGATTTATCTTTTGAGCAATCTGATTAGGGTACACCTTATGGTCTGGTTTGCAGGGATGATGCCCTCAACTAGGGAACTTATAGATCTGTTGTTCAACACTAGAACAGCCCTCCATCTTCAGCATTCAATCACCTTGCATCTAACGTTTTGCTGTACATTACAAGGCCACTGATCTAGTGCATCTACCTTGGGTTTTCCGGCCTCTTTATGGTGCCCTAAACTCGGCCTCCAAAACTCCATCTACTTGCGCAAAAACCCTTCTCACAACCCTTGCTAACCTCTGAGCTGGTGTCACAAACTTAGCGGCTCATCTCCTGCAATGGATCTAGCTTTAGTGGCTCATCTCCTGCAATGGATCTAGCTATTCGGCCTTCCATTGCAAGGTCTCAACTCCTCCACGGATCACCATTCTTTGTGAGGGTTTCCCACTCTTAGATGCACTGTACAACACTCCAGATCTCTGCCCACAGATTTCCTTTCTCTGCCAGATCAGATCTGGGCAGAAGGACTCCTATCTCGGCCTCCTTTTCCTTTGATCTTTCCTTTGATCTAACCCCTCTAGGTCTGCGGCACTTCTTGCCTGGCTTCCTCTCCTTGATCAAACCCTTTGATGGATAGACTCTACCTTATGTAGTCCTACTCGGCCCTCTACTAGGGATCCTTTAGACTACATCTCTTCTATCCCTCACCATCAAATGAGACTCCTTGCTTGATGCTTTCTAGCCTAGCCTTAGGCCTCAAATAGATTTCCTCTAGCCTTTTAGATACCCTCTAGACTTAGGGTTTTAATCATTTAGACTTGGGAAATAATTATTTTCTCTTTTAATTTTCTTTTAGAATTTTAAAGCCCATTATGGGTATAAAACCCCTTCACTTGGGTTCTTTGCCCACAAATTCTTTTTGTGACCAAACTTCTCACAAACCCAACTCCTAGGCTTGTGGAGTACCTCCCAGGCTACACAGATCAACATCTCTGTCCAAGCAAACGTTTTGTGCTACAAAGTAGTGTGATCGTTGATATATTTTTTTGCAGATTGAAAGGAACTTGTATTCAAAGTTGTCTGCCTCAGGAGAGGGAGCCCCGAAGTCCTAAAAGAAGGCCTCAGTCCTCGGATTTCTGAGCTAGAGCATAAGTGAAGGGCCACAGGTACCTAAAGTGAAGGCCGTAGGCAGACCAAGGTCACCTAAATTGGGCCACAGACAAGAAAAGAGGCCAAGTGAAGGCCGTAGGCAGACCAAGGTCACCTAAATTGGGCCACAGACAAGAAAAGAGGCCGAGAGGCCTCAGCTGATTAAACAGAGGAGGACCACAGTTTGTTCAGGTTAGACCAAAGGGAGGAAAGAAGTCCGAGAGTCCTCAAGGGCCTCTTGAGGCCTGTAGAATTAGCCTGAGGTGCCTCAGAGTCTGTGGGAAGCCAGCGAAAGAGGGTAAGGTTGATGTGCTAAGGGAAGAAGAGTTGCTGAGCCTATGAAGAATTCTGTTCACAAATGGAATTGTGAACAACAAGATTTCGAAGGCTAATGTACAGTCATCTAGAAGGACGTAATGACTATGAGTGCTGAAGTGTTTTTGAGGGCTAATCATAGAGTGATATTAATGGATCAAGATCTCTGTGAGTTGCTGATGCTCAGGAGCTGATGTACAATGCATTTGAAGGAGCAAAATACTGTTAACAGCTGGTGGACAGAGGAATTTCTCTGTGGTCAAAGGAGGCAAAGGACCTGCCAGGTGTCAAGACAAAAGTGTACTGAAAGGGCCGATATAGAAGGGCTACATCAGCAAGTTATGTGTTTTGTTCTTATCTATTTTTTCCGGGCAGATTGCAGATCTAAAGTAGCAGATTGCAAGCCCTAACTAGCATACCATGTATACTAGCTACACTAGTGATAGAGGGCCATGATCCCTGGAACAGTTGCCCCATGATTCTTTTATTGATGGATTAATAAAATAATCCAGGTTCAGGCTCAAATCTAGGTGTACACTGCTGAAAATTTCTGCTGTGCAAAGTGTTAGTAAGTTGTGGGTTTCTAGTGTGTCTGTGTGTGTGATTAACCTCAGACAAGATCTAGGGCCTAAGAAAGAATTTCGACATTCATATCCTACTATATGACATGATTTCTCTTTGTGAGCCGATTTTTGTGGAGATGTTGACCTAGCCTTATGGCCTGAAGAATTCGAATTACCCTGGGTACCATCCTCTGAATGAGAGGAAGTGCCCAATGGATATCCTCAAGAAATGCATTACACAAGACAAAGAACACTAAATGAAGAAACATTATATATGAAAAAAGGAACATCACTACAAAATCTTGGCTAACATGTATACTAGTTTGAAACTTGGAACATGAACATCTATAAATATAGTATTTTTCCAATGCATATCCTTCATTTGTTCACTTTTACGTTGACTTTGTGTCCATCCTTGAAATATAATCAGTAAAAATAAGATAAACCTTTTATAAGACTTTGACATTCATACAAGTGTCCAAAAAAAAATCCAATTACCTGAAATTGGTCACACAGACAGATGGGATACCAGCATCTGCTGCTGCTCGACATGCCACAGGTACAACATCCGAGATCTGCTTTCAGAAATTTATGATCATAAAAATACGAATAATTAAAGGTTGAAAAACAACTCTGCAGAAAATATGTCAAACTGGTGGAATGTTCTCTCCAAATACACATTGCTATCAAATGTTTATCGCTTAACACTTCAAAAAATTGAGAAAATATAGGAACAGACAAATGAAAACAAAATCTATTAATGAACGCTAACCATGAAGTATATTAGTATATTACTAAATTGTATGCTAAAACATCAACCAAAAAGATATAATTATGGTAGTCATCATTTTAATGAGGTAATCAATGAGTAACAAAACCATAGAAAGGATGAGAAGACGTGCAATAATTGGCCTCACCAATAAGAAACTTGAGGGGTGCCAACCAAAAAATACAATAAAGACAGTTATGCTTATGCCATATACATACCACCAAATCGGCCTTGATTGATTTCAGCCATTCTACTTCAGTAGCCAATATTGAGGCACGTGGTACAACTGCTGTCTGGGAATACTGCCAAAGTCCAGATCAAGTTCAAAAAAATGTGAATAAAACCAAAATAGTCTGTTAAGCATCTCTTTATTATAAGGCATTCATACACTATGTAATTCCCATAAGCAATAGTACATTTTAAATCAAGGCGCCTGCATGGTACGGTTCTCCAAACAGTTTCCACATTTGGCTACATAAATGTCTCTGTAATTGTATATTGCATCATACAGGCAATGCAAATTTACACTTTAGTCCTAACGGATATAACCCTCCATGAATCCCCCTTATAAATATAAAGTCTCACACCAAATCAAACAAAATGCAGAGAAACCATCTTTTCCTATGGTAAGCCTGAATCCGCAGTTGAAGGGTAATTAGTTTTTCATGCTCAGCTCATAATCTTTGGACCATTTTACTAAATCCAGGTTAACTGACATCAGCAAGTTTGCAAGATTCGCCAAGTAAAATAAAACTGAACATATGAAATCTCAATAACAAACTAATCATTTATTAAAAAAGATAAACTACAAACTGGATCCACTAAAGAGTATTTTTCACAATACAATTTCTAATTTTCATACATTCACTGTTATTATAATTACATGGATGATTAAAATTAATAATCCTCTAGCAAAAATCTTAATAAAATACTAGCACTAACAAAGATTTTGAAAACAACAAAGGGTGCTTATATACATGCTTGTTGCCAGCCTGGATCCAAGTCTACCTTGTGAAAACATTAATTCCTATTATTTCTAGAAACATCTGAAAAGCATCAAGCTGAGGATAATATATGTTATTCATGACATAAGCAAATAATAACACCTTCTCTAAGGATGCAAGTCGATCAACAGTCAAAGCATCTGCTTGAACAGCTCCACAATCAAGCAAAACCTGCAAACTCAGAGCATGTTTCATTAGTAGGGTGTTTATGCCTAAACAATGCATGAAAATCAGACACATATAATTTAACAAACTTGTAAAAATGGTCAAAAATTTACCCAAGATACAGTCCAAATGGCAGTATTGTTAAAGCCTGTTAACCTATCTTAATTCTGTGGACACACACACTCAACAGTGATTTTATGCTGCCTAATATTTATAGATGTGGTGAAACAAGCTCACATTAAGACTATTGTATTAATCGCGTGTGTTATTATCGGAATTTGCACTAACAGTCACAAGCATGGATCTTAAGGATGGAAAATGAATAGTAATATATAATGTGCAACCTTGTTAGCAGAATTATGTTTCACCAATAGGGTCCAACTGGCGGTATTGTTAAAGAATAACAATGTGATAGCCAAACCTGGTGCACTAGTTAAATATCCAAAATATTCGGAATACAATAAAAACCCATTTAGGAATAAAATAACAGAGTAATGTGTGAAAAAAATGATATGATCTTACAAATGAGGGCCCCATATAAATAGCTAGGCGGGAATCCACTTTCATTAAGAGTCATGTCTTTTAGTTGAGACATGCCCTTTCATATGTTCTTTCACTAGTTATTTAATTGACCAATTATGTGTGTGTGTGTTCATAACATTGCCTTCCCCTTTAGAAATGCTTTGTCCTCTAAACACATTGATGAAAAGGCTCTTATATCTGTACTCTCACTTGTAATATCTTCGCATGATTTTGATGTTGTCATGGTTGATGATACTAAATTATTGCAATTTCTATGTGCTGAGCAGAAATGTCAAACTGCAAAATGATCTGACCATCGATCCTTTGTGGAATGTTACGCTTATACAGTTTCCAAGATTTATTAGGAGACTTATTAATACTGGTATCAGTATCTTTTGGAATATAAGTTAATTGTCCTAGTCTAAGTCCTCTGTGTATTGGCCCTTTTCTAGGTATATTTTCTAGTCAATTCTACCTGAAATCTAGTAGGGATTTGTTGGAATCACACAATTGAGCTATGAAATCTGCATAATCGAAGTGCTCCAATGGTTTTTCAAGGTGTTGAATCCATCTATGCATTCAAAAAAATATTTTAAACATCCAAAAACCATGATTTCGCCAAAAATTATATCACCAAATTCCGGCTAAAAAAAGCCAAAACGTAGAAGAGTTAGACTGAAACAATTTAATTGTTTCCCTTATAAGCAATGTTGATACATTGACTAATTCAGGTATCTGCTATTGTGATTTGGATGTCGATTAGGTGCCCTTGTAGTGTTTCTTTGATTTACTTTCGGAGTTTTATTTTCTTCATGCATTGATGTTGCATTATTAATTGTTGATCTTTTATTAGTAAGTACCCTCAGAATTTCTATCATTTGTACTCCAACATCCAAGTATGTCTTTACTTCAACTGGTTTGGCATCTTTTTGAGTTGTGATATAACTGGATCTCTATTCATTCCTTTCTCCACAACTTGCATTTTCACATTTGAAAATTTCAACAGTTCCCTCTGGACAAGTTGTTCTACTTTGTTTTCCAGTGACTTCTCATCCTTCTTAAACTTCTTAATTTGCATAAGTAATTTTTCACTGTGGTCCTTGAGGCGATAGATTTCATAATTTTTGTTTGTGATAATTTTATCAACTTCTTTTTGCATATTTTTTACTAATTTTATATTTTCTTACCCTTGAAATATCTTTAGGGTCTTATAGTGTCACTGAATCTAAATCCAATTTAATGTCCTATAACACTACCCTCTTCTTCTTTGTATTTAAGATGAAGGACCCTAGTGTTCCCATCCAGGGTGAACACTAAACTCCATTTACTTCTCTTCTAAACTTTTAACACTTTCCACAATAGCGTTGACTTCCTTTATCTTTAAATTATCCCTTTTTTCTATTTTTCTATTTTACTTTTCCAAAAAACCTTAGAACCTTTAAATTATAATGAACTCAATAATATCCAACTTCACCTTTATAATTCCCTTAATTTATTTTTTACTTAAATAACACAGTAAACCTTGGGATTTTCCTTAAATATCATTTCTAGACTTCATATAATATGAAGACCTTCACTCATTACGTTTCTAACGTCCACTAATTTGTAATATGTTAGTTTTTATAGCATCAGACAAGTGTTCTAGTCTCGACTTTGGTAAGAGAGACTTTGAAACACTAGATCTCCAAAACCCAGAAAAAGTTTCAGGAGAAACCACCTAGAGATGCCTCGATTAAATTAATTAATCAATAATTAAATATTTCCCAAGTCTAACCTAGAGAAAGTGATTAATTAATAGAATTAATTGAGAGACGTGAAAATTCTCTAGAAACTCACATGGATCGACTTAGAGATGATCTTAGTCATTGATGGGGATCTAATCATGGTCGTTGGTTCACCAACGAGAGATTACAAGAGGAAGTTGATGGGGTTGAATAGGAACACACTTGTGACGTCGAGTTCCTTGGCAGATCAAACTATCCAGCTGCAGAGGTCAAGCAGGGAAGAAGAGTTCGAGCCAGAAGGGACGCATAGACAGAGAGAGAGAAAAAATAGAGATTCTGGAAGAGATTTCATGTTAGGTCCCCATATTACTAGTGTAGTCCCTTATTGTTATTAGTGTAGCCCCCTTATTGTTAGTGTTGTACCCCTGTAACCCCCATATTGTTATTATTGCTCCCTTACATTATTATTGTTAGGTTGGCTAGGATTATATTGTGACCCCATGGACTCCTATATATAGAAGGAGATTCTGTCATTTGTATCATCCAAGAATTATTCATTTATGTAATGTATTAGAGGTTTCCCCCTCGAAGTGGCTGAATTCTAAGGCATTGATCTCTCTTTTCTTCTATTTTTGGAGCTGGTTTCATAACATTTGGTATCATAGCTTTGGATTCTAGGGTTTTGCTGCTCCAAACAGGTCATTGTGGCATTTTCGCTATAACTTTTTTTCTATGAATGTTCAGAAGCTGAAATTTTTACAGAGCGAAGCCAAAATCCTAAGGAACGTCGTGTACAAATTTCAAATCTTGGTTCGCAATTTTTTCAGAGATGTGATCTGTGGAAGTTAGGGTTTTTTCAGGCTCCCAGATTTCACCTAAACAGTTCATCATGGAATTTTCGCGATAACTTCTTTTCTATGAAGGTTTAGAAGCTGAAATTTTTACAGAGCGAAGCCAAAATCTGGAGGAACTTCTTGTAAAAATTTCAAATCTTGGTTCGCAATATTTTCGGAGATATGATCTGTGGAAGTTAGGGTTTTTTCAAGCTCCCGAATTTCATCTCAAAGAGGTGACCTTCGTAAAATCGTCATAACTCTCTATTTGAGCATCAGATTGGAATTCTGTAAAAAATGGCCGCAAGTACACGGACTATAGTTTCCTGTGTAGAAATTTAAGAGGCAAAGGAGGAAACAGTAAGACGTGGCACACCGTACAAGTGCGCTCTACTGAACCAGTCCATAATTAGGTCGTTGTGGGAGATTTGGCATAACTTTGCCTTGAAATATCCAAATCAGGTCAAACCTGTGGCATTCGAAAGAAGATTCAGAGGGCTACTACAGGACCAAATTTTAGATATTGAAGATCTGCAGTTACAAAGATAATTCAGTTTCAATATCGAACTCCTCAAAAGCAAGAAAAATGTGTGTATTTTTTTTCAAATTGCAAAAGTCTTGTTTGAAAAATCAGTTATAAATGATTCCAAGGGCATATTGAGCATAGATATCAGTATTGGGTTCTAAAATGCCCTCTAAAAAGAATTCAACGCCCATTAAGCCCTCAGAATACTCTACTTTGACTCGTGAAGATGAAGAATTGCAACATGATCTATCAAAATTACAAGAGCAAGTGCACCAAATTTCGCTCTCGCAAAGAGCAACAAAAAATGAAATGGAAGTTTTGAAGAAAGGCGTGAAAGCGAAGATGGATGGTTTGAAGAAAGGCGTGGAAGCTAAGATGAATGGTTTGGAAGCTAAGATGGATGGCATGGAAGTGGGCATGGAAGCTCAGATGGATTACATGAAAGACAACATGGAAAATATGAAGAATGATCCAAAAGAATACATGGATGACTTGATGACAAGCTTAAAACAAGAAATGATTCCTAATGGCAGAAATATAGTAGAAGAACCCCATGATGAGAACAAAATAAATGTTAATCGTGATTTCATAAACTCTAATGTTGGATGGAAGAAACTCACTCATAGTCCAAAGATGGATATGAGGAAGTTTGATGGCAAGGATCCCGTAACATGGGTACTCTTGCACAGATGGAGCAATATTTTGATCTCAATAATGTGCAAAACATACAAAAAGTACGTACGGTAACTTACATTTAGAACAAAATACATTTGTATGTGTTTTATGGCTTTCGTTCTTTGTAAAAATTAAGCTACTGGGCTTAATTTTCATGGTGAGGAAATGATAGCACATTATGAGGATACAAAAATAAATACCTTCTTTAGCCAATTGATAAATCTCAAGCAAAAGGGTTCAGTGGGGGAGCATATTAAATACTTCCTAAAATTGAATATAAGGGTAACCGATATTCCAGAGGAACATAGGATTGATGTCTTCATAGGGACTTTAAAGGATATCATCCAACATGAAGTTCACATTTGGGAACCTGATTCATTGGAGAAGGCATTCAAGTTGGCAAGAAAAATTGAATTCAAAATTATGGCGACAAGGAAGCCTACCACTCACATCTATAAAGATGGAAGTGTTACTACTCCTAGACTTCCACAACCTACAAGGTTGACACCACAACAACCTGAAGAAAAATCAGCAAAATGGCTTTCATACAAATTGAACACAAATTGTGATATAGAAAATACACTAAAGGTCACAAGTGTGCTGAGAAGAAATTATTTACATAGATTGTGAAGAGGAAGAAGAAAATGAATAAGAATCTTCGAAAGAAGAGGATATACACCAGGAACCAACCCTAAAAGAGGAAGAAATGATTCCGACCATATCGTGTAATGAAATGGCAGGAATTAAAACTCCTCAAACTCTCAAGATAGAAGGACATATCAAGAAGAAAAAGGTAATAGTGTTGATTGATTTAGGTAGCACCCATAATTTTATTCATTGTAAGGTAGCCAAGGAATTGAATCGTTTCCTATACCTAGCACCAGAATTTCAAGTGATGGTTGCAAATGGAGGAACTATAAATTGCTCTGGAAAATGCCATAATATCAAGCTAACCATGGGAGAATATGTATTGAATAGTCTAATGCTTTCTTTTCCAATGGGAGGTGTTGATGTTGTACTAGGAGTACAATAGTTACAATCTTTGGGGACGGTAGCTTTTAGTTTTCAAGAACTTTTCTTGAAATATTTTTTGGAAGGAAAGGAAATTGAATTACGGGGTATCACAGGCAAGTCGAGAAAGATAAAAAGCTCTAATGTCATGACAAAGCTTCTGAAGAAAGAACAACGAGGCGTAATTGCATAATTATGCTCACTAGAAGTTCCAACATCAAAATCATCTATTTCTCCAGATCTCCAAAAAGTCTTGGACAATGATTCCAAGGTGTTTGAAACTCCCAAAGGACTCCCACCTATTTGTGAACATGATCATGCTATTCATTTGATTCCAGGAAGTGTTCCTCCAAACATCAGGCCTTACAGATATCCTTATGTCCAAAAGAGTGAAATTGAACGTATGATTGCAGAAATGTTAAGAGGTTGGTATAATTCAACCTAGTCAAAGTTCTTTCTCTGCTCCACTAGTATTGGTGCACAAGAAGGATGGATCATGGTGCATGTGTCCGGATTATAGGGAGCTCAATAAGCTCACTATTAAAGATAAATTTCCCATTCCTGTGATTGATAAATTATTGGATGAATTACATGGCGCAATTTATTTCACCAAGTTGGATCTTCATTCTAGATATCATCAAATTAGAATGAAGACTGAAGATATTCCGAAAACAGCATTTCGAACTCATGAGGGTCATTCTGAATTTTTGGTCATGTCTTTCGGCCTTACCAATGCACCTTCTACATTTCAAGGGTTGATGAATTCCATTTTCAAACCCTTCCTTAGAAAATTTGTGCTAGTATTTTTTGATGACATACTAATGATCATGCTATTCATTTGATTCCAGGAAATGTTCCTCCAAACATCAGGCCTTATAAATATCCTTATGTCCAAAAGAGCGAAATTGAACGTATGATTGCAGAAATGTTAGAGCCTGGTATAATTCAACCTAGTCAAAGTTCTTTCTCTGCTCCACTAGTATTAGTGCACAAGAAGGACGGATCATGGCACGTGTCCGGATTATAGGGAGCTCAATAAGCTCACTATTAAAGATAAATTTCCCATTCCTGTGATTGATGAATTATTGGATGAATTACATGGCGCAATTTATTTCACCAAGTTGGATCTTCGTTCAGGATATCATCAAATTAGAATGAAGACTGAAGATATTCTGAAAACAGCATTTCGAACTCATGAGGGTCATTGTGTATTTTTGGTCATGCCTTTTGGCCTTACCAATGCACCTTCTACATTTCAAGCATTGATGAATTCCATTTTCAAACCCTACCTTCAAAAATTTGTGCTAGTATTTTTTGATGACATACTAATCTACAGCAGGTCTTGGAAGGATCATGTTCAACATGTTGACAGAGTGCTCAAACTATTGGAGGAGAAACAATTATATGCAAAAACATCCAAATGTTTCTTTGGAGTACAAGAGGTGGAATATATGGGTCATATTGTATCTCACGAGGGTGTTAAGGTAGACCCTAACAAAATTAAAGCCATTAAGGAATGGAAAGCCCCCACAACCATAAAGCAGTTGCGAGGATTTCTCGGGTTAACAGGGTATTATCGCAAGTTTGTTAAGAATTATGGGAGAATAGCAGCACCTCTAACAACATTATTGAAGAAAGATGCATTTTCATGGACTCCTGAAGCAACTAAGGCCTTTGAACGTCTTAAAGAGGCAAGGTGCCTAGCACCGGTCTTAGCTACACCAGACTTCACAAAAACCTTTATTGTGGAATGTGATGCCTCAGGAAATGGAATTGGTGCAGTTTTAATGCAGGAAGGAAGACCCATTGCTTTTGAAAGTCGTCCAATCAAAGGAAAGTATTTACAGAAACCTATTTATGAGAAGGAAATGTTAGCAATACTACATGCAATAAAGAAATGGCGAACTTACCTAATGGGAAGACACTTCAAGGTAAAAACTGATCATGATAGTCTTAAACACTTTTTGGAACAAAGACTATCATCAGAAGAGCAGCAAAAATGGGTCACAAAGTTGTTGGGTTATGACTTTGAAATAATCTACAAAAAAGGAAAGCTTAATGTTGTTGCAGATGCACTCTCAAGAAAGAATGAAGAGGTGGAAGCATTGCTTTGTGCCATTTCTATTATCCAACCAGATTGGATAACTGAAGCAAGAGATGAATGGAAGAAGGACAAAGATGTATGGATACTCATTCAAAAGTTGCAGCAAGATCCTAGTACATCCGATACATTTAGTTGGAAAAATGATTCCTTATGGTACAAAGATCGCTTATATCTTTGTAAGAATTCCCAACTAAAACAAAAGATTCTTCTGGAATTGCACACTTCTCCTTTAGGAGGACACTCGGGATTTTTAAAAACTTACCACAGGGTGAAGAAAGAATTTTTTTGGGATGGCCTTAAATCCGATATTCAAAAGTTTGTGACAGAATGTTTGGTTTTCCAGCAGAATAAATTTGAGATAATTAAGACCCCGGGACTTCTACAACCTTTATCCATTCCAAGTCAACGTTGGGAGGAGATTTCAATGGATTTTATCACAGGTTTACCTAAGTCCCAAGGAAAGAGTGTCATCATGGTGGTAGTTGATAGAATTACCAAGTATGCACACTTTTGTGCATTATCTCATCCATTTAAAGCAAGTACAGTTGCTACTGCATTTATGGAAACAATTCAAAAGCTACATGGAAACCCAAAGATTATGGTAAGCGACAAAGATCCCATTTTTACTGGAAATTTTTGGACGGAATTATTTTCTTGTTTGGGTACTCAACTAGCTCATAGCTCATCTTATGATCCTCAATCCGATGGTCAAACTGAGATAGTGAACAAATGTTTGGATGGTTATCTTCGTTGTTTTGTATCTGATAAACAAACACAATGGGTCAAGTGGTTACCTCTGGCTGAATGGTAGTATAACACTTTCCATACTGCAGCAAAAATGATCCCATTTATGGCACTTTATGGATATCATCCACCGTCCATGACATCATCTTTAAGAGAAAATTCTAAGGTGCAAGCAGTGGAAGATCACATCGAGCATCAACATCAAGTTCTCCAACTCTTGAAGGATAACCTAAATTTGGCACAAAATCAAATGAAACAACAAGCAGATCAACATCGCAGCGAGAGAAGTTTTGATGTAGGAGACTGGGTATTTTTACAGCTACAACCATACAAACAAATGTCCCTCAAGCAAGCTAAGAAGGATAATAAATTATCGCTAAAATACTATGGTCCTTACAAGGTGTTGCAAAAGATTGGTACTATGGCATACAAATTGGAGCTTCCTGCTTCTTCGCGAGTGCATCCAGTTTTCCATGTTTCATGCTTAAAGAAGGTTATAGGTGACAAACTTCAAGTTCAAACAATATTGCCAGAACTTGATGAGGAAGGAAAAATCATATTGGAACCTGAAACAGTCACAGAAACAAGAACTCAACAGTTACGAAATCGATCAATTTCAAAGTATCTCATCAAGTGGAAGAACTTACCCACTGAAGATTCTACATGGGAGGATGAGAATTTTATACAAAAACATCCAGAGCTACTCAAGCGTTGAGGACAACACTTTTTTGAAGGAGAGGGGCATGTTAGGTCCGCATATTACTAGTGTAGTCCCTTATTGTTATTAGTGTAGCCCCCTTATTGTTATTGTTATACCCTATAACCCCCATATTGTTATTATTGTTCCCTTACATTATTACTGTTAGGTCGGCTAGGATTATATTGTGACCCCATGGACTCCTATATATAGAAGGAGATTTTGTCATTTGTATCATCCAAGAATTGTTCATTTATGTAATGTATTGGAGGTTGTCCCCTCAAAATGGCTGAATTCTAAGGCACTGATCTCTCTTTTCTTCTATTTTTGGAGATGGTTTCATAACATTTCAAGTTACAGAGAGGCAGATCAAGACGTCGAGTTATTCTACTGGAGGTTGCGCAGGCAACTTCAGAGGGCAGTTCGATTTGGCTGAGGAGCAGGTCGATTCAGGAGTCGAACAACAAGATAATTTTCTAGAGGGTCGAAGAATCACTTCCACCAGCAACACTGAGCAGCAGGCGGAAGTCTTGATCATAGGCAGATTCAAGCAATGCGAGTTACACGCTACGCAACATCTATGTAGGGGTCTTGGATAGCCAAGTTCGAGTGGCCAGTTAGCAACTGTTGCTTGTGGAGGATTGCCAACTTGGCATCCAGATTTATACTCAGAATTTTCATTGTTGCATAATAATAATAAAACCCTCATATGTTGCATCAGTTTTCCCAAATTGGGTTTTTGCGAGGACATTTATCCAAAAATAACAGTGTCAATTTTATTTTGTGTGTGCTCTATTTTCTCAGTTCCTGTTTTATTTTTCATGGTATTTTTTATGGTGAAGAAATTGCAGTGTGATTTATTCATTATTTTGTCAAAAAAATAAACTGCACCATTAATCTGTTAGAAGTATAAATTTTAGTTGTTGCATTTCAAGGAATTTTGACATGGTATCAGAGCAAGTTTGAAGAAAGATCCAAGGCTCAATAACGAGGGAGAAATTTTGCAGCGTCAAATAGGAGTCTTTGGGCAAAATTTTCCAGCTCTGCGTAGAAGCCAAGCAGGCAGTGCGAATTGCTAGGCAGAGGGTTCGGCTTCCAGGAGCAGGTTGCTAAGAAAGATCGAAATTGTCCAGTAGCAGTTCCAGCAGACAATGTTTTTGCCGAGAAGCAGTTCCAGGTAGCAGATCAGATACTTCATTGAGAAGATCTAGGAGAAAACCCTAGATTCCACCTTTGTGACACAAATCCTTTAGATATTAGCAATTTAATCAAATAACAATTCTACTATGCATGTTAGATTCTACTAGGGCTTGTTGCAAACCCTAGATATCAAAACTTAAACATATTAATAATATTATTAAGTCCTAGAATATCAAACTTTATGAGGGTTTTGTTACAAACCCTAGATTTCACAAACTAAAACATTAGTAACAACAAATAGGTCAGCATACTTGCATATATATATATATATATATATATATATATATATATATCTAGGATTTTAAAATCATGCACTAACAAATCACAACAATATCTGCTAGGTAAACCCAAGACACAGACATTAATATATTAAAGTTAGGCATATAACAATTTTGATAAGACTAGGGTTTCGATCAAACAGGCGAATACACACCTAAGGTTTCATCCCTAGAGTCTTACTATAGACATCACAAGGCTTTTGCTCATAAACCCTAAAGGTCTAAGATTACAGTACATTAACAACAAACCCTGAAGAACTAGGGTTTCTATTATAGCAATACCAAAACTCTAAACATCAAGAAAATAGGGTTTCTAGACTTCATCATCAACCCTAAGTAGACTAGGGTTTCATAATCAATATTGACACAACCTTAGGTTAGGGTTTTATAGAGAACCTTTTAGGGTTCCATAAGAATGATAATGTACTGAGGGTAGATTTAATATGATGATTAATCACCCTAACAAGAATCTCTTACAATTCAAAACCCTAAGCATAACGATGTTAGGAATGTAAAGGAAATGTAAAAGAGAATGAACATACCTTTTATATGAAGAGAACTTTGTAACAAAGCTTATAGGCTAAGACATAACTTGAGTTGTTTCTTAACAAACCTTGTAGGACATCAATGCTTGAAGGGCTTATTTTGTACTAGAACTTCTTCCATGCTTCAAGTCTATTCTTTGAAGTCTCATCCATAACCCTACAACAATTAGCAAGCTTTCCTAGCCAAGGAAAAATATAAAGAGAAAGGTGATTAGCATAAAATACAAGCATATATTGATATGAGAGAGAAATCAAATATAAAAGAGGGGACAAGGAATAAAATACTTATCTTTTGGTAAAATGGTGAAGGCTCCCTCTTAATCCAATCTTTGAGGGATACCTACAACTTATAAAAATTCAAAAGAAAGATGTTCTAACAGGACATGTTAGACCTACAAATTCTAGAAATCAAAACATGAAGAAAAACAATTTTAAAGATAGAAGACTAAGGGAGAAATGTGAGAGAGAGGATTTAGTAGTATAAATCCTTGACTTCTGATTCTTCTCCAGTCTTGTTCTTCTTAGATGGAGCTTCATCGGTGACATTTGCTTGATCCCTATCTCTCTTCTTATTCCTTGGATTCTCAGGGCAATGACTTTTGTGATGACCCATCTTGTGGAAATAGTAACATTCAACCTTGGATAGGTCCATTTTCTTCTTTGATCCTTTGAGCTTCTTGAAGGTTCCCTTCTTCTTGTGATGAGCAGAATAGGCATTCGAGGTGTTTTCTTCTTCATCCTCCTCCTTGTTGTTTACTAATGATAATCTGGCTTCTTCTCGACTACAAGCATTCCACATTTGTTCAAATGTTGGAGTATCTTTCCAACTATTAAGTCCTGATGCAAAGGCACTCCAAAATTTTGGTAGTCCTAGAAGGGTAGTAATTACGAGCTCTTTTTCAGGGACAACTTCATCTATTGCTTGGAGTTCATCTCTGATTCTAGATATCCTTATAAAATATGATGAGACAGTATCATCATTTGTCATCTTAACAAATCTTAGTTCATTCTTGAAGCTTGCTATTTGACCAATGTTCTTGATTGTGAATAACTTGGAGAGAGCCTCCTACATTTCTTGGGCAGAATTTATGTTGGATATGTATGGAATTAGGTTATCCTTAACTCCATCCACTATAAGGTTCATAGATAATATTTTTGTTTCTTTGAACTTTGTTTTCTCTGCTTCACTTGACTCCTCTGTAGACTTCTTAATTTTTCTTTGAACTAGATCCAAAACTTTGTTCTTTTCGAGAATGAGGTCTATTCTCTTTTTCCAAGCCCTGTAATTGGAGGCCCCTTCTAATTTGTTTTCTCCCTTCATTGAGTTTGACATAGTTCCTATAGGTAGTAGGCTTTTCACTATATACGATCCCCTTTTTCCTTGATCTCTTTGAATTCTTATGTTATTTTTTATCTTAGTTCATCAAGCAATTACCAAAATCAACACACAAAGATCAGGGACACCAGATATAGGCACTCCGCCAAGGCTAAAACCCCTATATAGGGGAAAACCCAGTCACGAACTCTTCCTTCAGTAATTCAAATTGAGATGGACAAAGACCCTAGACCAACAGACCTTCCTCCTCCACCAAGACAGCCTTCCAAGATGATATAGTAGTCCCTTCTTATCCAGCAACTCCAGCCTGGCAACAATCCAGAAATTCGACTCCCAAGTTGCAGAATTTTGACCCCCAACAGTAGAATTTCAGCATCCCAGTTACTGCTGAATTTCGGCCCCTTTCTAGCAACTGCATAGCTTCACACGTGTGGAAAAAGAGAGATAATTTCGACTTCTTATGCTTGAGAAAGACATCCGTCTTCTCCGTTATCCTTTTTCTTCTTCCTTGGAATTCACACTTTTTCTTAGCACAGAAACAACAAATCGAACTTGTTGTGAGTGAGTGACAAATGAGGTCGAGTTGTTGCCTTAATATAGTGATTATGTTGCCTAGTTTTAGGCCGACTTGTCCAGTTTTGAGGCCGACTTGGTGGAGGAGGCCTAATTGACCTATTTTACAATAAAATATTTTTCTTCTCTGACAAATAAATCCCAAGAAGGGTTCTTTACATTATGACATGGACAAGAGCACCTGACATAAACCCCAGAATCTTTCAATGCAGCTTTGACCTAAAAACAATTGACCCAAGCATGAAACCCATGCTTTAATAAGTCAATTTCTTTTAATAATAAAATTCCTTCTTTATTTTGATAAGTAAATACAATTATGACTTAAATACAATTATGAAGACCAAACCTAGTTACATTCTTCAACAGGTTATGAGTTGCTATCAACCCTCTCCTAATACCTTCCTTTGCACAAAACTCCTTGAAGGAATTGGAGATATATTCTCCACTATTGTCACTTCTCACTGCCTTGATTTTTTTCCCATTATGCTTTTCTACCAAGGCCTTAACTCCATGAACCTGTGTCTCATCAGTGATGGAGAAGAAAAGGGCCCGCACACATTTGATCGCACCAACTCCAAAAACCCTTTGGCTCTGCTATCTTGACCATGGAAAGAAGACTAGGCATACTTTCCAAGCGTGCATCCCTTGCACACTCCACTCTTGTCAAGACCTCCTACTTGTAATCCTAATCCTGCCAATCTGTTGAAGAATCTTCAGCGCCCCATGATGCAAATGTCCCATGTGCCTGTACTAAAGTTCACCAACATCTGCACATCCTGCCTTGTTGCTCAAGGTTGCATCTGTCTCTACCTACAACTTGTAGAGATTCTTCACCCTCACACCTATTTGCTTCACTGCTCTTGAAGCTAGATGCTTGAGGTACGCCTTACCTCTGTTGAAGATGACATCATATCCTTTATCCTCAAGGATAGCTACTAAAACTAGGTTCTTCTTCAGCCTTGGAAAATGGAGAACATATTTGAGATGAAGAGTATTACCTGACTCCCTCTCAAAGCTAACAGTACCAACTCCCTTGGTAGCATACTTGCAATTATCTCTAAGCTCAATATTCACTTTCATATCCTTCTCATCCAGCTGGCTGAAATACTCGTTGTTCCCAGTCATATGGAAAGAGGCTCTTGAATCAATATACCACGTACTACTCCCCACTGAACTTGTCATGCAAACTATCAATGAGAAATCCTTCTCAAACTAAGAGGCAAACTCATCTACCTCATCTGATGCAACTACATGCTCCTTATTCGACCCCTTCTTCTTTCGGTTAGGACACTTAGAAGCATAGTGTCCAAAAACTTGGCAATGGAAGCATTTGATCTTACTTAGATTTGTCTTCTTCTTGTCACCCTTTTGATTATTCCCGCTCTTCCCTTTGCCTTTCTTGCCTTTGACTTTACCTGCAAGAGCAATATTCTCCTCCTCAACCTTGGAACCCTTGCCACTGCAACTAGAAGTCTCAACTAGTCTGAGCCTTAGCTCCTCCTGAGTGAAATCACTCCAAAAGCGTTCTCAATCTAGCAATTGCTCTCGTCCAATAATACTTTGAACGAAGGTATGCCAATCTCTGGTAAACCCATTCAGAGACACACGCACGAGCTCTATGTCCACGGGCTTTTCTCCAACAGCTGCTAGCTCATCATGAATTTCTTGAATTCTGGTGAGAGGCAATTACACTCTCACCCTTCATTGTCCTTAGCTTTCTCTTTGAGGACCATCTTTTGATTCTCAGAAGAATTCTGGTAGAGTTGGACTAAGGCATCCCACATTTCCTTAGTTGTATCTTTACATGCAACATGTGGGAATACATGATCCCAAAGTCCACCCAGGATCATCCTCTTAGTCTTGGCCATTTGCCTTTGGAAAAGCCACAACTCATCTGGATCTGAAGGTGTTGCAACATCTTTCTCCGTGAGTTCCTTCAGCCCAAACTCGTCCAACAAGAACAATATTCGAACCTTCCAAACACCAAAATTTGAGGGGCCATCCAGTCTATCTTGTTCACTCAATCCTAGTCTTGTGTGAGTTGACATATGTCCAACTTGAAGATTATGTGCTTGTAGATTCTTGTTCAGAGCTCTGATACCATGCAAAAAATCCATGAACTTCTGTTATGTTAATATGAATAATCTAAATACTAGTTTCTTTTCACATAAACACAAAATTTCTCTACCAAATTGCAGTGGAATAGGAACAGAAATAAAAGCACAATAAAACAACACAAATTTTTTAGGGAACCCAACTGGGAAAACCCTCAATTTCTTGAGAATATTATTGAAGAAGAATAAGCTACAAATATCTTAGAAATAACCCTGTTTCAATAGAGAATACAAACTCATCTCTCAGCCTTGAACTAGGCTTGGAACAAGCCTGCAAGAATGTTGATCTGCTTCCCTCAACCAGCCCACACTAAGGCCCGAAAACCTTGTTCATTCCTTAGGAAACAAGTCCCTATTTCCTAACGCATTCGACCTCCTAAAAAATAGGAATTTCCTCCTATTTTTGTACGCACTTCCCAAGGTAAATTATCCTCCAATAATTTGCACAGATAAACCTTCTTGGCTCATTCCTCTCACAAGCTCACAAACTCGTGCTCAAGAATGAATACAAAGTGTGCCTTCGATCTCCTTCTAAGCACTTCGAATAGGCTATTGTTAGTAAGCTCTATGCTTGGAAAGTCAAACTGGTGCTTTTCTAGTTAACAGTAGTTAACACAACTTGTTAAATAGTTCCTCCTAAAATTTAGGAGGCTAACTCCACAAATTCTTTCAGTGCCCAAACAAACTCACACTAGAAGACAATTAACTCGATCTTCCACAAACTCGCACTAGTCAAACTACTTCTTGAACTCATCCACATCACTGGAACTCGTACATGACTAAGGAAAACACAAATTTGATTCCTTGAATTAAGGCACAAATGAAGGAATCCATTCATTCGCTGCTTTTCAATTGTCCAGAGAGTCCCACATGGAGATTGATAGTGAGGAGCAAGAGAATCTGAAGGATGCAAGTACAGGTCTCTCTATTCCAATTATTCATCCTTCAAACTATCAAGAGGAGTTAGTAAAGCCAGCAGAGCTAGTCGACCCGCCTAGAGGTGTTGTCATGATCAGGAAGAGGCCAGCACAGCTTTTTGACACTTTGTAGGATTCAGAGGAGCATGCAGCTCCTCCTTGTTGGAAATATAACTAGTTTCAGTCTTCATTATTGTTGTTGTACTCATTTCAATATGTATCTCATTTAACAAACAAAAGAAGAAAAGAAAAAGTTATTATTTTTAAAGCTTGGGTTTCATGCTCTTTATTGATGGTTTTCTAGGTAAAAGAATGTTCTTCATGCTTTTAGGGTTTGTTAGGTCATAGAATTTATTGTCATGAGTCAAGAGAGTCAACATCATGATTATAAGACCCTTCCGAGCAAAATGTATCTTGAAAAATAATTTATTTTGACTCTAGAAAGACCTAGAAACCTCCAAAGTACAAGTCAGCCCTTGCAGCTGCAAGTCGGGCAAAAGAAGGGAATTCGACCCCTTGGAAAGGCTATATAACGAAGCAGATTCGACCTCATTTGGCGCTCACTCACTCACAAGTTAGATCTCAAGAGAGGAAGTTCGATCTGTAGCTAGGAAGCAAGAAGAAAAGAAGAGTGAAGGTCTAGAAGGAGAGAAGAAGGAAGAAAAATTGTTTTTGGGATCTATCTCTCTCACACGTGCAAAATCTAAGGTCTCTGCAACATTAAGGAAGGTCCAAATTGTCGGAAGTCGAGTTGCAATATCAAGTTGTTGCAAGAGTGAATAATTTGTCTTGACCTCATTGACCTTGGGAGGATTTGTCTTGCTCAAACAAGGATCTCTTGAATAAGCTGAATTAGGGTTTCTACAGGGCCAAAGTTGTAGGTCGAAGTTGCAGGGTCCAAGTTGGATGAAGTTGAAGCTGGAAGATAGTTGAATCAAGATTGAGCCTTATTGATCTAGTCTATTTGGAAGTGCTTGTTGGAGGGCTGACTTGGTACTTGGAGGAGGACTTGGTCTAGGGTTTGGATATTTGTTGTCCCATTTCAAGCAAATTTTATAAGATAAGAGTTTTCTGGGTTTCCCCTTGGAGGGGTTTTTCCCTGCCTTCGAGCCTAATTTATGTGTCCACTATCGTTACTATTTATGTTCTTCGTAATTGTTTGATGAAGACGATCTAATAAAGAATCATAAGAAGATAAATAAAGTTCACAAGCAATTCTTAAGGTTAAGGAAAATATGAATTAATAGTTTCCATACTACATTTTCCAACATGGGATCAGAGCTAAGGTGAACAAGAGAAGGCAGCTGGAAGGATCATCTTGTGGACACAAGAAGGGTTTGCTAAGGGGAATCCCTTGCAGAAGACTATATCAAGCCCTCATCAAAGGAAAGCCCAAAGAGGAAGATTACAAGAAGGTTGTTGATCTCTCTTGGAAAGAAATCTATTCAAAGGCTCATTGGAAGACATCCTTAAAAGGAGCATCAAAGGATCTTGGTATCATTCATTACTCGTTGAAGTTTTTGTTGAGGGAATCCTAGAAGACATCTTTCTAGGACATCACTGAGGTCACTTTGAAGATCTTGAAAGCCTCGAGATAGTTGGAGAAATCATCACAGAAGGGAAGATTTTTGATTGACAAGTAAGTACCTCTATGCCTAAATCTACAGGTCATCTAGGTTCTTTCTGCAAGGAAAGCAATAAGCTCGTTGGCTCTACAAATTTCCTAACATGGAAGAAAAGGATTGATCTGGCATTTACAAAACATGAAGTAATGGAATATGTTCTTGGTGAAATTACTGAACCTAGCCAAGACAAGACTCAAGAACTAGCAAAATACAAAAAGGGGGAAGTAAGGGCACAAAGGATCATTGTTGAGTCCATTAAGGATCAGCTTGTTCCATGTGTTGCTAATTTGAAGACTTCTAAGGCTATATATGACAAGCTAGTGAATTTGTACTCTATAAGTACATCATGGCAAAAGATGTCTTTGAGAAATAAACTATACAAAATGAATAAATCAAAGGATGAGGACATGGCATCCTTTCTAATGAAGATTTCTCAAATAAGAGATCAGTTGTAGGGGCTTGGGAGACAATTTTTTACTCTGAAAAGACCATTTGTGTACTGAATGCCTTGCCACCAAAATGGAGCAGTTTTGCAACTAGCATTTACTCTAATAAAGACTCAACTCCTTTTGATGAGTTGTGGGCTCAATTCATCTTGGAAGAAACTAGTATCAAGCCAAAGGATGACATTGAATCAAACGAACAGTCTCAAGCCTTTATTGCTAGAATTAAGAAGTTGAAGAAGGGAAAGTTTGGAAAGTCCAAGAAGAAGCCTAATATGTCCAAGGTTCAATGCTTTGGATGCAATGAATATGGACACTTTAAGAGGGATTGTCCAAACAAGCACAACAACAAAAGAAAGGAAAGAAGTGAAGCTCACATAGCCGAAGAAATGGAAGAACCTGAGAGGAAGTCGAAGAAAGATGTCAAAGATCTTTACTATTAAGGAAGGCATCCTCTCTGACAGGTTCTTTGTGAAGTTGGTCTTTCCTTTAGAAAAAGCATGCATTGTTGCTATATAGCATCATAGATAGAAGCATGTAAAAATAGCATTTGATCGTAGAAGATTTAGAGTCTACTTAATTGAGCTCCTTTGTAGGAATCATCTAATCTTTAAATTGGACCATTTTGCATATTATTGTTCATCCAGGTATTCTCTAATATTATGTTATAGGCAATCATTTTGCTAAGGAGGATTATCATGATCCTATAAGAACCATCATTTTCGAAGGTTCTTGGAAGAAAGCATTATGACAAAGAAAGTATACATTCCATATAGTATGGATACAATACTCTTAAAGGATGAAGGAATGCAGTTGGTCAAGTTGCAGTTTCACTTTAGGGCATATAGCTAGATGATTGAATGAAAACATAGAAATGCATATTTGAAGTAACTCTTGGGTAGGATTTATGCGTACAAAATCCTGTAAAAGAAGTTGGACATAAAATTATTCTTAGTATGGTAAATATGATGCTTAAAAGAAGAATTTGACTTACTCTAGAATGAATAAAGGATCAATACTTTCTCACTAGATTCTATAGAATAGTAACTAACATCATGTAAGTCTCCGAAAGAAAATAGTTACTTGGTAGTCACATTCGATCCTTGGCCACTCTAATGCATGAAGGAAGACTCTTATAGAGATGGAACATGAGGAAGTTGATGCTTTGATGAGAAGGTCAGGTAAATCTAATATTTTTGTTAATGGTTATAACATCATGTATAAGTCTCTAGAAGAAAATAGTAACTTGGTAATCACGTTCAATCCTTGGGCATTCTAATGCATTAAGGAAGACTCATATGGAGATGGACCATGAGGATGTTGATGCTTTGATGAGAAGGTCCAGTAAGTCTAATATTTTTGTTATTGGTTATCTGGTTAACATATTGTTTTGCTACCTAGAAGGATATCGCAGGAATACATGATGAATGTTGAGGCAAGCTCAACATATGATACCTGGCAATCATGAAGTCGAGATGACTTTCATCTTGGGATTAAGAGGTAGCAAGTGCGAGAAGATAACCTGAAGATCAAGTTCGTACAACAACAAGGAGATCATTTTCATGAGGAAGCTATGATCAGCGTGAAGTTTGGAAAAGCTCAATATAATGCCTTCATTGATGATGACAAGATGAAAGTGATGCGCAAGAAAGATGACCTAGATCCTGTCACAAGATTGAAGACAGAAGATGCCTCCATGATACCTCAGAAGGAAGGAAGCCCGATACAAGGGATGTGAAGGAAAGAGGGAGCCATGTAGCTATAAAAAATAAGTATTTGGTACTCTTATGGAGACAAGTTGTAAGGCTTGTTATGTTAACTTCCCAAATTGAAAGGAAGTCTGAAATCTCCTCTAGTTTTGAGAGGTGTAGAAATTTGATAACCCAACACCGGTTTTCAGTTTCTCCTTATTTCTCCCATATAGTTAAATGCCCATTCCCATATCCATACATTCAACAAGCTAGAAAAATTAAATATTTTCTGAAAACACTAATTCTGGAAATTTCACAATGCTGAAATGCAGAAATAAAAACTCAGAAAAATAAATCAGCCACACACAGAATTTTGACACGCTGATTTTTGGTCAATGTGACCCTGGAAAAACCCCCTACAACTCTTGGGGAAAACTGTTCGAAAGCTTCTTCTTCTTCTGGAAAATGCTTTTACAAAGAAGTGAAATGTACAGGAAAAATTCCAGCGAACAAAGTACAGATTTATCTTGTTTTCCGTGCTTGCCTCTGCCTTGGAAAATGTGCCAAAACAGCGAAAAACTCAAAACAAAAATTTATTATAGCAAATCACAGTCTTGGAAATCGTGCCCAATACTTAGCTGTACGGCCGTACGGATTGTACGAAAAAATACAACAAGCTGCCTCCTCGAAATCTGTGCTAGCTGCCTCGAAAATCTTGCACATCCACCTTGGAATCCATGCCTTTAGTTGTTGTACCTTTGTCTCAATTTCTGTGTTGTCCCTATCCTCGAAAAATGTGCCTCAAGCTGTTGTACAGACTGCTGCCTCGAAATCTATGCTACTGTACGACCTTGCTACCTCGAAATTCGTGCAGCCTCTTGCTGCCTCGAAAAACGTGCAGCCCCTTGCTGCTGTACGGACCGCTGAATCTGCCTCTCCTTCACCTTCTGAAGCTCAAACCAGAAAAATGTCTCCAGCTCTCTTCCTCCTCTCTCAATCTTCTCATGAAAGAATGAATGACCTTTTCCCTCCTTTTCCTCCTTTAACCTAACCCTAAGTGACTTTTGGGGAATCCCTAAATCTAATGGCTGAGATAGTTTTAGATCTAGGGCTGAGATTAAATGCTCATTTAAATCTCACTTTCTATTTTTTAATTCACCCCACTTTAATAAAGACCCACTTAGTCATTTATTTCCAAAGTCACTTTTCCTTTCTAATTTTACATTGAATTTATTAAAGTCACTTTAAAATTAGATTTTAGTAACTTTATCACATAAAGTCACTTTTAAATTAGAATTGACTCAAAGTCACTTTAGGAGAAAAATTAAATTCTTTTGGACACTTTTTCCTAGGCCAAAGATCAAAGCCTTAGGGAACCACCTGTCCTCCGGTAACCAAATTTCAACACTCCCTCTTACCGAGGAAGGTGTTCCTCACCACACCCATCTTGTCTCCGAAGTAGACATGCTTGCCCCGTGGTAAGGCTTTGGTAAGAATATCTGCAACCTGCTCATCAGTGGGAATATACTCAAGCTTCACAGCTCCTTTCTGAACATAGTCTCTGATGAAATGATATTTGATCCCGATATGCTTTGACCCGTCATGAAATACTGGATTCTCCGTGAGTTTAATGCAACTCTGATTATCACAGTAAATCACTGAAGGTCTCAACGGCTGACCAAATAAGCCAAACAACATCTTGTGAAGCCAGATGGCCTCACAACTAGCTAGACTGGCTGCCATATACTCTGCTTCCGCTGAACTCAATGCTACTGACTGCTGCTTTCGGCTGAACCATGACACCACTGCCGAACCCAACCCAAAACAACACCTTGAAGTGCTCTTCCTATCAGAAGCACAACCTGCCCAATCAGAATCATTGTAACCTGCCAATCTCACTCCATCCCCCTGCCTGTAGTCCAGACCATAATCCACTGTCCCCTGCAAGTACCACAAAATGTGTTTTGCAGCCACCCAGTGAACCTTCCTAGGCTCACACATAAACTGACTCATCGTGTTGACTGCAAAACAAATATCTGGTCTAGTGTTGACCAAATACATCAAGGAACCAATCAACTGTCTGTACAATGTGGGATCCACCAACTCGGAATCCGAAACATGGATCTTCTTCCAATTGGTGATCATCGGTGTCGACATGGGTTTACAATCCTCCATGTGGAATCTACCAAGGATGTCCACAATATACTTCCCCTGCCCCAGGAAGAAATGCCCCTCCTCCTGCCACACCTCCAAACCCAAAAAGTAATGCATCAAGCCAATGTCCTTCATCTCAAACTCCGACACAAGATCTCTCTTGCAGTGCTCTATGAGTCTCTCTGCACCCGTAATGACCAAGTCATCCACATACAGCACCAGAATGAGAGGCTCCTCACCTATCACAATATAGTAAAGGTTCGGATCTGCCTCACTCTTTGTGAAACCCATCTCTTGCAAGTATGTATCTATCCTGGAGTACCAAGCTCTGGGAGCTTGCTTCAGGCCATAAAGGGCCTTCTTCAATCTGCACACATGGGACTCCTTCCCATGCACCTCAAAGCCCTGTGGCTACTCAATGTACACCTCCTCCTGTATGAAGCCATTGAGAAATGCGATCTTCACATCCATCTGGTGGATCTTCAGCCATCTTTCTTTCATCATGATGGAGAGCGGGAATCAAAGAGTATATCTAGGCACGAAACGAAGAATCTCCTCATGTCGCTCTCTGCACAGGAGGAGCCTCTGACCTAGGCCTTGCTTTGAATTTCTCAATGCTGCCATCTGCAGCATGCTTTACCTTGTAAAGCCATCTGGAAGTAACCAAGGATTTGCCCTCAGGCCTCGGCACCACCTCCCAAACATCATTCTTCATGATAGAAGAATACTCCTCCTGCATGACCTCTCTCCAGACCTATTGCCTAGCTGCCTCCTCATAGCTAGAAGACTCAGAGTCAATGATGTTGGCAACCATTTCCATATAGCTAAAGAACCTATCAGGTGGTCTGCTCTCTCTGACCGGCCTCTTAGGCCCAGCAACAGATGTGGCCTCTCTGAAGGTATCTTGAAGCCACTTGGGCTTCCTCTTCCCTGAGCACACTTCTCACACTGGAGAATGAAACTCCTCCTCCTCATCAGGAGCCTGAACTCTTGATTGTCTGTTTGTTGTCCTCCTGCCTGAACCTAAACCTGTAGACGCTGAAGTACCGTGTGAACTGTCCATCAATGGACTCCCTAGTGAACTGCTCTGCGGACTACTCTGCATGCTGCCCGAAAGAACCACCCCTCTGACTCTGTGAGCCACTGCTCACTGATGGTCCTGACACCGTAATTGATGTACCTCCGGATCCTCCTGATCCCTGTCCACTGGATCCCTGCGACTGACTCAGTTGCTCCTGAGGGTCTGGTTGATCCAGATACTCTAACTCCCGTGACCTCCTGAAATCCCTGTCCTCCTCGAATTTCACATCCCACCTGACAACAACTCTCCTCTGTGTGGGAATATAAATCCGAAAGGCCTTCGAGGTCTCACTGTAGCTCACAAAGACACCCTTATCTGCGGTGGGCTCTAGCTTGGTCCTCTTCTGCTTGGGTACGTAGGAGTATGCAATACACCCAAAGATACAAAGATGACCAACATCAGGCTTCTTCCCAGAAAAATCCTCCTCCGGAGTCACATGCCCAAGGCACGATGCGGACTCCTATTCTGCAAATATACAGCAATGTTGCAGGCCTCTACCCACAAAAACAATGGTAACCCCTGATCATGTAGCATGGATTTGGCAGCCCCTCCGATGGATCTGTTCTTCCTCTCCGCAACCCCGTTCTGCTGGGGGTTGTAAGGAACTGTGAACTCCCTCCTAATGCCTGCCTCTGCACAATACTCAACAAACTCACCAAGGGTGTACTCTCCTCCATTGTCCGACCTCAGGGACTTGATCTTCCGACCTGTCTGAGTCTCCCAAGAGCTCTGAACTCCTGAAACCGCTTGAAGAACTCACTCTTGGTCTTCAAGAAATAAATCTAGGTCCGCCTAGAGTGATCATCAATGATTAAAACATAATACTCATATCCACTCAAGGAAACATGAGACATTCGACCGCTCACATTAGAATGAATCAAATCAAGTATCCCAGTCGCTCTGCTATCACTGCTGGGAAAAAGGGATTTGGCAAACTTGCCCATCGCACATCCTCTGCATGTATCAATGTGATCAACACTAAAATCTGGCACACCTGTAGTGATCTCCCGCAATGTCCTCAAGGCTCCATGATACATGTGCCCCATCCTGCGGTGCCAAATCTCACATAGCTCTGAACTGCTAGCTCTGCGGCCGGTACTACTGCTCAATGCCAAAAGGGGCTGAAATGCAAACTTGTACACCTTTGCATGGAGTACACCAATCACTCTAGCTGACTCAGCTAGAGCGCCCCTGGGATATATCAGCACCTGTCCTCTCCTGAACAATATCTCATACCCTCTGTCCTCCAATGCTGAGACGAATATGAGGTTCTTCCTCATCCCTGGCAGTGGGCACATATAGAACATCTGACACCTTCAAGGGAGGTTTGGGTTCCCTATCAAATGTTAATGTCCCCACACCGACTGCTCTAACAACGTTGTCATCTCCGAGTATTACCTCTATATCAGTGCCACTCTCTGAAAGCTCTGAGAAGTACTCACGGACTCCTATCATATGACGTGAAGCTCCATTGTCAACATACCAAATACCTGAAGATGCTTCGCTAGTGGAGGGAAATGCACACTCCCTCTCAACCTCCGTGGCAGGTGATCCTGCACTAGTGGACTCACAAGAAATGAACCCAAACTCCCAGTCAAAGCTATCCGTAAAGTCCTCTATCTCTGTTGATGCTGCCATGCTCTGGTTCTTCCCCTTCTTCTTCTTCTCCGGACACACAACTGCATAGTGTCCCATCTTCTGACAATTCCAACACTCTACCTTGGAATAGTCCTTCTGCGTGTTCCCCTGTTTACCTTTACCTTTGTCTTTACCCCCACCAACACTTGTGGAAGCTTGCTTCTTTCCCTTGCCTTTCTTGCCTCTTGCCAACAATGCTACATCCTCACCCTGCTCAACTGGTTTGGCTGCCCCAAGCTGGCTCTTTCTGATTTCTGTCTGTATGCAATCATCCTAGAACCTCTCCCAAGAGGGAAGGGTCTCACGTGCACAAACTCCATCAGCAAAGTTCAGCCATGAACTGGGAAGGCCATTCACTGCAATCCGCACCAACTAAGTGGGTGGAATGACCTCTCCAACTGTTGCCAATGCATCTCTCACATTAGTAATCTTTGTGAGATATCCAGCTGCACTATCAGTCTTACCCATCTTAATGGTCTTTAGCTTCTCCCTTAGGACCATTTCTCTGTTCTCATTGGTACTCTGGTAGAAATTGGTCAATGTTGTCCACATCTCATGAGCATATCTCTTTCCTCTCACATGAGGAATGCAATGGTCTTTGATTCCATCTAGAATCAGTCTCTTACCCTTATTATTCTTTTTATCAAAGGTTGCCAACTGAACAGCATCAGTAGGCACATTAACAGCGTTTTGAGTGGTATGCACAATGATATCCCAGACTTCTGCCTCCTCAAAGATGCTCTGCATTCTCTCCTTCCAAACATTGTAGTTACTATGCCCATCCAACCTATCCTCCACCCTCAAACCCAAATACATGCTTGTTGTCCTAATAAACTGAAAATAACACTGTTGTAGTAAAGGGACTGTTTTCTGTGTAAAAAATCAGTTTGCTGTTATTTTTCTTCTTACTGTCCCAAACTGTCTTTTTCAGCGAAATACCTCTAATACCATGTAGAAATTTGATAACCCAACATCAGTTTTCAGTTTCTCCTTATTTCTCCCATATAGTTAAATGCCCATTCCCATAGCCATACATTCAACAAGCTGGAAAAAATAAATATTTTCTGAAAACACTAATTCTGGAAATTTCACAATGCTGAAATGCAGAAATAAAAACTCAGAAAAATAAATCAGCCACACACAGAATTTTGACACGCTGATTTTTTGTCAATGTAACCCTGGAAAAACCCCCTATATCTCTTAGGGAAAACCAGTTCGAAAGTTTCTTCTTATTTCTGAAAAATGCTTTTACAGAGAAGTGAAATGCACAGGAAAAATTCCAGCAAACAAAGTACAGACTTATCTTATTTTCCATGCTTGCCTCCACCTTGGAAAACGTGCCGAAATAGCAAAAAACTCAAAACAGAAATTTATTACAGCAAATGACAATCTTGGAAATCGTGCCTAGTACTTAGTTGTACGGTCGTACGGACTGTATGGAAAAAATACAGCAAGATGCCTCCTCGAAATCCGTGCTAGATGCCTCGAAAACTGTGCACAGCCACCTTGGAATTTGTGCCTTTAGCTGTTGTACCTTTGCCTCAATCTATGTGTTGTCCCTCTCCTCGAAAAACGTGCCTCAAGCTATTGTACAAACCAATGTTATCGGAACCGAACCGGTTATCGAACCGGAAAACCTTGTGGACCGGGAACCGGTCGGAACCGGAAAAAAAACCGGTTTACCAAAAACACATAAAATATTCATATTTTAAAGAAAAATCAGATATATTCATGTACATCCATATTAATCCAAACCATTTAAACACAAATATGCAAAAGTTTTCATTATATAGGTGCAGATAGCCAAAATAGCACTTAGTGCAAAACATCGCTGAACAAAAAATGTAACAAACATCAAGAAACAGGCTCTAAAAGGCCTTTATAGTGCAAAATAACATGTTAGATCATAGTATTATACTATAGCCTACAATACTACAAGCTACATATGATCAAATCATCAATCATCATCAGAATCCTCATCCTCCTCATCCTCCTCACCCTCATCATGCTATTCATTCTTCAGATCCTCAAATGGAGGATGATCATGATGCTTGGTGACATTTTCAGCCTTGACTTTGCCTTGATGGAGCATTTGGAGCCCTAAAAGTGCATGACATCATCATCCATTTATGCTTGTGGCTCACACATGTGGGCTTATATTGGCAAATTATGTTGTAAAGCTAGTGGGTTGGCTTGTAACCCGAACTTACATTTTGTCCAATTAGAAATCAAACTTGTGTAGGGGCTTTTAGTTAGAAATTTGAGGAGGTAGACCTCACATAAATAGAGGATCACCTCTCTCATTTATTCATCATCACTTGTGGAGAACTCGACCTCGCTTAGAGATTTCAGCCTAACCTTTTGTATTTTGCTACTTTGTGGAGAAGTGATGTTTTGTGGATATTTGGCTATTGGAAAATAATGCTTTTTGTGAAGATGTCATTTTGGGACAAAGAAGGCTTGTTCATGGATATCTTGTGAGTAATTTTTATTGAATATCTTTCATGATTATTGCATGTAATGAATGTTGCTAGGTCTTTTATGTTTCATGTCTAAATGCTTATGTTTATGTGAAATACTTGGTGAATTTTCACATGCTTTAATTTGTATTCTTGGACTTCCCTAGAGAACCTCCTAGAGAAATTAAAGAAATTTTCTCTAGTAAATTTATCCCCTCATAAAATGATGGTTATGGTTAGCAAGCGAAAACCTAGGGTTTTCCCCTTACTCCCTTCAAGGATTTGATATTTTCATGGTTAAATTCCTTTAAGACTCCATCACCCAAGTAGATACAAGGCATTGACATCCATATTGATGGTAAAAAATCACAACATTTTATCTTTTTATCTCTCTCCTAAAATTTCAGCCCTTCAAGGCAAGCCACTAGAGTTAGGGTTTGAGTCCAAATTCAACTAGGGCATGAATTAAAATTTAAAAAAAATTTAAAAAAAATGATTTTTTTTATGCCTTGGCCGTACGGCTGGCTGACGCTGAACCGGTCACCGGACCGGCCCAGACCGGTTCGGTACCAAACCGGTATTTTCCAGTTCGGAGGGCTGGTTCAGACCGGTTTTGCCTCCAAACCGGTCGGACCGGCCGGTTTTGCAAAACCAATTCGATTCTGATAACATTGGTACAAACTGCTGCCTCGAAATCTGTGTTGTTGTACAACCTTGTTGCCTCGAAATTCGTGCAGCCTCTTGCTGCCTCAAAAAACATGCAGCCCCTTGCTGCTATACGGACTGTTGAATTTACCTCTCCTTCACCTTCTGAAGCTCAAACCAGAAAAATGTCTCCAGCTCTCTTCCTCCTCCTCTCTCAATCTACTCATGAAAGAATGAATGACCTTTTCCCTCATTTTCTTCCTTTAACCTAACCCTAAGTGACTTTCGGGGAATCCCTAAATCTAATGGCTGAGATAGCTTTAGATCTAAGGCTGAGATTGAATGCTCATTTAAATCTCACTTTCTATTTTTTAATTCACCCCACTTTAATAAAGACCCACTTAGTCATTTATTTTCAAAGTCACCTTTCACTTTCTAATTTCACATTGACTTTATTAAAGTCACTTTAAAATTAGACTTAGTAACTTTATCACTTAAAGTCCATTTTAAATTAGATTTGACCTTATAACTTTATAAAGTCACTTTAGGAGAAAAATTAAATTCTTTTGGACACTTTTCCCTAGGCCAAAGATCAAAGCCTTAGGGAACCACCTGTCCTCCGGTAACCAAATTTCAACAAGAGGGAGTAAAGGAGTCTCTTTGAATAGGAGCAAGGATTTGTTCTCTGATCAAAAGGGAATAGGGGTATCCTCTCTGGTTGAGAAGGAGGGATGATGAACATCACATGTGCCTTCTCTTCTTCAGGTGTCATGCACTTGACCAGGACTAACAGTTGTGAGTCTAAGTGACAGCCTTGGAGAGAGAATGGTGGAGGATTGGATAAGCATATATTGTTTCCTTGGGGATGGACAATCCAAGAAAGGAAAGGTACTGATACTCTTTGTGGATGAGACAAGTATCCAAGATAAGAGTGGTCGAAGAGGAACCAAATTCTTGGAGGATGGGGAAATCCAAGATAAGAATAGTCCTAAAAGGACATACCTTGTGAACATCTAGATGGGGTATGTGCCTTGTAGAGGTAGTGCGGTATCACATGTATATCCTCCCAGCATAATGCTCTTGAATGAAGATGAGCTTGTCTAATTAGGCATCAAAGACGGTGTTGGTCATAATGTTGATGCTTACAGTTGGCTTATCAATCTGACTCTTCTTATGAGAACCCTTCAATTTGAGAGTGATGTTGTACTAGTTGTACAATTATGAATACCTCCCTAGTTAAGACAGAGTGTTGGAAATGTAACTAGCTTTGGTCTTCATGATTGTTGTTGTACTCATTTCAATATGTATCTTATGTAACAAACAAAAGAAAGAAAGAAAAAATTATTATTTTTAAAGCATGGGCTTCAAGCTCTTTATTAATGGTATTCTAGGTAAAAGCATGTTCTTCATGCTTCTAGGGTTTGTTAGGTCATAGGATTTATTGTCATGAGTCAAAAGAGTCAACATCATTGATTATAAGACCCTTCCGGGCAAAATGTATCTTGAAAAGTCTAGAAAATCTTAGAAACCTCCAAAGTACAAGTCAACCATGGAAACTAAAAGTCGGCCTAGATAAGGAAATTTGACCCCTTGGAAAGGCTATATAAAGAAGCAGATTCGACCTCATTAGGCACTCACTCACTCACAAGTTCAATCTCAAGAGAGGAAGTTCGATCTGTGGCTAGGAAGCAAGAAGAAAAGAAGGGTGAAGGAGAGAAGGAAGAAAATTTGTTTTTGGGCTCTATCTCTCACACGTGTGAAATCTAGGGTTTCTGCAACATCAAGGAAGGCCGAAATTGCAGGAAGCCGAGTTGAAGTATCAAGTTGCTGGAAGAGCGAATATTTTGTCTTGACCTCATTTACCTTGGGAGGATCTGTCTTGCTCAAAGAAGGATCTCTTGAAGAAGTTGAATTAGGGTTCGTACAAGGCCGAAGTTGCAGGCCGAAGTTGCAGGGCCGAAGTTGGACGAAGTTGAGGCTAAAAGTTGGTTGAATCAAGATTGAGCCTGGTTGATTTGATCTATCTGGAAGGACTTCTTGGAGGGCCAACTTGGTACTTGGAGGATGAATTGGTCTAGGGTTTGGGTCTTTGTTGTCTCATTTCAAGCAGATTCTATAAGAAGAGAAGAGTTTTTCTAGGTTTTCCCCTTGGAGAAGTTTTGCCCTAACTTGGAGCCTAGTTTCTGTGTCCACTATCTTTACTATTTATGCTCTTGGTAATTGTTTGATGAAGAAGATCTAATAAAGAATCAGAAGAAGACAAATAAAGTTCACAAGCAATTATTAAGGTTAAGGAAAATTTGAATTAATAGCTTCCATATTGCATTTTCCAACACCCGTAAGGAAAGTTGATGACCACAGAGGTTCTCGAGTTATATTGTATTGATGACCCACATCATTGATTCCAAACTGTCCAGTTATGAGGAGGCAGCATGCTAGCAGGTTTGGAGGGATGACATGATGGGTAAGTATCAGTCCATCATGAAGAATGATGTGTAGGAGATAGTTCTGAGATCAACCATACAGCAGATGGCAACATCGACAAGTACAAAGAGAGGTTCGTGGCGAGAAGGTCCTCCCAGAAAGAGGGAGTGAACTATGAGGAGACATTTTCTCCAGCCGCCACGTACACTTCTATCAGAACTATTGTTTCTCCTACTTCAGTTTGTTGAGATTTTGGATAGCATCGGATGTGCTCTAGCTCTGAAACTTTGTGGAGGGGCTAGAACACATCAGATCTCCAAGACCCAGAAATCGTTTGGAGAAATTCCACCCGAAGCCTAAATTATTCCAAAAATTATTTATTTTAATGGAGACCATAAGTCTAACTTAGGGAAATTAAATAATTAAAGGGAATTAATTTAAACATGTGGGTGAGAATGTTCCAAGTGACGTGGAACAAGTCTTTTCTAATATTAGCCGTTGATTAGAGATTAGATCACGGCCGTTGATTTTGCAACGAGAAAAGTCTTAAAGGTAGGCTTGAGGTCAGTTGGAGAAGACACACAGAGCAATAGCACTTGAGCTAAGTCAATATTCTGGGGCGCGGTTTGCTAAGAATTTTTGAGTGAGCTTACAGTGCCGATGAGGGGAAAATCAACAAGGGATTATTCAGATCTGAGGCCGAGAATACATAGGCAGAGAGGCAGATCCGTACCAGGCAGCGCAGAGAACCAGCAAGAGGGACACAACCTAGCCAGGCTCACGTAGAGGCAATGTAGAGGCTGATGCAGGCCCTTCAGGGTGACGCAGAGGCAACGCTGAGCCCAGAGGGGTAACGCAGGAGCAGCCTATGCTGCGCAGAGGCTCTAGCAACTGATGCAGTGCCGAGAGAGGCAACGCTGGGATTTCCAGTGGGCCAGAAAGGGCTCATATTTAGCGATTCAGAAGGTGTGAGGCCTCAACTGAATCAACCATATTCTATGTATCCTAGTGATAGAGGTACATTTGTCGTGATTTCTCTGTTGGGCAAACCACCACTGGTGCCCTTAATTGAATTCAAATATTCTGCTTAATAAACATACCCTCTAAGAGTTGTTGCACCGGTTTTCCTGCATTGGGTTCTTCAGGGACATTGTCCAAAAACTATTGTGTCCTTTGTCATATGTGCGTTATGCTTCTTTAAATGATCTGTATGTATGTGTAGGCTACAGTAGTATTTACTTTGATGTTTTTACTAAATAATTGAGAAAAATAATTGTTAATTAAATAGAACAAATAGGAGAAGTAAATCAGAAAACTACAGTAGGGTTTTTGTAACTTAGGTTCAGAAATTTTCGCATGGTATCAGAGCTATTGCAGATCAATCTGAAGCCATCAACAAAGAGCTGAATATTTTTTGATGCAGGTCACAGATCCACAAAAAGGCAGCGCAGCACCAAAGGCACAATGCAGACTCAGCAGGGGTGACGCAGAGCCTGTCTGCTCACGCGGAGCTAATGCAGGCCCAGAAGGGTGACGCGGAGCCTGTCAAGCTCACGTTGCGCTGACACAAACCCAAGAGGGTGACGCAGACCAGGAGGGAGTGACGTTGTGCCAATTGTCGTGGCTGGAAGTGTAGTTTTTTGATCTTCGAAGTTGCTGGTGGGGCATTGTTTCTGTTGGTGCAGAACATTGTCTAGCAGGGTTGACAAAGTAAGGGGAAACAGTGCCTCAGCAGATTTTCTAGCCAAGAAATCTGAGATTCGATCGGTGAAGTGACCGTAGAGGGCTAATTCGACAGAGTTGGTGGAGCATTTTCGGGAAGGAAATTACTAGTCAGAGGGAGCATAGTCTCTAGAGGGTTTCTATCACCAAGAAACCCAGATCCAGTCTCCTGCTGAGAGTAGCAGTCGTAGAAGGGAGGAGAGCCTTTTTTTGCTTCGACATTTTTTAGCAAAGATGGCCTCGCACGGATTGAGAGATCAGGGCAGGTTCGACGGTATCTAACTTTGTCATCTGGAAAGCCAGGATCTTATCACTCCTTGAAGAGCATTGTATCAGAGAACATGCCGACAAGGTTGTGGCTGTTTCGGTTGATGTTGATCCTCTAAAGAAGTATGAGGAAAATCAAGCGCGGGCTAAGCGCTTGATCATGGATGGGGTGAAGGAACACGTGGTCCCACATATTGCCGAGAAGAAAACAGCAAATGAAATGTGGCAGGCACTGGAAACGTTGTATCAAGGAAGCTCCATCTAAAGGAAGATGCTTCTGGAGAATCAGATGCGACTGTTTGCGATGCACAAGGGAGAGGAGATCGATTCTTTCCTCTTTAGATTAAAGGCTATTCGAGATCAGCTAGTTGCAATGGGGGCAACTCCTGATGACTGTCTCTTGCTGAGGACTTCCCTGAATGCAGTCACCAATGATTGGGAGACCTTTGTCCAAAGTATCTTGGGCAGAGCACAACTTCCAATCTGGGAGGACATGTGGCCAATCCTTCGTCAAGAAGAAATCAGGAGAATAACCAAGAGGGGCAGCAGCAGCGGAGGAGCCAAGATAAAGAAAGAGAAGGAAGATGCAGCTCTCGCATCGAAGGGACAGAGGCAGCAGCAAGGGAAGAAGAAGGACCTCTCAAAGGTCTGGTGCTTTAGATGTGGCGAATTGGGACACTATGCCAATACTTGCCCTCAGAACAAGAAAGGCAAGGAAGATTCAAACTCCAAGGCTACGGCAGCCAAAGGGGATAGTGGCAATGATGACGATGTTGCCATGAGTGCTCATGTACCTCAAGAGACGAGGTGGGGAAACATTGATTTGTAGTTCTCTTGAACTGCAGGTGAGGGGCAGGATCCTTGAGGTGCCCAAACTCTTGGATCAAATATGAGCTACGAGATCCCTTAAAGACAGTAGCAGGATGACTGGAGTTAGTTGGTGCAGAGGATCATGGAGGCACTTTGACAGCATTGGGACGTTGAAGACTGGAGCAGCGCATAGGAGAGGCAGCAGTAGCGTGGAAGCAGCAACGCAAAGGCTGATGGGATTTCAGCAGCACAGAGGCAGTGCAGAGCAGTAGACAGCGCAGAGCTTCAAAGGGTCAGCACGGAGCAACAGCAGAGGGTGCTTCAGTATCGAGATGCAGCCAAACTAACTTGTCTGTCAGTATATTTCGTGATGTCCTTCAGTGGCTTACTTTTCAGCAACTGAGTTGCAATGCAGCAATTAGCAGTCGCAGTGCTATGGGCAGCATGATGTAGCATTTGAGAGGGAGCTACAGTACAAATGAGGCAGTGGCAATGGCAGTGTCATGGGCAGCAGTACAGAGAGCAACAGCGCAGTGGATGAGGGGCATCAGTAGCGCAAGGGACTGATGCCATAGATCAGGGTGATACTTCAGGATGAAGTGTTGCTAGAGCACATTCCTCACTAAGAGGGAGTATTGAGATTTTGGATAGCATCAGATGTGCTCTAGCTTCGAAATTTTGTGGAGGGGTTAGAACACATGAGATCTCCAAGACCCAGAAATCGCTTGGAGAAATTCCACCCAGAGCCTAACTTATTCCAAAAATTAATTATTTTAATGGAGACCCTAAGTCTAACTTAGGGAAATTAAATAATTAAAGGGAATTAATTTAAACATGTGGGTGAGAATGTTCTAAGTGACGTGGATCAAGTCTTTTATAATCTTAGTCGTTGATTAGAGATTAGATCACGGTCGTTGATTTATCAACAAAAAAAGTATTAAAGGAAGGCTTGAGGTCAGTGGGAGAAGACACAAAGCAGTAGCAATTGAGCTAAGTCGAAATTCTAGGGCAATGTTGCAGGAAACGTCCCCCCCCCCCCTCGGCTCCAACCCCCGAAACGCAGTCTATATTGAACCGTATGGGATCTGTACAGCGAAACGTGTTTTGCAAAAAAAATTGTGTTTCCTGGAAAGTTGGATTCGTACGACCGGATCTGCGTTTCGTATGGTGGATCGCCATACAGAAGCACCGCGATTCCTGTATGGATCCGTACGGTTCGTGAGCGGTTCTGTACAGTGTCGTACGGATCCGACTTGCGCACTTAAAAAAGCATTTTTTTTTAATTTATTTTTTTTATTTTCTGTTTTAGCTCGGTTAGTTAGTGAGTTAGTCTTGGGTTAGGGATATGATGAAAGGCTTATAAGCTCTATTTCACCTCTTATTTGCTCACTTGTGTTTTTCGAGAGCTTGGAAAAGAGAAGAGAAAGAGAGGAGAAGAGAGCTTGGAGAAGAGAGAGTTGAGGAGAGTTTGGAGGAGTGAAGGAGGACGCGCTTGGAGGAGTAAAGAAGGGCTTCCATCTACAAGAGCTACAGAGGTAAGTGCAAACCCCAAACTCTCAATTTTTTTTGTCATTGTTTTTTGTATTTTCTCTCCTCCCTCTCCTACACTTCCCCATTCTTTCTTCTTGTACATTTATTTGCAGGTTTCCACCATCTATATTCATACTCAAAGATGATGTTTCTTTGGGTTCTATGTATCATTCCACTCTTGGTTTTGATGATGGTAAGGGGGAGTAGAAATAGAAGAGGAGAACATGAAGAAAAAGAGGAAAGTGGTCACCATATGAGTGACCCAATGTATAATGAGGAGGAAGGCTTTGAAGAGGAAGCGGATGATGAAAACGTTGAATCACAAGATGGGAAAGCTGCATTGACACCCTTGTGGAACTATGTGACCAAACTTGAAGGGGGAAATGGTGGTGGAAGCTACAAGTTTTTGTGCCCTCATGGTTGTCATGGAGGAAAACCATATAGCGATTCATATACCCGTGTGAGGAGGCATCCTTGTAGGGTGATGGACAGTGATGAAAGAAAGGGTGTTGTGGGGATAGCAATTTGCCCAAAGGTTCCAGCTGAACAAAGAAGAAAATACATCCAAATAGAGGAGCCTACACAACAAAAAAATAAAAAACAAAAAAGTCAATCTGAATCAAGTGCAAACTCTAGATTTGGTAGCTCATCAGCATCTCCTCATGGTGTTTCTGCAAGTTCTGGAGGTAAAAAAACAATAGCAGATTTCCTTAATGTTGCTGGGAGGGATGATGTGGATGGAAAGATAGTCTGATTTCTTTGTGCTTGCGGTGTACCATTCAATGTGCTTCGCTCTCCCTATTGGCATGAAATGGTAAAGGGCATCAATGAAGCCCCAAAAGGATACACGTCCCCCAACTATGAGAAAGCTAGAACAGTGTTATTAGAAAGAGAAAAAGGAAAGGTTCAAGCAGCTTTGACATGTTTTACAAATGAGTGGATAGTAGGGTATCCATTGTATCAGATGGGTGGACAAATATCAGAAACCAACATTTGATAAATGTTCTTGGTGTTTCTGCTACTGGTGCAGTGTTTATTGCATGTCATGACTCCTCCTCTATCAGTGCAACTTCCCGAAACATTGCAGATCTCCTATTGCAATCAATCAGAGATGTTGGTCCTAGCAAAGTGGTTCAAGTGATCACAGATAATGCAGCAAATTGTAAGGGAGCAGGTAAAATTATTGAGCGTACTTATCCACACATATTTTGGTTTGGGTGCTTGGTGCACTTTTAACCTTTTGATGCATGATATTGTGAAGCATAAAGAATGTGGGTGGCTTAATGAGCTTTACAAGAGAGGGAAGAAGCTCATTAAATTTATCACAGGGCATACAAGGGTAAACTACTTCCATGGCACTTGCTCCAAGTTGCAGTTGCTTAAACTTGCAAAAACCAGATTTGCAAGTTATTACCTCACCTTTAGGCGGCTAGTGAAGGTGAGACAAGCTCTAACTAATATGGTCACCACTGAATCATGGGAGGAGATTAACACTGATACAGATGGTGTTAATGTAGCAAAGGACACTATTCTTGACATGTTATTTTGGTCACAGGTTAAATATGTTTTGCAATTCACCAAACCCATTTATTACATGATCAAGTTTGGGGATTCAGATAAGCCAATAATTGGGGAGATGTATGAGCAAATGGATAACATGTTGGGGCAGATTAAAGACATTGTTGAGCCTAGAGATACCACCTTGTACAAATATATTCGTGTAGAGGTGGAAAACGATGGGATATGCTAAAGATTCCATGGCATGCATTAGCATATGTATTGACAGCTAAATATTATAGTCCATCATGGCTTTCAACAACAGCACCTGGGGGGCGAGCAGGAGAAAACCACACCTAGATCCAGAGATCCTACAAAAATATATGCGTGCACTGGATAAATTAGTCCCTAATGAGGAGGAGGCACACTTGGTACGGAAACAGTTGAGCAGCTATACACTTTCCACTGGTCCATTTGGGAGCATGCATGCTATTAGAGATCGAGAGAGTTTTTCTTCTATTGAGTGGTGGAACATGCATGGAGGTGCTACTCCACTTCTATAGACTTTGGCATTGCAGGTGCTATCACAGGTGGTAAACACTTCTTCTACGGAGAGGTGTTGGAGCTCTTATTATTTCATCCACAATGTTAAAAGGAACAGGTTGAGTTTAGACCGGGCAGAGAGCTTGGTTTATGTTCATTATAACTTGAGATTGTTGTCCCATTACTGTGATGATGCAAAGAGTAACAGAGACTTTAAGGTTTGGGACAGGTATCCAGAGGAGACCAATTTGGAGGATGGAGTGTTGCGATTAGAGCAATTAGAGGATGCTCTAATCCATGATGATGATGATCGACTTGACATGCCACCCCCCACTGGTCCCTTGCTTCCTAGGTTCCATGGTTCAACACCAACAGCAGGGGCTTCGTCTTCATCAGTTACAGTTTCATTGCCACAGCTTCCACAGCCAACATCTTCTTCATTGCCACCACGTGGAGGCGCACCGTCACGTACTCTTCGTGGTGGAAGGAGGAGAGATGAGTAGATATTTTCAGTGTTCACACTTTACTGCTTTTGTCATAGATTATCATTAGACTTGTAAGCTTGTTGTGAATTTGAACTTTTTTGTCTTGGTGGTGGCCAAGTGGCCTATTTTGTAAACATTATTATTTGAATTTTGGACATGACTAATGTTGACAGTTGCTCACTTATAATATGCTTTATGTTTTATAATATGGTTAAATGTTTTATGTTTATCATTTATGTTTTATAGTATGCTTAATTTTTAAATGTTTTTATGTTTTAAAATTTATAGTATGCTTAAATGTTTTATGTTTATCATTTATTTTTTATAGTATGCTTAAATGTGTTATGTTTTATAGTATGCTTAAATGTTTTATCATGCTTAATTATTTGATGTATGTTTGTAATTGCTAGGATCTAGAATCTAGATTCTAGATTCCTGATGCTCGAATAATTAATTATTGATGTACAATGGAATCATGGATGTCATATCTATCTTGATTTATGTAAGAATATGCATGTTTTCATGTCTTCTACAACTAATATGGTATTTGGGATTGTTGTTTTGAATATAAATGCAACAAAATATAAATAAATATATATATATATATATATATATATATATATATATATATATATATATATATATATATACTAGACGCTTCTGAAACGCTTCGCTTTCTAAATTTTTGGAAAATGATGCTTCCGCGTCCCCACTTCCAAAAAACATCCCCACTTCGTCCCCGCTTCGTGCAACGTTGTTCTAGGGCGCGGTTTGCTGAGAATTCTTTAGTGAGCTTGCAGTGTGTGAGGGGCAGATTGGTGAGGAATTATTCAGATCCAAGGCTAAGAATACATGGGCAGAGAAGCAGATCCATACCAAGCAGCACAGAGACCCAACAGGAGGGACGCAGCCCAGCCAGGCTCACGCAAACGCTGACGTAGGCCCTTTAGGGTGACGCAGAGGCAACGCTGAGCCCGAAGGAGTGATGCAAGAGCAACTTGTGCTGCGCAGAGGCTCTAGCAACTACCCAAAGTTGACGCAATGCCAGGAGAGGCAACGTCGTTATTTCTAGTGGGCCGGAAAGGGATCGTATTCAAGGATTCAGAAGGTGTGAGACCTCAACTGAATCAGCCATATTTTTTGTCTCCGAGTGTTAGAGGTACATTTTTCGTGATTTCTCTGTTGGGCAAACCACTACTGCAGCCCTTGATTGTATTCAAATATTTTGCTTAATAAACAAACCCTCTAAGAGTTGTTGCACCGGTTTTCCCGCATTGGGTTTTTTCGGGGACATTGTCCAAAAAATATTGTCCTTTGTCATATGTGCGTTATGCTTCAGTAAATTATCTATATGTATGTGTAGGCTGCGGTAGTATTTACTTTGATGTTTTTGTTGAATAATTTAGAAAAAATAATTTGTTAATTAAACAGAACAAATAGAAGTAAATCAGAAAACTGCAGTAGGGTTTCTGTAACACAAGTTCAGAAATTTTCACACAGTTATGGGTTGGAATATATATCAAATGGAAGTTAAGACTGTGTTCTATTGAAAATTGTGACTAGGTTCGGTCTTCATAGTTTATATCATTATGTATTTTATGTAGTAACAAAAAAAAAAAAAAAAAAATTCAAGCATGAGTTTCATGCTCAAGAATTTTATTTTACTAGTTAAACATGTTCTTCATGCTTTTAGGGTTTGTTGATTCAAAGAGTCAACGTCCTATTTGGAACTATTGTAAATATCAAGGAAAAATAAATTTTGAATATGTATTTTGGTCAAAATTACCTCTAGATGCCAAGTCGGCCCTGCCCCAAAGGACATGTTTATTCGAACCCCTCTTTCACATGAATAGATCTGAAATGTCGCAGAAAGGAATAGCGAAGAAGAAGGGACAAGTCTGAAATTGAAGAAGGGTTTCTCTTGAAGTCTGATTTGTGGAAGATCTGCCTTATCACATCTCTTGTCGAAGATTTGTTGCTAGTCTCTTCTTGATGGATATGTTGTACAAGAAGGAGGTTTTGACTTGCCATCTAAAGGGTTGAAGTATTTCTATGGTCATGGATCTTGGATATCTCACTTTGATCTGATTCTCTAAGAAGAGACCATTTCTGGGTTTTCCCCTTTGAGGGCTTTTGCCCTGGCTTGGAGCCTATATCTTGTGTTCACTATTTTTCTTGTGATCTTCATGTTTATGTTTTGGTAATATCTTGTGTTCACTATTTTTCTTATGATCTTCATGTTTATGTTTTGGTAATTGTTTGATGAAAAGAATATGATAAAGATTAATCAAAAGTTAACAAACTTCACAAACAATTATCATGTAAAGAGAAATCACCCTAATTTTGCAAGCATCCCGATTTCTCAACATGGTTTCAGAGCTAAGGTTGGAAGGAAGCCTGAAGATCACAAGCGCGCATAACTCACGATTTTTGTATCTTTCTGAGGCTACCTGAAGCTTGCATGACTGAGGCTAATATCCATTATGGCTCACTATATCTGCTCTGTGGCAGTTCCCATGACTGTGGTCTATATCTCTGTGGTTCTGGCTTGCATTATTATTATATGAACAGTGAGTCTGTAACAATTAAGAATGGCCCGGTGGATTACTCTCTGAGGTGACTCATATGCAGTTGCAGTGGCTCGTTTACATTGGCTATGTAATGGTTCGCAGCAATAACTATACAATGATGGCTACACAATGATTCGATACATCCTTTTTGATGACTCGTATTACCTATAGAGGCTCGCATATCTACAACTCTGTGATTCAACACTCACTACAGTGGCCCGGATTAATATAAAATGGTTTGATCATGTCTCTATCATGACTGTAATGACTCGCTACGTTACTGCGTAACTCATATTCCTTACTGTGATTCGCAATGGAAGCTCGCTCATGGTATCTGTGACTCGTCAACCCACAGTGATTCACATATGACAGTACAATGACTCGTTTAAATGGCTCGCATTGCATACATGTTTGTGGTCTTGCACCTTCTGTGATGCTCGATCATCTACGGTAACTCACATTACAGTGATCTACAGCAATATATTCTTTTGAGTGGTGGTTCGATGTTTATCTTGGTTGTGCCCTATCTCTAACAATGGCATCACATGACTATACTATGGTGGCTCACATATAACTAAAACAAGCTTGCTTTTATCTCTAAGACATGAATTGTCTGTTGAATAATTTTTATAAGGGTTGTCGGCTTGCTCAAATATATAGTTGCTCATATATATTTCTAACTATATTATTGAAGCTTGCTATATATAATGTGTGGAGTGGCATTAATGAATTGGAAGAAATGATGTTGTCCCTTTAAATGAAGTTAATAAGTGACAATTCAAGGAACAAGACCAAGTCTCTACAAAAGAGGACAGGTAAAAGTTGCAGAGGTATGTATAACTGTTGTGTGCATTTCATGTGTCAAGAATAAAGGGTCTAGAGTTTGATGAAGACTAGGTCCTATAATCATGCATAAAAATATCATTAGGGTTTTGCAGAATGCTAGTAGAATGTTGCAATAGATGACTAATCTTGATGACTATGAACTTTATAGGGTTTACATTGAACTTGCAACTCCTTTCGTGACAGATTTTGAAGACCTTAGAAATCTAGGGTTTTGTAACTAACTTTCTTGTGCGGTTCTAGAACTCTACAATTTGTAAGGGGCAGGTCATGACATCTAGGGTTTGTAAACCCTAGCAAAGTATGTAATAAAAGAAGAAACCCTAGAAATAGAAAGCCTAACTGATTGTTTCCACTATGAAAGGAAAGGAACCTAGTTCTTTAGAATAAGAGCTATTATATCTTGATGATGTAAAGACAAGCTTTGATGAAAAGGGGTCCGAGATTAAGAGAGAGTTGACTAGAGATAAGTATTTAACATCGAATTGATTATTACTAATGCTATTGTCTTTATATTTTGTCTCCTTATTCTTTCATAAGTCTTCTAACCAAGGTTACGGGTCAAGGCAAGTTCTATCTAAAGCTTGACTACGTAGATGAAAGATTTAAAGAAATGTGGCATATGATAAAGAGTGTGAAGGAAGGAGCAATTTGATGACGATCAGATGGCAAGAAGATTACTGACCTTAGATGAAAAGAGGGAGTTGTAAAGATCCTGATGATTACGATATCGAATCTTGTTGATTGGTTCGTTTCAGATTGAAGATTGAAATTCGAATAGCATGAAGAAGAACCCTGGTACTATATGAAGACAAACCATGCAAAAGGATCCTGACATCAGAAGGAGCAAGAAGCAAAATATGACATCTTGACAAGAAGGCCATCATATTGATTATTTTGTTTAAATTATGACAGAGCAGCACTAGAAGAATTTATGGTAGAAATATGTACCAAGGCAGAGAAGGTAGCAGATACTTATGATGACAAAAATACTACAAATGATTGTTGATGGAAGGTGATAAAGTTGATGGCGAGGACCCTGTCGCGAAGATAGAAGTTTGGCTCCACAACATCCAGGAATGTCAAAGCTCAGGACAATATGATGATGCAAGAAGGAGACCTGTAACTACTACTCAAAGATCTCCACGACAGAACATGCAGCTAATGAACAAAACAAACAAAGCTTATGGTTGAAGTCTCCCTAACTAAGAGTGAGCAAGGATTACCTCTCTAATTGAGATGGAGTGATGAGGGACACCATACTCTCCATGTGTCATGCACTAGACCAGGGTTGCGGGGAAGCTTCAAACCCCCTTCGCTCCCGCTTCTGAAACTCGCTCCGTGCGGGAGCGTTTTGGAAACGCTCGGAAACGCACTCCCGAAAACGCGTCCTGACGGGAGCGTTTTCGGGAGCGCGTTTCCGACCCTGTAAAAACGCTCCCTGTTTTTTCAGGAGCGTTTCAGGAAGCGCTCGGGAGCGAACGCTCCCTGAGCGCTTCCGACGTTTAAAAAACGCTTCGGGAGCGTTTTTTAAACGCGGGAAGCGTTCGCTCCCGAACGCTCCCCGGCAAAAAAAACGTTTCCCGCCGCGCGGAAATTTTTTTATGAGAAAAATCGATTTTTTTAAAAGGGGGGGGGGTTTCATTTGCATTTCATTGTTTGTTGAGTTGAGAGAGAGCAAGAAGGAGAGCGCAAGGTTGACAGGAGAGCAAGGAGCAAAGCTGACATGAGAGCAAGGAGCAAGGCTGACAGGAGGATTTCAAGAAAGAGGTAGGCCTTCTAATCCAATTTTGTATTTTCTAGGATGAATTTGTAGATTGTTAAATTGTTTAAAAATGAAAACTTGAATTTTTCTTGAATGTTGCATTTTATTGGATTTAAAACTTTAAAAATGAATTGTTTTTTTTCCTATGTTGCATTTCCTATTCCCATTTGGCATTTTTCCATTTGTTTTGCAAGCTAGATTCTAGAAACTTGAAACTTGTTTCCATCATGGCTATATGGCTAGGAATTTTCCTCATGTTGGTTCCTTTCTTTGTGATAATGGTGGTGGAGAGTGCTAGAAGAAAGAGGCAAATCAGAGAAGAGGAGGATGAAGAGGCGGGTTATGGTGGATCTGAAGAAAATCCTGAAGAGGAGGAGGATTATGCTGAGGAGGAAGTGGGGAGTGGAGACCCTGAGAACATAGAATCCCCAACTAAACAAGACCAATATCCTTTGTGGAAATATGTTCAGAAAATGGAAGGAGGGAAAGGTGGTGGAACCACTAAATGATTTGCCCCCATTGCAATAAACAATACCATGGTTCATACACCCGTCTGAGAAGGCACCTTTGTGGGATAATGCCAGGAGATGGAACTAAAAATCTTGGAATCAAAGTTTGTACTTATGTGCCAGCACCACAGAGAGAGATCTATAGGAAGGAAGAGGGGGTTGCCCTACAGAGATCATTTAAAAGATCTAGGGGTTTCGTTGATTCAGGCCCAACACATCATGGACAAACAATTTCAACTTCCACCCATGCCAGTGATTTTGGAAGCAGTGGCACTGGATTAAGGCGTAGAACCATATCCGATTTCCTAGACGAAGGGTGTAGGAATGATGTGGATTCAAAAGTTTACCAGTTTCTATATGCATGTGGGGTGCCATTCAATGTTCTTCGCTCACCTTATTGGCATGAAATGGTTTCTGACATTAATGATGCCCCCAAAGGATACAAAAGCCCTGGGTATGACAAGGCCAGAACCGTGGGTCTTGATCATGAAAGATCTAAAATAAACAATTCTTTGGCTAGAATGACAAGTTCGTGGAATGAGCATGGGCTGTCCATTTTCTCTGATGGATGGACCAATGTAAAAGGAAAACCATTGATAAATGTTTTGGCTGTGTTGGTTAGTGGTGCAGTCTTCCTAGCAGCTTATGATTATTCAGATAAATTCAAAACCGACATTAACATTGCAAAACCATTACTTGATATAATTGAAAACATTGGGCCATACAATGTGATACAGGTCATCACTGATAATGCTGCTAACTGTAAGGCAGCAGGAGCAATTGTTGAGGATAAATACCCCAACATTTTTTGGTCTGGGTGTTTGGTTCACACAATGAACCTTTTGATGCATGATATCATAAAAAACAAACAACCTCAATTCAAATGGCTTGGTGATTTGTACAAGAGAGGTAAAAAAATGATCAAATTTATTACAAATCATAGCAATACCCATGGGCTTTTCCGTACTCACTCCAAATTGGAGTTGTTGAAAATAGGAAAAACTAGATTTGCTAGCTATTACCTCACCTTCAGGCGCCCTTTGAAGGTAAGAGAGTCATTGGCTGCAATGGTATCAAGCCCACACTGGCAGCTATTAAAGGACAAGGCGGCAACAATAGTTGACAGGCAAAGTTTCGAACATGTGGAGGAGACCGCCCTTGACCCTCAGTTTTGGGCACGTATGAGGGAAATTGTGAGTTTTACCAAGCCCATTTATAACATGATTCGCTTTGCAGATACTGATAAACCAGTGATTGGAGAGTTTTATGAGCAGATGGATAGCATGTTGGGGCAAATAAAAGATATTGTTAAGGATAATGATCCCAACTTGTATGCTATGATTCATGACTGTGTGTGTGCATGGTGGAATAAACTCAATGTTCCACTACATGCTTTGGCATATATCCTTATGCCAAAATATTACTCTCCATCTTGGTTGGGCCAACCTGCACCTGGAGGTGGGGTTAGGGTGAAACCTCACACAGATCCAGAGGTACAAGAAGGGTACATGAAGGCATTGGACAAATTGGTACCTGACAGGGAAGAGTGTGCTAGATCGCGCCTTGAATTAGGCAAATACTTCAGTTGCACTGCTAACTTTGGTTCTTTCCATGCAATGGAAGACAGGGACAGATTTGATGCTCTCACATGGTGGGAAGCATATGGCGGCATGGGACTTTTGCCAAAGTTGGCTAAAAAGTTCTCTCACAGGTTGTGAACACTTCTTCTGCAGAGAGGTGTTGGAGCACCTACAGCTTTATACACAATGTGAGAAGAAACAGGCTGAATGAAAACCGAGCTGAAAGCTTGGTTTATGTGCATTATAACTTGAGGTTGTTGAGCCATTACTGTGATCGTGCAAATGAGGATCAATCATACAGAGTCTGGGACAACAACCCAGAGGATGATAATTTGGAGGATGGCACGTTACATCTGGAAGAATTGGAAGCAGAACTTTATAGGGATGATGATGAAGCATCAGCAGCACTGCCACACACAGGGCCAGTCCCACCATCTACTGGTAGCAGTGCGGGTGCCAGTGCCAGTGCTAGTGCCAGTGCCACTCCTCGATATCACACTATTGTTCCTTTGCAGATCCAGCCTCCACCTTCTAGTCGTGGTCGTGGTACTCCTGAGAGTACTAGAAGACCAACATTTCCTCGTGGCTCACAAAAATTAGACATTTCTCGTGGGCGTGGCAAGGGGCCAGCCAGATAAAATAGATTTGTTGTTTACTAGTCTTTTCTATTTGTTGTTGACAGTTGAACAGTTGAAACTTGACTCTTTCTGATTTCATATATTTAATGACAATTTAAGTTTGAAATTTGAATTTGAAAGGTGAAACTTTGAAGTTGGCATTTATAAGTTTACTGTTTACAAGTCATTATGAATTATGAATATGATGCTTCATGAAAGTTATATGGTGATCAATGAATCAATGATGATAATTGTTATATAATATCAATGATGATAAATGTTATATATTGAATTTTGAAATCAATGAATCAATGATGATAAATGTTATATATCAATGATGATAAATGTATATTGAATTTTGAAATCAATGAATCAATGATGATGAATGTTAGATATTGAAATTTGAAATCAATGATGATAAATGTTATATATCAATGATGATAAATGTTATATATTGAATTTTGAAAGCTTGAAACCTTCAGATTGATGATTTGCGAGACTCAAAAGTCAATATGTTGTATGCTTCCAACTCGTGGGTGTGGTTGATGAAGATTATAACTTCTAGATGATTGATGTTATATGATTCAATCTATGTTTTTATGTTTTTTATGTCTAATTCATCATTATACATGTTTTTGTTGACATATATGCATCAAAATATAAAAAATATTAAAAATATTAAAATATATATATATATATATATATATATAAACGCTCCCGAAAACTCTCTGGACCCGGAAACTTTTAAAAATGGCGCTCTGCGCTTCGCTCCTGCTCCCGCTCCCGCTTCCAAGTAACCTTGCACTAGACCAAGACTAACATCCGTAAGTCTTAGTGAAGTCACTGGCAGGGAGAAATGGAGGATTGGATAAGCATCTAGGGACTGATGCTCCTTAAGGATTTGGAATCCAATATAGGAAGTAGTCCCATGGGCCAACACCCTTTGAGGATTGGATAAGGTATCCAAGAGAAGAGTGGTCGAAGAGAATATTCTTTGAGGACAAGTCATCCAAGATAAGAATAATCCTAAAAGGACATACCTACCGAACATCCGATGGGGTATGTGACTTGTGAGGCAATGATGATGGCGTCTATAGTCATTGCCTCCCCATTATTGTGCTCTAATCTAGTGGAGAGATAGAGTTTGTTAGTCAAGGCCTTGCTATGTTGGCAATGTTGGCTATGATGTTGAAGATGGCTTATCAATTCGACTCTTCTTATGAGAATATTTCAAATTGAGATTATCCTTGTACCTTGTTGTGTAATTATGAATACCTCCCTAATTAAGAGGGAGTCTTGACAATTCTAACTAGGCTCAGTCTTCATAATTTGTATCATTGTGTATTTTATGTAAAAAGAAGAAAAAGAAAGAAAAATAAATTCATTTTTCAAGCATGGGTTTCATGCTCAAGAATTTTATTTTACTAGTTAAGAATGTTCTTCATGCTTTTAGGGTTTGTTGAGTCAAATAGTCAAAGTCCTATTTGGACCTATTGTAAATATCAAGGAAAAAGAATTTTTGAATATGTATTTTGGTCAAAATTACCTCTATATGCCAAGTTGGCCCAACCTGTCAAGTCGGCCCTGCCCCAAAGGACAGTATAAATAAAGGGTGAGTTGAGCTCATTTGGACACACAATTTCGCATGAATAGATCTGAAATATCACAGAAAGGAATAGCGAAGAAGAAGCAACAATGTCTGAAATTGAAGAAGGGTTTCTCTTGAAGTCTTATTTGTGGAAGTTTTGCCTTATCACATCTCTTGTTAAATATTTGTTGTTGGTCTCAAGCTGATGGATTTGTTGTACAGGAAGGAGGGTTTGACTTGGCATCTAGAGGGTTAAAGTCTTTCTATGGTCATAGGTCTTGGATATTGCACTTTGATCTAATTCTATAAGAAGAGAAATTTTCTGGGTTTTCCCCTTGGAGGGTTTTTCACTGGCTTGGATCTTATATCTTGTGTTCATTGTTTTTCTTGTGATCTTCATGTTTAAGTTTTGGTAATTTTTTGATGAAAAGAATATAATAAATATTAATAAGAAGCTAAAAAACTTCACAAACAATTATCATGTAAAGAGAAATCACCCTAATTTTGCAAGTTTCTTGATTTCTCAACACATTCCTCAATGAGGAGGAAGTGTACATAGAGCAACCTTAAGGCTTTGAGGTACATGGGAAGGAGTTCCATGTCTGCAAACTAAAGAAGCCATTGTACGGACTTAGACAAGCACCCAGGGCATGGTATTCCATGATCAATGGATACTTGATGAGTTTAGGGTTCACCAAGAGTGTTGCGGATTCAAACCTTTACTTCATTGTTGTTGATGGAAATTCGTTGATCTTGGTGTTGAATATTGTTGATCTATTTCTTATTGGAATAGAGAGACTCATCATCAGGTGCAAGAGGGAGTTGGCCTCGAAGTTTGAGATGAACGATCTATTAAATTTCCATGAAACTCTGTTGCTACATAGATGAATATCTAAAAATTGAAATCTAGTTTACTTTCACCAAGATACAGAGTCCCTTAACGATTCACAAGCAGCAGAATAAAATACAGAGATAAAAACACATGCACAAATTGACACAATTGTTTTCTCAAGAAACCCAGCAGGGAAAACCTGCTTGCTTAATGTGGTATTTTATTGATTGTCTTGGAACAATTGAATCTATTACAAAGCAATTTGTCTCTCTTGAGAAATTGTTTTGCTTCTCTCACAAATATCAGTTGATATAATTGATCTCGGCCTACCTTGATCTCGTCCCTCTAGCTCACAATCAACCCTCTGCTGCATCCTTGACTTGCTCTGCAAACCCTGCTTCCTTGCTCAATTCAGCTCCTCCTTCCTTGTGCACTTGGCAGCGTAATTCTTTGCACATATTCCCTATTTCCAAGCGCACTTCAGGTCCTACATTCTAGTGCACTTCAGCTTCCTATTTCTTAGGACCCCGGCTCCTCTTTGCACACAACCAACTCCTAAAGCCTTGCACACTTGTTCCTCCTATTTCTTAGGAAACAATTCATGCGCTCTCTACAAACAAGGCTCCTCTCACAAACTCGTGAGCTACTTTATCTCACAAACCCTTGTGCACAAAACAATTGAATTTTGTGTGCCTTCGTCCTCCTCTTTATAAGGCCCAATTCGAGCATGCAAGGAGGCTCAGTTCAAATTTAGAACGAGTTCAAGTTAATCAAGAGTGACACTCTCTCTCTCCAATTAACACTGGAGTTCTTAATTCATCCTTCCTTCAATCAAGACTGACTAAACTTGTAACTGCAATTTCGTTTTTTAGTCAAATGGATGAAGACTCCACTTAACTGAAGCTCCAACTCTACGCATGCTAACTTTATTATTATTACAGTAAATTAAAAGAACTCATCCTAACTGAAGTATAACTCATGAGGACAGTTCAAGGTCACATTGGCTAAGGCATAAGCCAAAAGACCTTGCTTGCTACATTTTCAATTTCAATGCTCCCTCTTAGCGAGGAAGGTACTTCTGGAAGAACATTTTCCACTTGTACTTGTCTCCAACACTACCACGTTATTTGCTACTGCAATTGCTCCATCTGAACTAGAAAACTTCCCTACTTGTTGTGAAATCTTATCTGAAGACCTGTTCCTTCCAACCATGCTCCTATGATCTGAGTCTATCACCTCAGTCATAAGTGCGATGTACCTCGTGTATCTCTGTGGTTGCTCACTCTGCCTAAATGTGGCACTGGGAGATCCAACTCTCTCTTGATCTCCCCTAAACAACTCGTCTTCCCACTTCGCTCGAACTCTCCTTATACTAGGAGTCACTTATGGAGCAATTGCCTCCACTTGCCCTAATCTACGCTCCTCATCATTCTACTGGTCGACCCACTTGCCAACTAGCCGAGACTTAAATTGTGATACTAGTTGAGGCTCCCTCTTGTCTCTACTTTGTGCAATTCCTCCCTTGTTTCTCAAGGTTGTGCTTGTCTCAACCTGTAGCAGATACAGATTCTTCTTCCTTACACCTATCTGCTTCTTACAACCAAAAGCTAAGTGTTGGAGGTAAGCCTTACATCTGTTGAAGATGACATCACAACCCTTCTCCTCAAGGGTAAATACTGAAACAAGATTTTGCTTCAGGCATGGAACATAATAAACATCTCTGAGATCGAGAGAATTACCTGACTCCCTCTGAAAAATGACAATACCATCCTGCGATCTCCTCCTTCCTTGTGCACTTGGTAGCCTTATTCATTGCGCAAATTCCCTATTTCCTAGCAAACTTCAGGTCCTATATTCTAGCACACTAGTGCCCTATTTTTTAGCACACTTCAGCCTCCTATTTCTTAGGACCCCAGCTCCTCAGCGCACAACCAATTCCTAAATCCTTGTGCACTTGTTCCTCCTATTTCTTAGGAAACAATTCCTACGCTCTCCACAAATAAGGCTCCTCTCACAAACTCGTGATTTGTTTTGTCTCACAAATTTTTGTGAGCAAAAAAATTGAATTCCTTGTGCCCTCTTCCCAAACATGCAAGGAGGCTGAATTCAAATTTAGAAATCGAGTTCTAATTGACACGTTAACTGAGAGTCACCCTATTTCTCTGTCAAATGAACGCTAGAGTTCTTAATGTTGATTTCGAGTAGCATCAGATATGCTCTGAGTCTCAAAATTTGCAAAGAGGCTTAGACACATGTATTCCAGATAACACAGAAATCGTTTGGAGAAATTCCACCCAGAATGTATTTTATTAAAATAATTAATTATTTGTAAAGGGACCCTAAGTCTAAACTTAGGAAAATAAAATAATTAAAGTGAATTAATAGAATATGGGTGTGAATGTTCTAGAAAAGGCGAATCAAGTCAAAAGTTAATCTTAGCCATTGATTAGAGATCTAATTTGTGTCGTTGAAGTTTCAACGAGAAGTCTATAAGAATGCCTTGAAGGGTCATTTGGAAAACACATTTGACGAAGGAATGATCAAGAGATCGAATTCTTTAGTAAGCAGTACTCAGAGAGAAACTTCGATCAAGAGATCTTTTGCAAAGAGGGGCAGTAATTCCGGTTGGAAGCATTCCTGAGCCGGAAGTGCATAGTAGAAGAGACACAGAGAGCCACAGAGGTAGCGCAAAGCCAGTGACGCAGTGCTTATGCATTCACTGCGCAGAGCCTGAAGGGAAGTCATATTTTTGCTAAGGAGACAACGTTTGGCCAGTGCCAGATCCCGGAGAGATTTTCTGGAGGCTGGGAGGCCTCAGTTTCTAGCCAGCAGAGAGCAGTCGCAGCCGTGACGCAAAGACTATGCAGAGCGACACAATCACTGCACAAGGTAGCCAGTTTTGGGCGCTGATAAGTGTCGTGTTCCTGTGGAGGAGTGAGGTTTGTCTCACAAGATCTTCTTATCAATTTCTCTGCATGATTTGACAGATCAGTCAATCATAGACTTGTACTCAGAAATAATTACTGCATAATAATATAAACTGTCAGTTGTTGCACCGATTTTCCCACATTGGATTTTTCCAAAGACATTGGTCCAAAAATAACTGTGTCAGATGTGTGTGTGATCTATTCTTGTTCAGTTTTGTTTCCGCACTTGTATTTTTCCCCAATTTATTTGTGAAGGTTGCAGTGTGATGTATTCAGTGTTTGTCGTAGGAAACTGCAAATAAATTGTCAAGTTAAAATTAACAATTAGGTGAATATCTTCCAGTTGCTGCAATAGGGTTCTAGATTTACGAAATTTTCACATGGTACCAGAGCTTGTTTAAGTTGAGTGCAGGAGGAACAGAAGAACAGATCCAACATTGGTGAAGTCAGGATCAAAGATTTGCATAAGCAGCAGATCGATCTCCCAGGTGATTGCGCAATCCAAGCCAGGAGGGCTAGTTGCTGCAAGGAAATCTCTCTCTGAGTGAGTTGACAGAGAGGTAGGATTTCCCAAATCGCAGTTTGTCCACGGCAGAGGGAGCAGCGCAGCAGATCAGCAGTTGGAAGGACGCAATTTTTTGTGCAGAAGTGATTGTTGGTGTAGAAGCATCAGGAAGAGTAGCTGAAAACACTTTTCAGGGATTTCTGACCTCAGAGAGTTTCTTGCCCAAGAAACTCAGATTTCCCGTGCATAAGAAGCAAAGTTTGTGGCTTGCTCTAGCAGGGAATGCGTAAAGCCAGCTGCGCAAAGGGTTAGGGGCAACAGATCAACAGTAGTTGGGTGAGATGGCCACCAATGGATTGCGTGACCAGGACTGGTTGGAGGGTGCCTCCAACTACATAATTTGGAAGGCAAGGATTTCCTTCCTTCTAGATGAACATGACCTCAAGCACTTTATCGACAATGCTCAGGTTGAATCGGTGGATGCAGCACCATTAAGGGCCTTCAAGAAGAATATGTCTAAAGCCAAGTGATTGATCCTCGACGAAGTGAAGGATCATATTGTTTCACACATCTCTGGCAAAGGGATAGCCAAGGAGATGTGGGATGCATTGGCGACGCTATATCAGGGGTCTTCCGAGCAGAGGAAGATGTTTCTGGAGGAGAAGATGTGGACCACCAAGATGCAAAAGGGAGAGCGCATTGATCCGTTCCTGTCTATACTTCAGGAAAACCGAGATCAGCTGGCAATTGTAGGATCAACTCCTCAGGCTACAGCGATGGTCAGACACGCCTTAAATTCTGTGTCCGAAGACTATCAAGTCTTTTTCCTGAGCATCCTGGGCAGAGAGAATTTGTCAGGCTGGAAAGCAATGTGGGAGGCTCTTCAACAAGAAGAGAAGAGGAGAGACTTACTCAAATGTCAACTTGAGAGTAGCAGCAGCAGTGATTCAAAGGACAAGAAGGAGGAGGAGGAGAATGCAGCCCTTGCATCAAAGGGACAGCAAGAGCAGCGTAGGAGGAAGAAGGATCTTTCAAAGATCAAATGCTTCCGATGTGACGGGATGGGACATTACGCCACACAGTTTCCTCTCAGGAAGAAGGGCAAGGAAGAGAAGCATGATCCTCAGGCCGAAGCAACAAAGATAGAGGAGGAGGAATTCGAGATGATTGCCCATATACCTCCAGGAGGGAGGTGGGGTGATTTGGAGTTGTAGACCCAGAGATCCACAAGTTGGGTAGGATCTTTGAGTTGTCCATGTCTCGGATCATCACCTTGCTATGGGAGCCCAAAACAGAAGTAGTAGGATGGGCAGATGCTAGTTGGTGCAAAGGAGTGCAGAAGTGATAGTGCAATAGTTAGCAATGCCAGAGTCTGAGCAAGCACAGAGTAGAGTCAGCATGGCCAATAGCAGCACAGCAGCTTCAGAGGGACAGCGCAGAGGCTAGCAGCAATCAGATCTTCATCACCAAGATTCATTATACTTGTCCAATTTTGGATGTTTTTCAGTTGCAGTAAGCAACAATGATGCAGTGCAGTAGTAGTTGGTAGTGGCAGTGTCAGCGGTAGCATGGATGCAGAATTGAGAGGGATTTGTTGTACAAATGCAGTGTTGATAGTGGCAGTGTCAGCAGCAGTACAGTTGCAGCGTTTGCACAGAGTGATGGGTGTGAAAATTTCTAAATCTAACCAGACAAAAATCCTACTATAATTAATTGATTTGCATTATCTACTTGTATTTTCCATTTAACAAGTTATATATGAATACTTCAATAAAATATTAATGCAAAATCCGGCTCACCCAACAGAGAAAATCCTCGGCAGATAGATAAAATATTGAGTTTTACCTCACACTGCAAGTCCTTATCAAAGATCGAACTGGCGAAACCCCAGCTCCCTCTGCGTTGCCTCTGTGCAATAGATGCGTAGGCCTGCATGGGGATGGCTGAAGTCTGCGTCACCTTCTCTCTGCGTTGATCTGCCTCTCAGAACATCGAGTTTCAGCCCTCCCGGCTCAAAAACCCTGATCTCCAGCTAAATCTCAAACTGTCTCTCGGAAGCTCTGCGCTACCCCTGCATGAGCCCTGCGTGGGCCTACGTCACCCTCTCTGGGGACTGCGTCACCTCTTGTAAAATTATGTAGATGTTCTATGCTTGATGCAACTTTACTTTTCACCACAGCAATCACATAAACAATCAAGTAAAATGCTGATAGAACATACCAGTGGATCTATAGAAGACAAACCAGAAACAGAAAAAATGTGGTGGTGCGTTACGGCAGTCAACAGGATGCTTCAACCAGCAAAGTCTCCTTGGTCAGCCAACCCAACATGTGTCACAACAACCCTCAAAACAGCCACACGGTCAACTCAAAGTCAACCCCAGAAAAGTCAACGTTGCCCCAACGACAGCAATGGCAACAACACCGGCAGCAACGACAACAACACCGGCAGCAACGACAACAACACCGGCAGCAACGGCAACAACGACAACAACACCGGCAGCAACGGCAACAACACCGGCAACAACGGCAACACCGGCAACAACGGCAACAACACCGGTAGCAACGGCAACAACGGCAACAACACCAGCAGCAACGGCAACAACACCTCTTCGTCCTTCTTTTCCCACGTGTGAACCGAAATTGTCCTCCAAGGAGCTCGTACTAGATCAGAAGAGAAGAAGGTGTGATGAGATGATATGAGTGAAATTCTCTCCAACTTTGACTGTATTTATATCCATCATTGAGGTGTGTGACACATCTGCTAGGGGTGTAAAACCTTAAGGCCGACCTGCACATATAATTTATTATAAATAATAAATTCAAAATACATGTTCTGCTCATCGGATTAAGATCAATTTTATGTCGATCTTACACCTCTCTGAAAGAGGAACCCAATAAAAATATCGGTATCTTCATCTGAGCATCACAACATGGAGTTTGGACCTAGTTGTCCAATTTTAACACTCCCTCTCAACTAGGGAGAACTCCATCCATCAGTGCAACCAAACATCGTGCGTCATCCTGCCGTAACTTGCTTTGCTGGCCTCTTTATTTCAGAACAGAAGTGGGTCAGTCACAAAGACATCATCCCCCGGCTGACAAATCCATCCCAGAGGTCCGAAACCTCTATTAGACTCACAAAGAGTCTCCAACCAACCCGAAGTTGGTTCATCTGACCCGAAGTCAGGCGGAGGTCCGAAACCTCACTATCAGACTCACAATGAGTCTCCAACCAACCCAAAGTTGGTTCATCTGAACCGAAGTCAGGCGGAGGTCCAAAACCTCACTATCAGACTCACAAAGAGTCTCCAACCAACCCGAAGTTGGTTCATCTGACCCGAAGTCAGGCAAAGGTCCAAAACCTCACTATCAGACTCACAAAGAGTCTCCAACCAACCCGAAGTTGGTTCATCTGACCCGAAGTCAGGCGGAGGTCCGAAACCTCACTATACTTGATCCCAAGATCAAGTGGTTGGACCGTGCCATCCTAGATAGAGAGTACGGCAATCTCTGATGCGTCCATCAGTATTTGCTACTAGTCTCTAGCTTTTCCCACCTCATTAGCCAAATGAGAGGTACTTCCCATGAGCCCTGAACTTAATGGGTAGGATGCATACGGGGCATAGATAATGAGAGGTGAACCAACTCAATAATCACAACGGTGGGGTCCAAGCACACCAACAAGGTTCGGCAATCCTAGCCTTGTGGTTGCTCATAGCTCTGAAAAGCTGTCCCCAAAGCCCCCCAGAGCTCCCAGAGCTCATCGTCCAACGAGACCCACATCATAGGGTCGTTCCACGATACCAAGACTCTCACGGAAGGTTAGGAACTTGACCTTCCCCGGCTTCCCCAAGGGCATAGTGAGAATATTCGCGACCTGCTCATCAGTTCCTATGATCGAGCCTTTCGGTGCCTCGATGTACCATATCCCGGATAAAGTGGTACCAGCCATCAACATGCTTGGATCGATCGTGGAACACGGGATTCTATGACAAACGAACTCCCCTCTAGTTATCACAAAGGATAACAGTGGCATCTAGCACATGCTCGAACAGCTCACTAAAGAGCTTTTGCAACCAAGTGACTTCACAACAAGCCATACATGTTACAATGTATTCGGCCTCAGCGGTGCTCAAGGCTACCGACTTCGGTTTCTTGCCCGAAGCAGATCTACGTGTGAAGTAGCATCCAGATGTGCTCTTGCGATCCACCACACTACCAGCCCAATCGGCATCAGTATATCCATGGAGTGTCATACTCTTGGTAGTGTATCTTAGCCCATGGTCTGTCGTGCCTCAAAGATATCTCAAGAGTTTCATGGCACCAACCCAGTGAATGTTATGATCAACCATGTGTTGACTCAAAGTGTTCACTGCACAACATATGTCTGGACGGGTGTTCACTAAGAACATCAGGGCCCCTACAAGTTGATGACACTCAGTAGGATTTGTCAATATAGGCCCAGCAGCGCTGCCACTCAACTTCTTGAAGTTGAGCTCCATCGGTCTCGACACAGACTTGAAGTCCACCATACTAAATCTTTCTTGAAGCTTCACAATGTGTTTTCCTTGAGAAAGGAAAATCTCGCCAGGTCACTTCCAGACCTCCAGGCGTAGGAAGTAGTGCATCAGTCCTAGGTCTTTCATCTCAAACTCAGCAGTGAGCTCCCTCTTGCACTGATGAATGATAGGGTCAGTACCTGTCAGGAAGAGGTCATCCACACACAACACCAGAATGAGAGGCTTCTCTCTATGAACCTTGAAGTAAGGGTCGGATCAACATTACTACAAGTGAAGCCCAGCTTCATCAAGTAGTTATCTATCCTCTCGTACCAAGCTCTGGGTGCTTCCTTCAACCCATAGAAGGCTTTCTTCAACCTGCAAACATGGGTGTCCTAATCTTGGACTTCGAACCCCAAGGTTGCTCCACATACACCTCTTCTTTTATCGCACCATGCAGAAGTGCGGTCTTCACATCCATCTGATGAAGACTCCATCCTTGCATAGCAGCAAGGGCTATGATAGATCGGATGGTGGTCATAGGTGCAAATATGTCATCTTAGTCTATGCCTTCGTTTTGAGAGAAGCCACGAGCAACGAATCTTGCCTTGAACTTGTGAGCACTTTCATTAGATCCATGCTTGATCTTGTAGAGCCATTTTGAGGTGACAACTGCTTTCTCCTCTGGTCTAGGAACCACATCCCAGACATCATTCTTCATTATGGACTCATACTCTTCGTGCATAGCATCCTTCCAGACTTGATGCTTTACGACTTCCTCAAAAATATCCAGGCTCGGATTATACAATAGTACTCATGGCTGCTAGATACCCTTGGTATCTACTCGGCTTCTTGCTTTCACGGAATGTCCCCCTTTGGACCCATATGTCCCTTAGCATCCTCGAGAGTGTCCTTGAGCCATGATGGTCTCTTTTCCAGTGAAGGAGGTGGACCAATCGGGTCCATTGGTCCTTCAAAATTAGGAATTATCTCATCCTTTGGTTCCTCTTGATTTCTAGGCCTTGCTTCATGACCTTCCTCAGATCTCGGAAGATTGACTACTTTCCTCAGGGAATTATCTTCATCAAAGGTGATGGCATATCTTCACTTCCCTTTGACCAAGCACATAGAATCTATAGGCCTTCGAAGTTTCGCTATAGCCCACAAACATTGTGGTCTCCCTCTTGATGTTAGCTCCTCTGTAAAATTTCTTGAACTCATTCGTCTCATAATCAGTGCCATTATCGATCTGTCGAATAACATCTCATGTCATATCTCCCAGTGGACTTCCTCCAACCTAGTAGAGTATATCGATTCTAGACCCAAACATGATAGCTTTCTTGAAGCTCTTCTTCCACATTTTCTCCTTTCCATCAGTGAATGACACATTGAAACCTTTGTCTTCCATGGCTGATATAGACACGAGGTTCTTCTTCAAATTAGGTACATAGAGTACATCCTGCAAGTGGAGGACTTGACCTTGACACAAGTGGAGGGTCACAGTCCCTGTCCCTTTCATGGGATATGTGGCATTATCTCCAAGGATAATTTCCAGATTAGTATCATTCTTAACCATATCAAAGAGTGCTTCCTTGAACCCAGTGATGTACCTTGAGGCATCACTATCTATCAACGAGACATCCATAGTGTCGAGTGGAGATGCAACGGAGAGGGCAGATACAAGAATGTATTCATTTCTTTTATCAACAACATTTGATTCCTCATACCTGGAATTTCTTGAACTTTTGAAAGGTTGATCATTTCTACGGAGGGAGCCTTTCTCTTTCCCCCCGGAACTCCGTTGTTCCTTTGATTATCATCCCTCCTATTGTTGTTGTTGTCATCATCATCAGGAGAATCCTTCTTGAAAGGACATTCTCTAGCATAATGACCAAGCCTATGACAAGTGAAGCACTTGCCCTTCTTTCCTTGGGCCCTTGCTCTTCCTTTGTTCTTAGGACCACCGAGTTCTTCTTTCTAGAATGAGCAGCATAGGCAGCATTTCTGTCATTTTCGAATTCCTTCATTCTTGTCTCTTCTTCATCTTTACAGTAGCTCGTCAAAGTTAGGAATTGTACTATTATTGAGAATGGTAGTGTTGAATACTTGCCATTCATATGGGAGTCCTCCAAGTGCGGTGAGTACCATCTCACGATCGGCTATTGTCTCCCCAATAGCCAGCAGATTGTTCCTTGAACATAAGGATCAATTTATCATACATCTCTTTGGATGTGCCCAACTCAGAGATGTAGGCCACCAGGATTTTATGAATGGATTCCCTGATCATCAGCTTTGCTTTGATCTCTCCCTTCTTATACTTGGATTTTGCAGCAGCAGTAGCATTGGATGGAGGTTCTTGTATCTTACCCAGTACATGGTCCATGAGATCATGGTCTTCCAATTTGAGATCTAATATCATCTTCCAAGCATGGAAGTCATCTCTTCCAGTCAGCTTGTCATCCTCCTTGAAGCCATAACTTGTTGAACCCATTTTTCTTAGATGGTGATTGCTATAAGTTAGGGCTTGTCTTCACCTCGGCTCCGATACCATGTAAAATTATGTAGATGTTCTATGCTTGATGCAACTTTACTTTTCACCACAACAATCACATAAACAATCAAGTAAAATGTTGATAGAACATACCAATGGATCTATAGAAAACAAACCAGAAACAGAAAAAATATGGTGGTGCGTTACGGCAGTCAACAGGATGCTTCAACCAGCAAAGTCTCCTTGGTCAGCCAACCCAGCATGTGTCACAACAACCCTCAAAACAGCCACACGGTCAACTCAAAGTCAACCCCAGAAAAGTCAACGTTGCCCCAACGACAGCAATGGCAGCAACACCGGCAACAACGGCAACAACACCAGCAACAACGGCAGCAACGGCAACAACACCGGCAGCAACGGCAACAACACCAGCAACAACGGCAACAACGGCAACAACACCAGCAACGGCAACAACACCGGTAGCAACGGCAACAACACCGGCAGCAACGGCCACAACACCGGTAGCAACGGCAACAACACCGGCAACAACACCTCTTGTCCTTCTTTTCCCATGTGTGTACCGAAATTGTCCTCCAAGGAGCTCGTACTAGATCAGAAGAGAAGAAGGTGTGATGAGATGAGATGAGTGAAATGCTCTCCAACTTTCACTGTATTTATATCCATCATTGAGGTGTGTGACACATCTGCTGGGGGTGTAAAACCTTAAGGCCGACCTGCACATATAATTTATTATAAATAATAAATTCAAAATACATGTTCTGCTCATCGGATTAAGATCAATTTTATGTCGATCTTACACCTCTCCGAAAGAGGAACCCAATAAAAATATCGGTATCTTCATCTGAGCATCACAACATGGAGTTTGGACCTAGTTGTCCAATTTTAACACCTCTCTTGGTGGTTGCACTGCTTCCTTCGTTATCGCCACTGCCCTTGCCATGTTATGTACTCTTATTCCTTCGACCAATAATTGCTTCTACCCCTCGCTGCAACTGAATCACTTAGATCTTATCTTCGTTCAAGCACTGCTCCGTCAAAAGAATTCAATCTCTTGATTCACTATGTGCATCCTCCAACTAACCCTCAAGCCTTCCTTTATATTTTTCCTGTTGAGAAATCAACAGTCGTGATCTAATCCTTAATCAATGGCTAAAATTAAATTAGACTTGATCCTCGTCAATTAGAAGCTTCTCACCCACATGTTTAAATTAATTCACTTTAATTATTTTAATTCCCTAAGTTTTAACTTAGGCTCCATTAAAAATAATTATTAATTTGAATAACTTTCACTCCGGGTGGAATTTATCCAAACGATTTCTGGGTCTTGGAGATCTCATGTGTTCTAGCCCCTCCACAAAATTTCGGAGCTAGAGCACATTCGATGCTACCCAAAAAAATCAATAATGGGCAGCAGTGTCAGACATCAGCAGCGCAGAGGGAGATGTTACAGAGTCAGAGCAGTACTCAGAGGGTGTATTGCTAGAGCACCTTCCTCGCTAAGAGGGACTGTTGATTTGGGGTAGCATCAGATGTGCTCTAAGTCTCAAAATTTGCAGAGAGGCTTAGACAAATGTATTCCAGATAACCCAGAAATCGTTTGGAGAAATTCCACCCAAAATGTATTTTATTAAAATAATTAATTGTTTTTTAAGGGACCCTAAGTCTAATCTTAGGAAAATAAAATAATTAAAGTGAATTAATAGAATATGGGTGTGAATGTTCTAGAAAAGGCGGATCAAGTCAAAAGTTAATCTTAGCCATTGATTAGAGATCTAATCTAGGTCGTTGAAGTTTCAACGAGAAGACTATAAGAATGGCTTGAAGGGTCATTTGGATAACACATTTGACTGAGGAAGGATCAAGGGATTGAATTCTTTAGTGAGCGGTGCTCAGAGAGAAACTTCGATCAAGAGATCTTTTTCAAAGAGGGGCAGTAATTCCGGTTGGAAGCATTCCTACGCCGGAGAGTGCATAGCAAAAGAGACGGAGAGAGCCACAGAGGCACCGCAGAGCCAGTGACGCAGTGCTTACACAGTCACTGCGCAGAGCCTGAAGGGAAGTCGTATTTTTGTTGAGGAGACAACATTTGGCCAATGCTTGTTCGCGAAGAGATTTTCTGGAGACCAGGAGGCCTCAATTTCTAGCGAACAGAGAGACCAGCGCAGAGATAGAGAGCAGTCGTAGTTGTGACACAGAGACTGCGCAGACTGACACAATCACTGCGCAGAGGTAGCGCAGGGCAGCCAATTTTTGGTGCTTATCAATGTCGGGTTCCTATGGAGGAGTGAGGTTTGTCTCACAATATCTTTCTTGTCAGTTTCTCTGCATGATTTGACACATTAGTCAATCATAGACTTGTACTCGTAAATAATTACTGCATAAGAATATAAACCCTCAATTGTTGCACCAGTTTTCCCGCATTGGGTTTTTCCGAGGACATTGGTTCAAAAATAAATGTGTCAGATGTGTGTGTCATGTATTCTTGTTCAGTTTTTTTTCCACACTTGTATTTTTTCCGCGGTTTATTTGTGAAGGTTGCAGTGTGATGTATTCAGTGTTTGCCATAGGAAACTGCAAATAAATTGTTAAGTTAAAATTAACAATTAGGTGAATATCTTCCAGTTGCTACAATAGGATTCCAGATTTACGGAATTTTCACACTTAACTCATCCTTCCTTCAATCAAGACTAAAGACTAACTCACTCTAACTGAACTTGTAACTGCCACCTCATTCTGTAGTCAAGCTTATGAAGAATCCACTTCCTTGAAGCTCCATCTCTACGCATGCTGACTTGATGATTATTCCAATAAACTGGAAATAAACTCATGAGAAAAATTCGAGGTCTTCACTGCCTAAGACACAAGCCAAATAACCTTACTCGCTACATTTTCAACAAGATCTTGGCTTGATGCATTATTTCTTGAGATTGGAAGTGTGGCAGAGAACAGGTGAGATCTTCCTCGAACAAGGGAAGTACATTGTTCAGTTTGGTGAGGCGATTCCACATGATGGCCTGCAAGTCCATGGCTACACCTCTGGTGACAAATATGAAGAAACCGAGTGAATCCATTTCACTTTCAAATATGGTGGTTCCCACGATGTACAGACGGTCAAGCAAAGTGGAAGGAGAAACCTTCCAAGATGATGTCATGAGATTGAGATTGTCAGACTAGATGCTCAGAGACGGGAGGTCTCTAGGAGCAGTTTCCCTTCTATGAGGAGACCATGCCAAACAGCAGGTATATTTCAGTAACAAACGAAGCAACAGTTGTAGGAGGATTTACTTCCATGACAATGGGAGCAACCAAGATTGCCACAAGAGGATCTGCTTCAGTGTCAACGGGAGCACCTGATCAGGGTGACCAAAAAGCAACTCTAGTGATAGATCCAATGAAGGAAGCTTTACAATTTATGGTTGAACCGAGGCATGCGGCGAAGCATGTGTTGAGGTACCTACGTGATACAGTTGGATATGGTTTGAGATATGTCTCAGTTGGTGAAGTGAGGCTGCAAGGATATACTGAGTCAAATTAGGTCAGAAAGGTAGAGGATAGAAGAACACCTCGGGGTACTGCTTCATCTTGGGATTGGTTATGATATTATCCTAGTTTAGCAAGAAGCATAAATCAATTGCATTCAGTGCAGTAAAGGCAAAATATATTGCAGCCAATGCCCCAAGTCGGGAAACAATGTGGCTTCGAAAGCTACTTGCAGGGTTATTTGATCAGGTAGAGATCAAATATCACTTCATCTGATTTATGGTGCAGAAGGAAGCAGTGAAACTCCAATACATATCCACAGACGAGTAGATTGCAGACATTCTCATCGAGCATCTGTTTAAAGCGAAGTTTCTATATTTCAAAGACAAGCTTGGCAGGATGGAGAATGTCTCCCTCGTTGAGAGGGAGTGTTGATGTCTTTGCAGGATCAAGTAGACTTTCTCCTAAGAGGCCATGCTAATCTGGCCAAGTCACGTTGATTTGACCAAAGGATACTGAAACATTCACCTGAGAAGCCATGTTGATTTGGCTAGGGGTGAAGGTGGGCAATCTGATCCAAAAGGTATGTTTTTCAGTGTGCAATTAGGTGCTTATGCTTGTTTTTCATTTTGGCATTTTAAGCATAGCTTATTGGGTGACTTGGAATAAGTAAGGGATTTGAACGTGGTTTTGTTCCCTCACCTTAAATGGGGGGGTTAATCTTCAATCCTAGTCCCGTGGGATCTCCCTTATTGGCCTATGGCTTTGGAAATGGCACTACTTGGGAAACCCCAATTTTGGTTGCATGGTCCCATTTTCCTTCTCTCGGTCCATAGGGCACTGGCACACCCCCTGCCCTTTGTCCACATATCTGTGCTAGGCCTGCAAACATTGCCCGGGAGGTTCACAAAAGAAAGTTAAAAGCATATCATGGCCACAAGAAATAAACAAAAGAAAAGAAAATCACAAAATGCAATAGATGGTCAGGACATTCAATGTAGAACAAGGGCAAAAGCCAAACATGAGATCCACCCCTTATCATTATGGCCATCACCCTGGTTCCTAAGGCCCATGAGTGCCCCTTACATCATTAAAGGAACCCATGCATGTCCCAACCCCTGTTGGGCGATGAACCCCCCCCCCCCCACCTTAAGGGGGTAATAACTGCTTTACATCATTCACAACATGCTCTCATTTCCTAGAGCCCCGAGCAGTAATACAAGGAAAAATCAAGAAAATACAAGAGGGAAATAAAAAATGGTGGAAAAACAAAGGCTAGGGTAACTCATGTCACCACGATTTCTCCCTCCTCACATCTATATACCCAATATGTGGACATACCTCATCATTTCTATGCATATAGCCATGGCATTTGGCCTTGAGATCTCCTCGTGTCCCCATCCATTCATCATCATTCACATGCAACCTATAAATTGAAAGATGTACTAGGGTCAGGTCTTTCCTCTTAGGTGTTGGGAACACCTAATAGGATCGTTTATTAGCCACTCCTGCCTAGGGAGGTAACACTACTTCAAAATTAAAACCCCAAATTTAGGAAAGAAGCCCCATATGAAGTCTCAATGTGCCCTTGATTAACAAGCTTGGTTCACTTAGATGCACAAATGATTAATGTTACCTAATGGTGAGCACGCAACACTGAACATTATGAGTGATTGGCAGGTAGTTTCATCATGGATTGGGCAACTTAATTGCGTCCTAAGTCCACTACAGGAGCATATGACACCCTACAAGTGAAGCCTTGAGATCTAGGGGGCTACTATTACTTGCAGAGCATCATCATTCCACTCCATGGGCACCTTCAGCACCTCCAACAATCTGCACTTTGCCCCACATTATTCATGAGATGATACACTTGGACCAATGTGCCTCCATCCAACTTAGCAATATACGGGTTTTGGCAATTGATTTGAGGCCCAGATGAGGTTTGTCTCGCTAATGAGACATGGGAGAGTTAGCACCATCCTCTCAGCCCTCAACATTGGAGCAAATACAGACTATTCTATCACCAAGAGACCCATGAGACTCATTTTGTGCCCCAAACATAAAATTGGGGTCCACTCGATGATTTGCATGGATATCTAGGAGCCAAACCCTACTAGATGATTTTTGGAGCCCTCTTGGCTCACTTTGGGACAAAGAGAGCCTAGATGTTCAACACATGCCTCTAAGAGGCCCACGCAGTGGTGACGTCGGCATTTCGGCCCTCTTGTGGATTTATCTTTATGACTTTACATTGGCTATGTGTTTGCCATATAACCACACTTAGTTTTTGCCCTCCATTTGACAACTAAGAGGGGGGCTTTAGGCTAATATTAGACTTGATTGGACATGTATAAATAGATGAGAGCTCATTCGAGTCTCTCATCATCATCACACTTGGAATTCGATCTCTCGAGAAGAACTCGCACTTGTTTCTTTGGCTATTGGAGAATCTTTTGGATGCATTTTGATATTTGGAGCTAGTTCAATCTTTTCTTTGGAGCTATTTCTTGGATAATGGATGGATATATTGCACGTCATATTGTAAGTGCTCTATGTTGATAAATTTTTCTCTTGAAATTGTTTAATTTATGGAATTGTAGCTTCTAGAAATGTGCTAATTGTGACCTAATTATTGAAAATCAATTCTTGAAAAGGCTTTCTAGTTGAGTATTGCATATATTATTCATTGTATGGCATGTAATGAATGTTCCTAGTGGAGAAATCATTTTACTCTCCATAAAAATCCATTATCTCTTGAAGTGGGTAAATGCTTAAACTTGATACCTAGGGCATTAATTTTAGGCCTCCTTAGATATGATTTAGCTCATATTAAGCTTCCTAAGACTCTATATGCCCAAAGAACAAGGCACTAATCCAAGCCCTTGGCGATCAAACCTAAATTTTCTCCATAAATTCTCCTCTCTAAATTTCGGTCCTCGTAAGGTAGAACAGTTATCTAGGGCTAAGAGCAAATTTCTTACAAGGAGGTTTTGTGGGAGTCTGAGAGCCTAAACATCAAGCCTAGGGTTTTGACTACTTCACCTTAAAGTTTGGTGGGCATCCACTTGGATTTCGTCCATAAAATATTTTTCCCTAAGAGGGAAGTCCTAGCAAGTTTCTTCAACTTGGGGACTTCTTTAAGGGTTGTATGAACTTGGTACTTGTTAAAGTATATCATAAGAAGCCCTTTCTCCTGATTGCCTTGACCTCAAGAATACTTTCAACCACGATAATTCACGAAACCCTAGGTCTTGGGCAATTCGTTTCTAGGTCTCATAGGGAACGAAATGTGAAAAATTTCACTACTGAAATTATGTTGCAGCAACTGGAATTAATTCTTCTAACTGATAAATTAATTATTCAGTTTATTGCTACAACAACAATAAATTAATCACGCTACAATATTCACAAATAAAAATACTACGGAAGATAAACTAGAAACTGAGAAAATATTGACACGGTTATTTTGGACTATAGTCCCCGAAAAAAACCCAATGTGGGAAAATCGGTGTAGCAGTTGAGGGTTAATTATATTATGCAGCAGTGAAAATCTAAGTACAATATTTGGAAACCCAGTTGGCTATCCAATTAGCAAGATCTGACAAAAAATATTTGGAGAGAGTTCTCTTCCTCCACAAGCAAACCCCAACCTCTATAACCAGTCGTCCAACCTCTATGCGAGCCCTTGCGGCTTCTGATCGATCCGCGCAGTTGTGCTGGGAAAACCCATGCGATCCTCATAGTTGTATTGGGAAAACTTGTGCGACCGTAACTGCGACCCGTCAAGAAATTCCACGCGACCCTTGCGGCTAATCTATATTAGCTGCGCCGTGGAATACTTCAGTCACTTGCTTCTGCCTCTTCCAGATCTGGAAATCCTCCTCTGAATCACTATCTCTGCCCCGCTGACACTTTGCAACTCAATCTCTAACTTGATTACTCCTGCTAAATCACGTGCACTAGAGAATCAATCTGTCTAGACCAGTGGGTATCTCCAACTGGTCTCACACTCTCAAGTGCTTCTCACCTTCAAGTGTTCTCCAAAAGTGTGTTCTCCATCTACCCATCGACGACTTCTTATAATCTCCAGTTGAGACTTCAACGACCATGATTAAAACTTAATCAATGGTTGAGATTATCTTCTAAGTCGATCTGTGTGAGTTTTCTAGATAATTCACACCCTTCTCAATTAATTTCTATTAATTAACCCATTTTCCTAAGTTAGACTTATGAAATTTTAATTATGGTCAATTAATTTAATTGAGCCATCTCTAGGTGGAATTTCTATAAACGATTTTTGGGTTTTGGAGAACTCATGTGTTTTAGCCTCTCCACAAAGTCTCGAGACTAGAACACCATCTGATGCTACAAAAACTAACACGAAATACCTTTTGAAGTATCATATCATAACGTTGAGCATTCCTTGGGAGGTCCTAATCCATCACCTTGCACCTTAAACCCTAGAATATCTGTTGAAAGTGATTATCATCCTGCCAAGACTCCTCCCATTGGTGAAAGTCCATAAGGAGTAGGCGACCTTAGCTGTGGTGATAGTGAGCCAATGTCCCTTTGTTAACATTTAGTCTAGCTCTTTGTCTTGTAGGGTTTCCCTCTCCAAGGCCTGCTATATTTTGTGATAACAAGGACAATACACGAGTTCCTTCTATTGATGAAGCATCATGTGCTTAAAGAACTAGGTGATGCGTAATGAGGAGGGTAAAGCTCATGCTAGGATTTTTACCCACGCACTAATCAAATGCCCTAGCCATCTTTTGCATTTTATCTTTTTCTTTCAATATGGATTTCTTATGCTTTTACCTTTTTCTAGATGCGTCAACCTCCAAGGAAAAGCTTTATGGCTTAGAATCAAAGATGAAAGGGTGCTAATCCCTATGACCAATGACCACAATCCCAAAGAATGGAGATGAAATAATTGGAATATGGAAAGTGATAAGTATGGAATATTTTGGATATGCTACTTTAATCGGAGCCTCACCAATAGTGCCCTTCCTAAAACCCTATGGCCTCAGAGGAGGTCCCACTGGAATAGGGTCAAACACTCCTAAGTGAAGTGAAGCAATAAGAGCATAGTCAAAATCGATCAATCATGCAGTTTGCCCCTTATCCATGTTACCCACCATTTTGTAGGTGACATCCCTAGGAGAATATTTCTCTGAGATGGTCCCACACGGCGTCCAGCAGCCCCTTACAGCCACCAACTAGCTCATTGTGCCATTTCTCCACCAGTTGAGCCAGCCATGTGGTCCCTCATCCATCTGTCATGATCGTATGTTTGAAGGTGTTCCTCCCAAACCTAAAGGTATGCCTTGTCATTTGGTAATTGAGTATTGTAGTTTGCTTATCATGGAAACTTCTGGGCACGTATTAATGGGGGGATTCGACGGAAAGAGTGGGCTAGGTTTGTGCTCTTGTCCCCTTTAACTCTTTTGGATGTTACATTCGGATCCTAGTCTCGTGGGATCTCTTTTATTGACCTTTGGGCTTTAGGGATGGTACTGCAAGGGAAACCCTAATTTTGGTTGCGTGGTCTCGCTCCCCCATCCACATATATCACTCCCCTTCCGTTTATTATAACCCTATTCATCATCTTTCCCACTTGGGTCCACATTTCTCCACCACCTTCGGTCAAGCCTAAACTGCCGCCCTGGAGGTTGATGCAGCGGAAAAGAAAAAGTAAAAGCATAATTGGCCACATTCAACAAGAAAATGTACCACAAAATCCAAAAGATGGTCGAGACAAACACATTTAGCACGTGAGCAAAAGCCAAATGCATGATCTCTACCCCATACCCATGGCCATCACTTTGGTTCCTATCGGTCCTAGATGAGCCTCGTTTATCATCCTGGAACCCATGATTGTCCCAACCCCTGGTGGGCAATGAACCGCCCTACCTTAAAAGGGGTATCCACTATTATACCTTACACATCATGCCTTTATCCTTGAGCCCCGAGCAGTTAATCAAAGAAAAATCATAAAAGGCAAAAGGAATATAAAGAAGGGTGGAAAAATCATGGTCGGGGTATCTCATACACCACGATTGCTCCCTCCTATACATTATATACCCAAGTGTGGGCTTCCCTTCACTAGCTACCCTTGTACCCCGATATGTGGCCCAGGATTACCCCTTTCATTGCCTACTCCATTCATCTCTTTATCACATGCCACCACCATTTGAAGGATATACCTTGGACATACTATCTCCTTTAAAGGTAGAAACCACCTAATAGGGTACTTGGTTAACCCCCTTTGGAGCTTGAAGACATTAGCACATGCCAAAGCCCACTATGGAAGTGCATGCCATTGTGAAGTGCCCACCAGTTGTCCATGGTTTGTAAGCTCTTTAACTCGATTTCTTTAAATGACTTGTTGTACTAGAAGGCAAGGGGACGCATTGGATCTTATGTAGGATTTCAGATGGTCTCCATTTTGGGTTTGGTCTCCCTATACGGGATCCTAACCCTCAACAGGGCTACATTGCCACATGTAAGGTGTGTGTAGAGAACCATGGGCTTCCATAGCAGTAAACAGCATTCCATGGATCCCCAGAGATGTTCAGAGATTGCTCGGGATTCACCTATTGGACGAGGAAGATGCACCTAGTTCACCACACCCAGTCGGCCCCACAATTGTACCATGCACTTGGCAGATGACCCAGGACCTGTATGCTGACGTGACATCACCTACACCATCATTCTAAGCCCTTGCAGATGGTCTACAGGCATATTCGATCTATTTGGAGACCCATGAGGTTACTTGTGTGCCCCCACACCCATTGGGAGCACCACAGGTTTATTATTTGGAGAACAAGGGGCCAACCCCTTGTCCACTACTTTTTGGAGTCTTATTCATCATTATGGCACTTATGGACTTCATCAGGCTTCTTAGAAGGCCCAACGACATGTACTAATGATCATTCGACCTCTTGAGAGGCTTATTCTTTTGTTTATGAGCTAGTTTGGTTAAGTTAGTTATTTTGCACATTATTTTATTCTAGGGGCAAATGTAGGCCAAATTAGCTAAATTGAACTCATTAGAAGTGTATAAATACAAGTGATGTGATTTCATTTTACCACCGTCACTTGGATGGATCATTCTCTCTTGTGATATTTTCATTATTCTTTTTGGAGGACAAATTTTTTTGAGCATGGAATTTTTTTGATGTTTGGATCATTTTCTCTTGTCTTGGAGCTTCTTGATTAGCAAAGTTTTGATGGTTGGATATACTCTTAATACATGTAAGTGTAATTTAATGCTATTATTTCTTTCTATTTTTGTCACATACATTGTTGTTCGGATTTAGCTATACTAGGGCTAATTTACTGCATCCATTTATGTGAAGTTGTGGAAATTGTGTTTCTAGATAGTGATGCTTCATGTATGGGCCATGTATTATGAGTGAATGTTCCTAGAGATGCTTCATCGTTGAAATTCATCTTGATAAGCCATCTATCATGCAAAACGAAGTATGAAGTCCTTGAAAAAAAAATTTGGTCTTTTGAGGCCTCCTTGACATAGAAAATTCAATATCCATAGTCATAATTCTACTTGACTCCAATATACCCAAAGGATTAGGCACTGGTCCTCCATAGGTGATCACCTCGAAGACTATTTCTTTCACCTTCCCCTCTTTTTTAAGACTAGCCTACATAGGTCACCTAGGTCATCAATTATCTCACAATCTAGCCATCCAAACACTTCGATTTTTGGTCCACAACTGCGCTGGTATGTCCTCAAGAAGCCCTCCAAATTTCATGAGATTCCCACGGTGGGATCTTGAGATATCGCAAGCCCTAGCTCGAAGATCGATCCTTGCCCTTGGTTTCCTTAGGCTAGAAACCTCGTTGGGATCATTGCATTACTTTTCATTGAAAATATCTTCCTTGATCCCCTTCTCCTCCATGATTAGGACAAGCATATCACTGGTTGCTCAACCCCATTCCCTTGACCTAACCTCGGGTCCACTTGGTCCCGTGTGGTCTCACAACTTATTGAAGCCAATTTCACAAAGACCACTTTGAAGCCAAGTTTCCACCAAGATTTTAGGAGCTGAGAATCTTCTTAACGAGTCATATACCCAAACCCTAACTCTTAGAATTTCCCCAAGCCCTTTCTAGAAAGCCTTTCACCTTGCTTTCAAAGCAAGCAAGCCATATATCTGAGCCTCTCTTGTGAATAGGCTTTTAGGATCGCCTCTCGTCCTATCATTGATCCATTCAATTTCGTGATCCTTATTATAACGAGTCTCCTCCCATCGATGAAAGTCCGTAAAGAGTAGGGAGCCTTAGCCGAGGTGACAATGGGCTATTGCTCCATTGTTGCCCTTGACTTAGTGGTAGCCCTTTAAGGATCCCCTTTTAGGACCCCTGCTAGTTTGAGCGGTAACATTTCTAGCGTTGTTGCAGGGGAAACAAGACGTGTATTTTGTTCCCCATATGACATGTGACATATCATTATTGGCAACTCCATTGGAAGAACGAAGCACTAGTTCTTCCTTGAACTTTAAGGTCGATGCTTGTAGGGTGAAGTAAGCATATTTCAAGACATCTTTAAATTCACCCTGCGACTCCTACATATTTTTCATGTATACCTACAATAGGCTGTCTTTCTTTGATGAATTTCCCGATTTGGGCATCACTAGCGTCCCTAAGCACCCTAATCATGTCGCATGGAAGGATGGTACGTGGGGTGCTCGTGTTTGATGGTGATCCACTCTCCGCAATTGACCATGTAGAAAGATTTAATGCACATGCTTCAAGAGATAAAGTGGTTCACCAAGATGTCCTTATGTTGTTGGTCATGGGATCTCTCAGTGGTCATAACTCATGGTTGCATGATCATGAACCTAAGAGCATCTCATCTATTGAGGAGGTCGTTGACGGCTTTCTTAGACATTTTCAAGTATACCCTGCATTAAGCATCCAAGAGGAAGCCTTCATTGAGCATCATCAAGACATTGAGAATCTAAGTAATGAGCAGGTAGATGAGTCCTCCTGGGGTCAACATGATGAAAAGGATGATTTTGAGAACACGTGTCGGGAAGGATGAGTCTATGGAAAGTGAAGTTGAGACTAACATTACCTTTCTTGAGGATATTACTCCTGATGATTCTCCTTTTGAGAATCTTGACAAAGGTGATCCCATTAACCCCTTGGAAGATGACATTGGAGATTACTTCCACATTGAAAAGGAGAAATGGGAAATTGTTGGTCCTCAATTTGATTGTGCTCCCATTTACGACACCGACAAGGAGGATGAGGCTGAGATTGGTCTTCCCTTTCTCTCGGGCACTATTTATGATGACATATCCATTAATACCCTTAGGAAGGGAATCTGTATTTTCCCTTGCATAAAGAGGGGCAATTGGAAGTGATAAATTTTCCTTTTAAGAGAGACCCAATCTTTGATACTAAGGAAATCAATAAGGCTCCCACCTCTCATGAGTATGATTCTATGTTCAAATCACTTGAGCTTTTAGGTTATGATTTTGGGGAAGAAAAACCCGTTGAATACCATACTTCATCATCCCTTTTTCCTTTTCCTACTGGTCATCATCTTGAGTCTTCATCAAGTGATTCCCTCACCCCTTGTGATATGATCTCAAGTGGCAGTGAGCCCTTTCCCCCTTCCAAGTATAGTGTCAAGGAAGAGCACCTCATTGATTATCCTGTATCTCCTTTGACACGCCCTCACGATTATGATCACTCCATAACCTCCCCTCTCCAATGTAACCATCACTGTGAGCAACCTATTTGTTGCACTCCTTCCTTCCCTCACCTTCGTTCCCCTCTCCAATGTAACCATCACTGTGAGCAACCTATTTGTTGCACTCCTTCCTTCCCTCACCTTCGTTCCCCTCTCATCACGACCTTGTGGCATCTACAAAGCATAATATTATAAACAATGATTGTGATAGGGAGTTCTTGAAAGTGATCTTTCATTCCACCATTGTGTGCTTAAAGGGAAGGCCCCACACTTCTAGATTGACTCATGTTCCTTCTCTTAGGGATTCCTCTCACCTCACATGGAAACCATATTTTCCCACCTCCCGCCCACATCATCTTCCATGTGTTTGGGTTTGCATTTGCTTTGGGATTTGCTTCATGAGTAATCATATAGACAAGTATATTTATATTGATTTGATGATATGTTGGTTTCATTGGCTTTATGATTACACTTAATATTAGCTTTGTCATATGCATGTTAGGGTAGGATGCATTGCATGCTCATTTTCTCATTAGAACTAACATCAAATGATTTTTCTCATAGTAGATTAGTTGCATTCGGATCAAATTACATAACATTCATTTTCCTGACGACTTTTACGGCCTAACATCAAGCATGGGTGATCATAAGACATCGTACAAACATGTTACCCCGTGGGTTTAGTCTTTGATATGTGCAGGTAACAGGTCTACGGTAACCAAGAGATTGTTAGTGTTCTTGTAACCTCCCATTCGAGTAGCTTCGCCCACTTTTCGAGAGATCACATCCTAGTTGGAGCCATATTGTTAAAATTGGCAACTAGGGCCAAACTCCACCTTGGACAGCTCATATGATGGAGATGATATTTTTATTGGATTCCTCTTTCCAAGAGTTGCAAGATTGATCTAAAGATCATCTTGTTTGGATGAGCAGAAGTGAGATTTTGAATTTAATTCTCACATGTGTAAATTGTCAAGGTCAGCCAGAAGTCTAATGTAGGCTCATGAAGCCCCAATAGATGTGTCTCCACTCCTCATCGAATTGTATAAATAAGAGAGACATTCTCCTCATTTGGACATCATCTCATCTCACACATTCTCTCTCCTCTCTTAATTGGGTCATACAACAAAACGAGCAACTTCTCTTCCCAGCGTTGACCAAGGTTGACCAAACATTTCAAGAGGAAATTACAAGGTTCTTTTTTGCGCTGATTGCAGGTGCGTTGACCAGCATTGACCAAGCATCAACACCACAGATTTGACTGTGGTTTTCAAGTAGGAATTCTGATCTCTAGAGGCAGCATTCTTTGGCACACAAATCGAAACTTTTGGAGCAGTTTGACCTACATTGACCGTGGGCTCTTTGACCGCAACGTTGACTGAGTTTGACCGAGTTTTTTAGGACTTTTTTGAGTTGAATTTGACTGTCTTTGGAGGTTGCATTGACTGGGTTTGACTGAGCTACTTTGGAAGAGATTTTATGCCAGTTTGACCAGCGTTGACTTTTTGGCTAGGGCATCTTGTTGACTGTTGTTTGACTGGATTGTTTTGACAGTGTTTGGGCAAGTGAATTTTGTATGATGTAGTCTCTCTCTGCTGAACTTTTGAAGAATAATAAGAAGATTTGATCAAAGGGTTTTCCCCACATTGGGGTGCTTCCCTGGCATCCGCCAAATTTTGTGTCCTCTTGTCTTGACTTGTCTTCTGCTTATTGTTTATGTTCTATCTGCATTTACTATCAAGTTAATGTGATTATTAATCTGGAAATTGATATTGGGCTAATAAGAAAAATTGAAGTAAATTGCTCTAAAGCATAGAACATACCATTGTTATCTAAACTTAACACATATGTTACCCACCATTTTGTAGGTGACATCCCCAAGAGAAAAATTTCTCCGAGATGGTCCTCAACCAGTAGCCAACAGCCCCTTGCAGTCACCAACTAGCTCGCTGTGCCATTTCTCCGCCAATTGAGCCACCCATGTGGTCCCTCACCCATCTGTCATGATCGTATGTTTGAAGGTGGGCCTCCCAAACCTAAAGGTATGCCTTGTCATTTGGTAATTGAGTATTGTAGTTTGTTTATTATGGAAACTTCTGGGCATGGATTAATGGGGGGTGATTCGGCGAAAAGAGTGGGATAGGTTTGTGCTCTTGTCCCCTAGACCTCTTTTGGATGTTACCCTTAGATCCTAGTCTCCTGGGATCTCTTTTATTGACCTTTAGGCTTTAGGGATGGTACTACATGGGAAACCCTAATTTTGGTTTCGTGGTCCCGCTCCCCCATCCACATATATCACTCCCCTTCCATTCATTATAACCCTATTCATCATCTTTCCCACTTGGGTCCACATTGCTCTACTAGGTCCACATAGGGTTAGCCTCCACTCCACTTTCCCACACCTTGGGTCGGGCCTAAAACGATACCCCGGAGGTTGATGCACCTGAAAAGAAAAAGTAAAAGCATAATTGGCCACATTCAACAGGAAAATGTACCACAAAATGCAAAAGATGGTCGAGACAAACACATTTAGCAAGTGGGAAAAATCCAAATGCATGAGGTCTATCCCATACCCATGGCCATCACCCTGGTTCCTATAGGTCCTAAATGAGCCTCCTTTATCATCCTAGAAGCCATGATTGTCCCAACCCCTTGTGGGCAATGAACCGCCATGTCTTACGAGGGTTATCCACTACTATACCTTACACATCACGCTTTTATCCTTGAGCCCCGAGCAATTAATCAAAGAAAAATCATAAAAGGAAAAAGACATATAAAGAAGGGTGGAAAAATCAAGGTCAGGGTATCTCATGCACCACGATTTCTCCCTCCTATACATTATATACCCAAGTGTAGGCTTCCCTTTACTAGCTACCCTTGTAGCCCCACATGTGGCCCAGGATTGCCTCATCATTCCCTACTCCATTCATCTCTTTATCACGTGCCACCACCATTTGAAGGATGTACCTTGGACATACTATCCCCTTTAAAGGTAGAAACCACCTAATAGGGTACTTGGTTAACCCCCTTTGGAGCTTGGAGACATTAGCACATGCCAAAGCCCACTTGGAAGAGCATGTCATTGTGAAGTGCCCACATGTTGTCCATGGTTTGTAAGATCTTTAACTCGATTTCTTTAAAAGACTTGTTGTACTGGAAGGCAAGGGGACGCATTGGATATTATGCAGGATTGCAGATGGGCTCCATTTTGGGTTTGGTCTACCTATACAAGGTCCTAACCATACAGAGGGCTACAGTGGCACATGTAGGGTGTGTGTAGAGAGCCATGGGCTTCCACAGCAGTAGACAACATTCCATGGATCCCTAGATATGTTCATAGATTGCTTGAGATTCACCTATTGGACGAGGAAGATGCACCTGGTTCACCACGCCCAGCCAACCCCGCATTTGTACCATGCACTTAACAGATGACCCAGGACCTATATGTTGATGTGACATCACTTACACCATCGTCTGACGATGAGCCCTTGCAGATGGTCTACAAGCATCTTCAATCTATTTGGAGACCCATGAGGTTACTTGGTGTGCCCCACACCCATTGGGAGCACCACAGGTTTATTATTTGGAGAACAGGAGCCAACCCCTTGTCCACTACTTTTGGGAATCCTATTCATCATTATGGCACTTATGGACTTCATCGGGCTTCTTAGAAGGCCCAACGACATGTACTATTGATCATTCAACCTTGAGAGGCTTATTCTTTTGTTTATGAGCTAGTTTGGTGGGCTTGCCACCAAAAGTTAGTTATTTGGCACATTATTTTATTCTAGGGGCTAATATACGCCTAACTAGCTAAATCAAACTCATTAGAAGTGTATAAATACAAGTGATGTGATTTCAATTTAGCATCATCACTTGGATGGATCATTATCTCTTGTGAGATTTTCGCTATTCTTTTTGGAGGACGAATTTTTGGAGCATGGAATGAATTTTGATGTTTGGATCATTTTCTCTTGTCTTGGAGCTTCTTGATTGGCAAAGTTTTGATGGTTGAATATACTCTTAATACATGTAAGTGTAATTTAATGCTATTCTTTCTTTCTATATTTATCGCATACATTGTTGCTAGGATTTCGTTATACTAGGGCTAATTTACTGCATCCATTTATGCGAAGTTGTGGAAATTATGTTTCTAGATAGTGATGCTTCATGTACGGGCCATGTATTGTGAGTGAATATTCCTAGAGATGCTTCATTGTTGAAATTCATCTTGATAAGCCATCTATTTTGCAAAACGAAGCATAAAGTCCTTGACACTGCTTTTTTGTCTTTGAGGCCTCCTTGACATAGAAAATTCAATATCCATAGTCATAATTCTACTTGACTCCAATATCCCCAAAGGATTAGGCATTGGTCCTCCATAAGTGATCACCTCAAAGATTATTTCTTTCACATTCCCCTCTTTTCTAGGGCTAGCCTACATAGGTCACCTAGGGCATCAATTACCTCACAATCTAGCCATCCAAACACTTCAATCCTTGGTCCACAACTACGTTGGTGTGTCCTCAAGAAGCCCTCTAAATTTCATGAAATTTCGACAGTGGGATCTTGAGATATCGCAAGCCCTAGCTCGAGGACCGATTCTTGCCCTTGGTTTCCTTAAGCTAGAAACCTCACTGGGATCATTGCATTACCTTTCATTGAAAATTTATTCCTTGATTTTCTCCTCCTCCCTGATTAGGTCAAGCACATCATTGCTTGCTCAACCCCATTCCCTTGACCTAACCTCAGGTCCACTTGGTCTCATGTGTTCCCGCAACTTATTGAAGCCAATTTCACAAAGACCACTTGGAAGCAAAGTTTCCACAAGGATTTTAGAAGCTAAGATTCTTCTTAACAACTCATATACTCAAACCCTAACTATTAGAATTTCCCTAGGCCCTTCCCAGAGAGCCTTTAACCTTGCTTTCAAAGAAAGCAAGCCATATATCTGAGCCTCTCTTGTGAATAGGCTTTTAGGATCATCTCTCGTCCTATCATTGATCCATTCAATTTCGTGATCCTTATTATCACGAGTCTCCTCCCATCGGTGAAAGTTCATAAAGAATAGGGAGCCTTAGCCGAGGTGACAGTGGGTTATTGCTCCATTGTTGCCCTTGACCTAGTGGTAGCCCTTCAAGGATCCCCTTTTAGGACCCCTACTAGTTTGAGCAGTAACAATCCATATTAGTATGCCCATAACATTAAGTGAAAGCACGTGATTACAAAATGGTTTAAGTACCTACCAATGGATGACCACCTTCATTTAAGAAGGAATGCCATATGGGAGAGAGAAATTTGACTGGAGCAAGAAGTGGAAGATTCTGGCATCATGTTCTGTGTTGATCATTGTTGATCATATAGGGTTGTCAACTAGTTGGCTATACAAGGAGGAGAAAAGTTCTCCTATGGGTGACCCACTTTTTGGTGGGTAATAGGGACTTTTGAGTGAACTTTTAAACTTTAAAAGCACCCTTTTTATAACTCTATTAAATAAAGTGTGCTTGTATAGTCACAACTCTACAGAAGCCACAATTGTCTTCAGTGATAAGTCACCTTCCAATAATGCATATTTTCTTTTGTATGAAGCAGTGGCTATCCTTCCCCCGTGACAGCCGTTAAAAAATCACTTGTCCCCTATTCTTTTAAATTTGACAACTGGAATAGCTCTTGACGATGGGCAACAGTGCTGTCTCAAAAACTACTGTCTTTCTTTTACCTCAATAGCACAGATGGAGTCGCAGATTGGCAACTTAAAAAATAATATCAACAGTTGTAATGGGAATTTAGAAATGGTAGCACTCTTGACTTATACACTACAGCTAATCAAATTCTAGACTGTGTAGTGACCTGCTGGTAACCAAATATTTGGACCTAGACCCCACACAATTTCTATTAATTATCAAAAGTGAAATGATAACAAATATGAAATGAAAGCGTTCATAGATCTTTCACAAAATTGCACATTAAACAGAGGAAACTATGTAAGACGGACCGTACATCGGATTAAAAAATTGTGCCATGTATGACAAACCATACAGCTATAGACAATGTGATTCCCTAATGAACTCACATTTCCTAGAATATAACTCAGCACCTCTATAATTTCAATTTGTCTACACTTCTTAAGGATATGTTGTTGCAACAGAACAATTTTCTTTTCAAATAGATTCTCTCTATTTTTTTTTTCTTTTTTTCTATTTTTGCTCTTGATGTTTCTTCAATTTGAAGCAAGAAAATTTTCATTTTGCGGAAATTCTAAATTAGAATTTTGAACTTTCAGTGGCCAAAACCTTGAATGTGGTCAAGCACACAAAGAACAGAGAAACCCCAAAAAATTTATGTGCCAATGGCCAAGATCAGAACTTGACTCTAATACCAAATGTGATAACCAAATACAGCTCACAATGAAGATAAAAATATCCATTAGGATAAAATAATAAAATCTCTCACTCTCTCTGTATGAGAGAGAGGGAGAGAGAGCAAAATGCCGCATCCCATTAAACCTTATTTGTCAATAAACTAGCTAATCTCTCTCTCCCTCCCAATTCACTATGTTATACGAAACATAAAATTGATATCTGTTACAATGTCTTTAATCTCATTTTGTTGGAGGCGGGAGCACCATAGCAAATTACTTTTGGATGCTTTATTATACATGCAGGTTTTAAACTTGTATGCATATCGCACCCCTGCAATCCATGGCAAGAACATTCCCTAAAATGATGTTTTCAATTGAAATGCATCATGGCCGTGGATGATCATGGTGAGGTCCATTCTAGTCACATGACCAAGCTGGTGAAATGAAAACTACCTGGTTCATTTGTATATTTTATTCATTATGGGCAGCTCCATGAAATCTGAATGAATGCCCTTATGGATGTATCCACTTGTGATACAATCAAATTACTACAATTATGAACAACAGCGTAAGAAATCTAAGAAATCTAACGGAGGGTGCTTAGAGATGGAAGGAAGGTATTTTGACAAGGAAAAATAGAGTATAGTAAATTAAATTTTAAAAATGATGTGTGGGAAACAATATGCCAGAGACAATGAATAAAGCATATTAAATATAAAAAAATATTACATGGAACCAACCTTGCGAAGGGAAAAGTTTGAAGAACTTATTTCACTAGTGAAAACAAAGTCTGGAGCCCCAGTAACCACATGTACTTCATGTCCTGCTGCAACAAGATGTCGTACCACCTACATACATAAGCAGTACATAACAGTGAATGCTAAAATCTATACATTGTGCATATGAAAAGAAATCAGAAACTATCAAACGCAATCATGCCATATCTCATGATTATATGAAAAAACTTCAGAGAAACTCCCTGTTGTAACTTTAAATTGCATCGGTCACAGGTACTGAAGAATATATGAAGCAATATTCCATTTCACACCTATTAGCAGTTTCATTAAACATTGCTCAATTCCATGGAACATCTTTCCTTGATTCTTTGCCCCTTTAAACAATCTTAAGCTTCATATCCTTCTTTCCCACCTATACTCAGTTTACATCTTGTTTACTGTCCTCGCAGTTCATGGACTTTATTTTCTGATTACTTTGATCTATTCTGATGTTGCAGAACAAACTAGGCAGAAATTGCCTAACGCACTTCTTCATTTGACCGTGGTCTCTTAATCAGTTGAAGTTTCTGATTTGTTCATATATGGATGTTGGTGTGGTGTCCTTAAAAATCTTAAATAGATTGACTCATGTTTAGAGGTAGCTTAGATTTGATAACTAAATTTTTCTAAAACAAATTAAAAAGCCCGTGATGATAAACCAAATTCAGAGAGATTTCAAGTCAAAATCATTCATAAAGGGCAAAGGAATAAGAGGAATAAGGACAGCATTTTGTCATTTTGGGGGGTTGATGGCGGGCCAGAAGTAAGAGGGTCTTCAAAGGTATTCACCCTGCACCAGACAAGGTCTCGATGAAGATACAATACTCAATCAGGGAGTCTCATCCATATTTTATCCCAAAGTCACTTCCAAGATCCCAGCCACTGAGGTTTGGCCAATAGCTCACGGGTCATTGAAGGACATCATCTCCTTTCCGGCTAGTGATCAGGTCTCAGTTACAAGGCAGCTGAATATGGTCTGGAAACCCCCAGAAACTCGAGATTTCAAACTGAATTTCGACAAAGCCGCTAGACTCAATCCTAGTAATCAGAGACAGAAATGTTGATGTGAAGGTTTTTTCCTCGACCCACAATGGGATTGCAACAAACTACCAGGCAGAATGAACTGCACTGGTAGAAGGTATCAAATTAGGAAAAATACTCAATATTTCCTCAATTGAATTCGAGGGTGACTCAAAAATCGCGGAGGGTATTGTCTCTGAACATGCTTAGAGCTCCCGTTGGTTTATAATTAAATTAGAAAAATCACTCAATATCTCCCCAAAGGAAATTCGAGGTTGACTCAAAAATTGGTGGGTATTGTCTCCGGGCATGCTCAGAGATCGAATTGGTATATAATTAAATTAGCAAAATCACTCAAGATTTCTTCGATCGAATTCGAAGGTAACTCAAATATCGCAGTAGGTATTGTCTCTGGACATGTTCATAATTCGAATTGGTTTGTAGTTGGAGCAGCAATATCACTAAATATTTCCCTAATTGAATTCAAGGGTCACCAAAAAAACGTGGTGAGTATGGAATTATCTTGACAGGCCCAGAGCTCTAATTAGTTTATGACTAAAATAGCACAACTACTCCACATTTTCTCAATTGAATCCTAGGGTGACTCAAAAACAGTGGGAATTATTGTCTCTGGACATGCCCAGAGCTCAATTGGTTTATTATTAAACTTGAAAAACCGCTCAAAATTTCCTCGATGCTATTCGAGTGCGACTCAAAAACCATGGTGAGTATTGTCTCTGGACATGATCAGAGCTCGAATTGCTTAATACTTAACGAGCAAAATCACCCAAATTTTCCTGAAGGGGAAAAGGGTGATCGATAATGGTGGATGGGCAGTGTACGTGATACCCTGAAGCGAAAAATCCTCGCGAAAATGCATAAAACCAAAAATAAAACATACCTCCACGACTCGGGTGGCATGGCCGAATCCATGACCTGTTACATAATAGGCGAATTTCAGGCGCAGAGACGCTGCAGAGTCTCGATCATGCGAACTCCCGTCCATCCTGTTGAGTTATGGTAAAACGATGGAAGGAGCAACGAGGAGATGCGAACATAAATAGATGCGATGAGATGCGACTGAGAGGAGTGCCGCATGTACGTCCTCTCCCGATCCCATTGCATGTTCTAAGAGTCCTATTCCTCTATCCCTATCTTTGCCATGTCATTTTACCAACGATGTGACACGATGGCATGTGCTTTTCCTGAGTTATCAATGACTTTTGTTTTTTTTATTTTTTTTAACTAAATAGGGGAAAACTTATCTTAACTCCATTGGTAATTAGCAATGGAATCATTATAACTTCTTATTATAATACAAAAATACCACTGAAACTTTTTATTATTATTTAAGAAAAAATATGTAATTTAGAATGAGTTTGTTAGAAAAGTCTCTAGGAGTAAGTTTTTCTTTTTGCTTTCATTTTCAAAATACCTTTGAATTTTTATAATTAACATATTTTTTTATATTTACATTTAATGAAAACAAAATTTCAATTATTTTCGCAATTTTTTAACCAAATAAAAATAGTGTTGTCATACTCTAAGATTTAATAATTTATTTTCACAATTTTTTAACCAAATAAAATAGTGTTGTTATACTGTAGGATTTAATAATTTATTTATATAAATAAATGTCATTTCAGATTCACATCATTATTTCTATATTAATATATTTATTATTTTAGTTCATCTATACTTAAAAATAATTTAAACATATAATTATAGATGTTGTTTCGAATTCCTTGTAGAATTTCTCTTTTGCATCTCATTCAAAGATTTTTAGCTTATATTCTGCATGGTCTGCATTTTTAACTGCATGGTCTGGTGTTCAGTCAAGAATGGGAGTCTCAAAGTTATGAAATCTTCTGTATGCAATGTGAAAACAAGCTGAAAGGCCTCTGTCAAGGTTTTAAAGCCTGTTATTCCAACAACTGGGTCAGGTATTTTCTTAGTTTTGCCTCCTGGGTGATTACTGTTGATGGTAAGCTGGGTAGGCAGCATTTAACGTGTAAAGATAACATGGGTAAGTTAAGTTTGTCAAGCCGTCTCCGTTATGAGTCTTTATGTTTGTTAAACCGTCTACGTCCCTGTCTCTGTAATCGGACTTGTTTTCAAAAATCCTTGTTTTACTCCACAAAGGCAGAAATAACCCTGACAATCCATGGGTGCACAGTAACTAATTCAGCATCTTCTACAGGATTTCTGATAATCTATATAGGTTCAGCTTAGCAAAAGTTTCAACCCAACCAGACTAGAGCAATGGTTAGAAGACAATCTGCAAGGCGTCAACCAATTCCAAGAGAAAAAGGAAAGCAACAGCTCACTAAAAACATAGCTGAGCCAAGTAAGAGAGGTAGGAAGACAAAGAAAGAGATAATGGAGAATCTCTTCGAAGCATACTCTGTTGGTAACCCAGCACAAATTATAAATGTAATCAAGGGATGGGAGAGAGAAAGCAACAATAATGAAGAAGACATAGAGGGATAGGAGGAAAGTATGGACTTTGTAAATGATCCTAGAAATACTAGAGGTCGTCTTTCTCTATTTCATCAAACTATCCATACGTATTGGACTCTAAAATGTGTGTTGGCCAAGGCACTGCAAAGTTTACAACCAATAGATGGCAGTCCCGAAGTGATCTCAATCCTTCGAGAAATAAAAAATGAACTGCAAGATATCAAGGTGTCACGGTACCATGCAACAGCCCGAATTGGCAGAATTGAAAGGTAGATTCAACAGATGCAGCAAGTAGAAATGCCTGGTTCCACAGCAAAATATCTGGCACCAATTGACTCTCCAGATGGCTAGTAAATCAAGCTTGAAGTCTTTATGATTTTTACGGATAGCTTTTATGTTTTATGTTGTCAATTAGATTTTGTTTTAAACAGTAAAATGGACATAGCTGCAAGTAGAAGAAAGAAACAATTTCAATTTTGGATGGCATTTAATGCAAGGTGGCCAACAATCCTGGTTTCCTCTAGACAGGTTGAGGTCACCGAGTATGTATATGTTGCAACCTACCCTTTTTTGATAAATAGAAAATAGTAAGGAACTACCAAATTTACAAAAAAAAAAAAAAAAAAAAAGAAGAAGAAAGAAAATAAAGAAAAAGAAGTTCTATTACATGTTAATTATAGATGTTGTTAAATATTATAATGTTTTATCCTTAATTTTGACATATTTTTTTTGTAAATAATGTTAAGTGGCAGTATATTTTTTTTATTATAATTAATTATAGTTATTAATGATTTACTGGTTTTATAAATATATCAATTTGATATTTAAGATGTTTATGTATTTTGATTTTACAAATATTAAAAAAAATGAAAAACTAATAATGTAAACATGAGACTCTAAATAGAGGTAATACAGTAGGAAGAGGAAAAGAGGAAAACACCATGGACATCTTTCCATGATCCCATTGTATCCAATATGTTTATGTATCTCAATTTATAAATATTATAAAATGAAAAACGAGTAGTCTAAACATGTAGATGCAATGGGTGGAACTAAGAGGAGCATATTGGGGGAGGCAAGAGCGGGAGGGGTAATTTATTGCCTCAACAAAAAAATAGAGATTAAATATGCATTGGGCATGGGCATTTCCACCAATAACTAGGCAGAAGCACTAGCTTTATGGTTGGGTTTGAAGCTAGCCATAGAAAGAGGTATACATCAACCAATAGTAATGGGAGATTTGATGCTAAACATTCAAAAATCAATAAAAATAAGGAGCCAAGTGAGCAATATTGGCTTCCCCTGGATCTAAGGATAAGAGAGCAAATATAAAAGTTTGAGACTATTGGCTTCTATCACATAAGAAGGAAATTCGATAATATTGCATAAGAACGAGCAAACATTAGAGCTAGCCTCGAACAAGGTGATTTGTTACTCAACCAAGGAGTTAAAACTTATCATTATTTACCATGATAAATAAAAACAATGATTAAGGTGAGACGGGACTTACTAAACATTAGAGAATGTGATGGATTGACATGGACACAAGGTCTAAGTGGGCATTTAATATTTGTATGGTAATGAAATTAGAGGAGACAGAGAAGTGGCAATTCTTGGGAGTAGAAGCGATGGAAAGTATATCGCTTAGGTGGAAAACGGTGAAGGCACTTGTCATTTCAAGGGACATGTAAATATTCTCCATGTGGTTCAACATTGAAACACAATATTCCTCATGTTGATTCCTTACCCCTTAGCAGGAGAATTAAATGCGATGAGTTTGTAAGTTGGAGAATGGAAATATTGCAGTACATAAACAATATTTCAGGGTGAATGAGCAGCATAGGCATTCAATGCGTAGTAATGAAGGCAAATCATGGTATGGGTAATTCAGATTGCTATAAATGGAAAGAAACTATAGAAGAATTGTGTTGAGTCTCTGTTAAAATTCTTAAAAGGCGAGAATGGCAACTCCAAGTGAGGTAAGTGAAGAGCGGTCAGGATCAATTCAGGACATGGTGCCATTGGAAGAGAAGTTATCCAAAATGGAACGTATTAGGGTGCAGTGGTTGGAGGAGACACGAACTCACTTTTTTTTGTTGATGCATAAGGTCGAAATGATGAGGGAAGACATGCATAGGCTTAGGCTCACAATGGTAAACGTGGCTATGAAAACTGATAACCTCTCGGTAAAGGTGGAAGGGATAGAGGTAATAGTGGAAGCGGTAGTTGTGGAGGTACTCAAAGAATTTTTCGGCTTGCAGGATCCTCCACCTCCCGTCGTGGAAAATTCAAGTGAGCCTGAGGAGCTGGCGGCAGCAGAGGTCTTGGTGCTAGAAAAGGCAGCAAATGAAAACGAGAAGGCAAATGGAGAATTTCCAAGAATGTAGATTTATTGCAGTCTTATCTTTTTTATCAATGTTATGTAAATCAGTGCTATATAATGGCCTGTTGTGGAGACTATATAAGATAAAGTTGGTTAGAAGCACAATAGGATATAGGCAGAGTACCGACATAATCCATTTTGATCAATTTTGGTTTTAGGTAGTTGATGAATAGCTTGTGAATGTAAGGGTGTTCGCCTGTGTTCCAGTTTGATAATATAAAACTACTTGTTTCCTTAAAAAAAAAACATATCATGCGCATATTTTCCCAATCTCATTGTCTTCAATATGTCACACATCCTTTCGCAATCCCATTATCTTCAATATGTTTATATGTTTTAATGTATAAATTAATTTATTAAAATTAAAATTTTAAATATATTTTTTTTAAAAGTATTAACATATAAATATAAATAGATGCAATGAGATGGCTCAAAAGAGCAAGACATGGACATCTTATCCCAATCCCATTACATCTTCCACAAAAGTCTTAATGTTTTATGTCTATCTTTGATATGTTATTTTTGCTCAAAAGAGAAACACATGGACATCTATCCCAATCCTATCACATCTTCCACAAAAGTCTTAATGTTTTATGTCTATCTTTGATATTTTATTTATAAATAATGTGACATGGTGACATGTGTTTTTGCATAATTAGTGGTTGTTATCAATGATTCCTTAGCTCTATGAAGGTGTTGATTTGGTATTCAATATGTATGTGTTTTGATTTAAAATATTAAAAAATAAATAACAAACAAGTAGCCTAAACCTGTAATCGATTGATCCTTTTCTAGTACCTAAAAGTATGTGAGATCCAATTAATATTCTACGTTGACATTTTATAGGACTTGATTTTAATTGATGGAATAAAAACTATCAAATTTTAACATTACACAGTTCAGTCGAAATAGGAGCATTTCGGGATGGTAAATCCACTTTTATGTTAAAAACAACAATTTTATCAAATTCAAAATTACAATTTCAACAAAGATTGCTTGCACAAAGTCAGATGATGACAAACTAAGCAAATTTTAAAATTCAGAATGTTTTGCATCTTTCTTTAAAAAATCCTAATCTCACCCTAGTGGAGCCTAAGTCGTCACCTCTAATCCATATTAAAACACACACATAAAATTCATTCTATTTATAAATAAAATATACAACTAGTACTTGATCATTTAATAAAATGGCAGATGGAACGAAGGTGGGACGACGCGACAACGACACGAGACGAAGGAGCGCGCGCGCGAGGGAAGCGAGATGACGGCGGAAGCGTGAGACCAACCGCAGTGTCGAATTTGAGAGGTGGAAGGGCAATGGGTGGAGCACGAGGAGATTGGCTGAGAACCTTGTTCATCCTAATGACTCATAATAGACACCTTGAGCGTAATTACATACAATATATTAACTTACAAAATCTATTAAGCTGTGATTTTAAAGTTTAAATGTGTTAAGATATAGAAATGTTTCGTGTTTAGGTTGTATATTTGAATCATCAAAAGATTCACAACACAAAATAATAATAATAAAATATTGTTCAACCAAATTTAGTGAAATAATAATGAATAATATAATAATTTAAAACATATTTAAAATAAGTGAAATTAATAAAATACTAATTTAAAAAAATGTTTTATATTATTATTATTATTTTATTTTTTGAGGTGGGAGAATCGCTTGCTTGAGCGCGGTTTGAGGCCATGGAGTGAAACACGACTGCCACTATAACCTCTCGGGGCCGCGACTGCGGGACGGTACCCGGTTCGGATGGTTTGAACTGCGTCGGCCACTATGAGCACGAATGACTTAACGGTCATGCGCTATGTGGAGCCATGCCCAGGCGGGTATATTTTTTACTTTTTCAAACTTGAGTTTTGTGTGAATTTTTTTTAATGGACTTTTGGGGGTTAAGTATCAGATTTCATCTTTGGGAGATGTATGGAAGAATTATAGATTAATTTAGGTAATCAAATTTGTTATCATAAAATTTGGTGAAACAATCTTATCAATTTAAAATGATTCTTTTTGTTTAAATTTTAAATGAAAAATGATGATGTCTCTACTTCTAATTTTAAGTGATTAGAAAAATGACCGATTCTTATAATTTTATACTACTTATTTAAAATATAGAATAAATTAGAACATTAAAAGTCAACTATAAATTAAATTTGGAAATTTGTAAAGCAACTCACCTTTATAAGTGAGTAACAATAACAAAATTAGTGAACCTTAATTAAAAAAAAACATATGTTTATTTTACTTTTAAAAACTATAAAAAGTTGACTATTAATTTAAATATTATTATTATTGATCATTGAAAAATTGTGTAACTCAAAGTTTATTGATTATTGATTTTGTGGCTCATAAATGAGGTGAAAGCTCTTAATTGCACATCATGGATTTTAGGGTTCCATTTTATTTGAGCACTCAAGAAAAAGTCACGTTGATACCATTAATACAACAAATGTGAATATTGTATAATTTATGAAGTCTATTTAGTTCTTATTAGGTTTAAATCTTATGAAGAGGAGTCGAAGTCTATTTAGTTTTTAGGGTAAGAGCTAATTATGGGACTACATAATAAAGTTACATTATTTTAAAGTGTGTTTAGGTTTCACTAAATCTTACACAATTCATATGAGAGCATTTAACTATTAAATTGGTTTTATATAACATGTAAAAACCTAAATAACAATTTAATACTAAAAAGAATAAACATATACCAACTTAAAAAGAATAAACATATACAAATTTGATATTTTTAAAAAATACATAAATTTAATTTATATAATTTCTTAAATTTATATATAGAAATAATATATCAAATTTATATTTAAAAAACATATTAAATTTAAATATAAAGTATAGCTAAATAAAAATAAAAATTTGTTGAATTGTCCTGGTTTTTATCAAAGTTATATATAAAAAACATTTCAAATTCCAACTCCGTCTGGATACCCTTCAGGCGGGCTGTACACATATAACGTTGGGTGGATGATGGAGTTGCATTTGAAAATTGTGGGCCGTTGATCATCCTCTTAGTTGCAAGGCGGTCACCACCATAAAATCACCAGCCCTATAAAAGACCAAACAACTCGACATCCATCATTAGGATCGATCCATATGCGAGCAAAATGGCTAGCGTTTAATTAATCAAAATGTATTACTTTTTAATTTATAAAAATATAATATTATTTTATTGGCATTTAATTAATCAAAATGTATTACTTTTTAATTTACAGAAATATAATATTATTTTCTTGATATTATCTTTTCAGCCAGAAAATAGTTAGAAAGTAGGCTAATTCTTTATTATTTTGAATAAAAACACTGAATTACAAGAAACGAGAAATTTGAATAAGAAAAATACTAAATTGCAAAAAACTAAAACTAAAAATAAGAAACTAATAATACTATTTGAATTTAATAAAAAACTGAATTGCAAAAAACTAAAACTAAAAACAAGAAACTAATAATACCATAACTTATTTTTAATCTATTTTTAATAATAAACAATAAAATATCATGTCATTTTATTAAATTACATATTTATAAAATTGCATTTAAACCATATCTGAAAATGATGTAATGTAAAATATCTTTATCTATTTAATCAACGGATACATATCTGTAAATATCAAACTTCCAAATTGCATAGATGACGGTAAAACTTGCTTATGGCCATTGAAAGCTGTATTACTTGTACTCAGTGAAATGACACGTGGTGGGATTCATATGCCAAATGGCTATTCAAATTAAGCATGGCTCCAGCAAACAACACAAATCATTGGTCATTCCATCTTAAAGCGATCCACCGTACTCTTCCCCTTTGATCCTTTTCTCTAGAAATCTCCCCAAAACTCTTCAAACTTATATCCTCTGTACACAGCCGGGTGCTGTTCATCCACCATGCTTGTTGCAGGAGCAATAAAAGCATTGTTTCCCGGCAAATAGAAAGTGGGAATTGATATGCGTGCACTCTGCATATTCGTCACTGCTCGATGAAGAGCAAAAATGACCACGGCGTCGACTTCTGGAATGCCCCGGAGCGTTCAGGATGGTTGATGAAGCAGGGCGAGTACATCAAAACATGGAGGCGCAGGTGGTTTGTTCTGAAGCAGGGAAAGCTCTTCTGGTTCAAATAAAATTACATCACAAGGGATTATAATACCCGTGGTGTCATTCCGGTTAGCACCTGCTTGACTGTCAAGGGAGCCGAAGACGTCCTCAACAAGCCATTAGCCATTCGCCTTCGAGCTCTCGACGAGCAGAGAGACCATGTACTTCATCGCAGACAGCGATAAGGAGAAGGAGGAGTGGATCAATTCCATTGGCCGCTCCATCGTACAGCATTCTAGGTCAGTTACAGACAAGGAGATCGTTGATTATGATAGCCAGCGTGCGGGACGACGCGACAGCAGCACGGACGCGAAGGAGCTGACGCGCGCAGGAAGCAAAGGAAGCAAATGACAGCAGGAGGGTGGGAGCAACCGCCAGGTGTCGAATTTTGAGAGGGTGGAAGGGCGAAAGGTGGAGCACAGAGATTGGCTGGGAGCACTGTTCATCCCAGCAAAGCTCATAGTAGGAACACCTTCGGCGCAGCTAATAGATTGTGGTTATGTGTGGGGTGACACTTGAGTGAGTCAATTTGTTGTGAAGTTAGCTTAGTTTTCACATGCATGCTCCTTGTGATTAGCTTGTGGGATGTGAGTTGTATTTGCTAGTAAGAGTTTCTTTGAAAACATGGCAATTATGATTATCACATTTAGGGGGTGATTGCCAGATTGCTCCCTAGTTGATGATGATAATTATCATGTTTAATAAGTCAAATTTGGTTTATCAACATTATAAATTTAAAATATTTTCCTTGATTTATCATATTATATCTCTTGCCTAGAGGGCGTAGAATATATAATTATAGGTTTTTCTATTAAGGCATTATGTGGTGAAAAGGTCATTGGTTCAAAACTTTGTGGGCAAAAATATAGCCATGCTAAGGGTTGGTGTGGCCCAGGCTAGGTGAGATCCCCAAGTGATTTTGATGGCTTAGATGCCTCTAGGTTGCATATACTTAAGCAACAAGTTAGGCATGTCAGTCATCTAAGGACACATATTATCTAGCAAACAAAACAAAAATAATATTATATCTCTTACTAAATAACTAAGGCGTGAAATTTTTGAATTCCATTTTATTTATGTTTATTAACAAGTTATGAAATATGGTTTTATTACAAATGTTTCAAAAGTTAGAGTGAATGTATTTGTAGGTCGAGGACTTCTAAAGAAAGTGATTTTCATTGCATATTTTAAAGGGGATTGATTTGCTCAATTTACATACTTGTGCATATCCATGTGAATAACATTTCATGAGCTTGATACCAAATTAGTGCCATCATCTTTGCTAATAAAAAATGCTTGAGAATGAGAAGGAAGTTTTGTTGGATTTTAAGTACAATTCCTAATTGTCAAAGTCGAGTAAATTTACCCAAATCCACTAGGTTTATTCAATCTACCTCTAAAACTTGGTTGATTTAGCTAAGTAAGCCAAGACTTAGTTAAGACTAATCAAACCAATTTGACCTATCCAAATCATTTTATCCATTGATTTTTAATAGTTAGAAGAAGAAAAAAAGACATGCTTTTATTAATAAAAGCAATTACATATACTTGTTATTGTCTATGTTCTTCCCACATTGTTCCCCATTTACAAAATCTCTTAGTAAAGTTCTATATTAATCATATCCACTTAATTGTCCCCCATATCAAATAGCTATCTTTCTAATATAAATTGATATCTATCATCAATACATTCTTTCTATAGCAAAAATGTATCAACTTTTTCTTTCAAGACATACAAGCCATGGTCCATGTATCAACAAAAAACAAAACAATAGGTCATCAAAAAACCTATGGAATCTATCTCTATGTAAACTATATTATTTTGATACACCCAAAATTTGTAGAATTCCATAATCAAAAGCGGAGAATTTGATCTCGTTCGATGTTGTAGAACATCCTTTCTTTGACAAATAATCCACAACCAACCAACAACAAAAAAAATAATTTTTGTGGGATACCCCATTTCCATGATTTTTGAAACCATAAAAAGTCATCCAACGAGCTACAAACTAGAGAGACTAGGTTGTAAACTTCATTTACCGAAATTTGTCCCTTATATATGCGGCTTTCCCTTGCCAGATGATCACCATTCTCTGTAAGAGAGATGCCAGCAAAGCTTATTTATAAGCAGTAATTTTCCCACTATGCAATTAAGGGTCATGTAAGTCCAATCTCATCAGCGTTGAGCCATGAGTAAGAAACAGGAAAATTAAAACGATCAACATAAATTTGATTAAGAAAGAAAATACCAATATTATGTATATGCCAAAGAAGAAGGGATGATAGCACATGGTCACCAATAAATCCTTTGATCACATCCAATCCAATCTCTATCTTTGCACTCGAACCTACCTCCCGTCTCGGGCTCCCAAGGAACCAAAGCTTAATCTTCATCATACTCCACCAAATATATGATGTTGTCTTTTTTTCTTTTGCTCCTTCTTTGATCCACATCTCAAGTTTTTTGTTATTTAGATATTTCTCATTAATGATTTGTTGTCATAAACCATTTCCACTTAAATCCCTCCATAAATTCTTAAGCAATAATTCCCTGCTAAAACCTTTAGTATCCTTTATATTCCAACCATATACCTCCACCTTGCGGGAAATCACTGTCAGGTGAACAAGGTGTATTTTCCTCAAGGGACTAGGCCCAACCCATAGAAACTCGGAAATGCTAGAGTATATTGTATGAATAAATTATTTAGGAAGCATGTAGAGATGCATCCAATTCACACACACACACACGAAAAAAAAATTGTAAAATAAACTTTATTAATATCAATCTCCCACCCAAAGAGAGCCACTTATTTTTCCACAAAGACAATTTCTTGTCAAATTTTCTAATTAGCTAATCACAATATTTATTTCCATAGTTGTTAGGTTTCAACATAAAACCAAGATATTGAAAATTGTCATCCATAGGGATCGATTTTACCTCAAAGATGCAATGAATCTCAATGATCGCAGTCTTGTCTTTGGAAGTTGATATCAAAGTTTATTTGTCATTGTTTATGAATAACCTCGAAGCCTCCCCAAAAGAAGAAAGAATATGATAAAAGGTGGACCATTCAATAACCAAGAACTCTCCAATGAAGAGTACATCATCCATGAACATTAAATGTGTAATGATGATTTTCCTAGTCAACTGAAAACCTTTAATCAAGCCCTTAGAGTGGGCATCACCAATCCTCATGTTCAGACCGTCAGTAACAAGCAGGAATAAAAGGGAAGACAAGGCACAACCCTGTCTCAGACCCCTCAATACCTTAAATAAAATTGTTGGAAGACCGTTGATGATAACTACAAAATTTATCGAGATAACACATGCCATAATCTAATCTATAACTTGTACTCCAAGCCCAATCTTATGGAGAATAAATCTTAAAAATTATTAGTACTCAATATCATATGATTTCACAAGATCTATCCACATGAGGCAAGCTTCCAACTTACAAGACTTAATAAAATGTAGACACGATTGCAACAACATCTTGTATCAGTCTCTAGTCAAGAAAACCAAATTTCTCCAAAGATATATGTTTTGACAATGTGGTCTTGAATATGTTCGCAATTATTTTAAGATATCATTTTGTACACGAAGTTACATAATGAGATGGGCCTGTAATCCACAAATGTAGAAGGTTCTGCAATCTTCAGAATAAGAGTAATAAACGTGGCATTAATAGAGCTTGCAAAACATAGAATCTAGGATTACTCTTGTAACAACACTAGCCAAAAATCCATGTAAAAGTTAATAAAGGAAAATAATACCAAGGTCATGGGACATGTATTCCAAGCTTAATGCTGGGAAAAAACATCCTAGTGCGGGTGTTCATTTCGGTTATTATGGCTAAGGAAATTGGCAAAGGAACTGGCAAAGACTTTGGAAAGACAAAGAGGCATTATTGGCACTTTATTTATGAAAATAATGGAAATTAGGAGAAAAGGGAGGTGAAAGGTCATGGGTCACATGTGAGGAGGAAAATGAAGAAAATAGAGGCCTCATTGATAAAATGGCTTCTAAGGATCAGTTGGCAAGTTTTTGCTCAGAATTTTGTCAGTTTAGTTTTGGAGCTCTCTCTCTATTCTCTCTCTCTCTCACCCTTGGACACTTAGAGCTTTCTTGGAGCATTTAAGCTTTGGATCAAGAAAGGCAAAGGATGCAAAGAGGAATCAAAGATCAAGCAAGGAAGAGCAGGATGAAGTAGCTACAATGGTTTTACTTGTAGGTATCGATTTGCATGGATGATCTCTTTGCTATAATTGGCATGCATGTTTATGCATATGTGTTCTTGGTTCTCTTGTTGTCATTGGCATGGGTTTTGCCAGGTGTGACAGTGTTCTTCAGCCTTGCCTTGACATTTCCGGACAACCATGGTGTGATGGGGTTCTCATGTTTTGGTTGATCTAGATTGCTGGATGGATTTGAAACTGAGTGAGGTGGATCTTTGAATGAAATAACACATTGCCTAGTGATCCCTAAACCAGACTGTGGATTGTGGTAAATCCACTGGCCTAATAACCCCTGAACCAAATTGTGGGTTGCGGTAAAGCCAAGTATTGTGTGCCTCGGTGGGCCTAATCCTCGATTGGTGAATAACGGGATATACGGTAAAGCATAGAGGTGGTTGCCCTTGATCAGGCCTAGGGATCCTTATCGGTGAATGGTGGTATATACGGTAAAGCCTGGAGGGTGGAGTCTCGGTTAGGGCCTAGTGATTCGGTGTGGATTGCAGTAAATCCTAGAGACTAATGTCTCAGTTATGGCCTAGTGATCTCTGGATTAGACAATGGATTGATATAAAGCCTAGAGACAAGGAGACAGGAAAATTCCTCATGGTATAGGTGGAGAAATCTGGTGGCATCCATGCTTGTTTATGGCCTAGTGATTCAGTGAAGATTGCGGTAAAGCCTGTTTATATTGATGAGGGTGAGTTGGTAGCCTCGAGAAGCCCTAGTTGGTTATTTTGGTTTGAGTTCCACATTCATGCTTGGAATATGGCACGAGGGTGATTGGCTAAAGAGAGATTTGGCTCAACCAATCTACTGTCGGGTGGAACGTGGTAGTCCCATATCGGGTTGGCTTTTGCATTCATTAATAAGAGTTCCTTTCCTTGGTATTCTATATGTAAGTGTACCAGAACCTATGTAGAATTTATGGTTATTTTATCCTCAGTATTTTTGTTATTTTTATATTGGTTATGAGTATGTTTTATGACAGTGAAAAGGTATGGTTCTCATCATGTTTTTATTTTTAAATGAATGAGTAATGAATATATGACCTAATAGATGATAATGCAGCTAATGATATAAGACATCAATGCTTCTTAGTGATTCATGGATAATTATGAGACCCCTGTGCTCCAATTTGTTGTTTAAGCCTATAAAATGCATATTTGCGACATGTTTGACGAAATGCCTGTGATGGCTAGTAGGGGTCTAGTCAATTTTATGTTCAATAATCTACATTTGTATCATTGTCTCTATGTTTCATTCCATTTATGTCAATTCCATGAAGTTTTGGGCAATGACTGGCTCCTAGCCCTAAAATTTAGCCTTAAATCCCACAATCGCTGGCATAGCACTGGAAGAAAAAGACTGCATTTGCACTCATGCAGGCTCATGGAAGCAACTGGGAACCACAGTCGCTTGGAGGGCTTGGCAAGGGAGCGACTAGGGCTCTAGGTCCTTGATTTGTTGAGTTTACTTAGGGGTTGGTCACCTGGAAAGGTGGGGTAGCTCTTGGAGGTTTTGTTGGTGCTGTGGATGATCATTTGGGTTGTGTTTTGTCGATTCCACTTTTTTAAGGTGACCTAGGAGGTTGAATGAGATCATAGTAGCTTCTCATCACATGTTTACCCCAGCAGACCAGTTAACCTGGGTAAATGTAGGAGGAGGGTGTTACAGAGTGGTATTAGAGCATGGTTGTGCTCTCCTTGTGTGATGTCTAGTTTTCAGGCTCTTTATGTGATATCTGATACCACAAAGTGGTATCATAGTAGTTCAATACTTGTACTAGATGAGTGGTGTGTGTTTTTCACGCATACATGTCAGTTGCATATGTGTTTTGTATGTTTGTGGACTATCTGCTTATTATGTATGCATGGTGGTGGTCATTGTTGCAGTGTGTCGCCATGTAGAAGTTCATGATGTTGTTGTTGGGATGCGTTAGTCATGAATGCACGTCGGTTGTGTATGCATTTGTTATGCATTTCAGTGTCTATATGTTGTTATGCATGCATTTTCATGGTTAAGGTTGTTGTTCACAAGGTCATTGTATGTATTTTAGGTCATTATGATGTTACTGGTATGTTATGATGTTGATGTGTTGGTCAAGATAGAGAAGGAGATGCATATTATCAAAGTGAAGTTGCGGAACTAGACTTTGGGGTAAGAGAAGATCATCATGTAGGTATTGTATGTTTAGCATGCATGTATGCTAGTTAATGGATTGTTATATGAATTAGGGTTACTTATATACTTTCCATTCTATTGTTGTTGTGGTTACATGCATGGTAGATGCTAGTTAAGTGTGGTCATATGCACGTGCATTAGATACTCATGTAGGATAGTAAATTGTTGTTATATGCATTTTCATTGATGTTATATGTCAGTTAACTCGATGATCTTGGTATATGTTAACTTGTTGTTGTTATATGTTAGTTAACTTGATGAATAGGATTATTGCATTTAAGATCTTGATGTTATATGTATCATGCTAATTTGGATTGACATATGAAAATGATTATGGTTATGACATTCGTGTATGAGTCGACCTATTGTGATAGTGTGTTGTACTAATCTAGACTGACGGTGCATGTGTGATTGTTATGCATCAATGACAATTATTTATGAGCTTATGATGTGAACATGTTAGCTAGTTATTGTTATGGATATCATGACTTTATTTATGTTTGAAGTTATATCGTGTTAATCTAGATTGATTGTGTAGACAAGATAGCCTCCCCTAAGATACATTAAGGTATGAGTTTTCTTATGTCGTATACTTGGTGCAAGAAAGAAGCACTCCACGTGCATGATCCATTTTAATTTTTGGATTTAGTCATGGTCTATCGGTTTGTGTTTTGGCTAGGATAATTCGTATGACAATACTCATGACAATTATAAAATAATAGTCTTATAAATCTTAAGCAACTCACACAAATAATAGTTTAATACCTTTTTTCTATCATTTTTTTTTAATTAATAAAGGATGTAAAGTTGATTTTTTTGTATTGAAAAGTTGGATGGTCCAGTCGCAACCCCTCTTTAATACAAGTGATAAGGCTCATCAAAAGGTATATTTTAAGGGGTCATAATGTCATTTTTCAGCTTATTAACTATCTCTCTCTCACATTTATTTACATTTTTGTTATATTATGCTTAGTGAGAAGGGTGAAAGATGTTTGTCATGTCATGTAACCTAATATGATATAATTGCGAGGAATGAAGCCATTTTTTAGACAATTTCCATATAAGGGCTCGGAGTAAACAACAAGGAGAGATTGTAGGAGGGTTGTCCACCTCCTTAAATCCCTCAATCAGCCCAATATCACACCAATATCTCTCTCATCAGCTCGAAGTCAAAGGAAACCAAGCAAGTGGTAGTTATGAGGAGCCAAGCTCCACTCTTCTCGAGATTAAGGAGACCATATTCCTATTTTCTAGGGAGTTGTTGGTAGCTACCCTTTTATATAAATAAACATGGAGAAGAGCTCATTAGGATTCAAACTTTGTCTTCAACTAGGTAGCTCTTGAGCTCAAGATTATTACTATTTTTTTACTGTCATATAATGTATTATACTTTGATGTAATGATAATGATAAGTTGTTGTTTGATCCATTATTGAGTTAGTTTTCGAGGGCTGATGCTTTTGGGTTAGGGCCTAATCCATTGGCTAAGTACCTCTTGTGTACTTGTATTCTCTCTTTAAGTTTCAGTACTCTGTTTATTTTCTTTCATTTTAGTAGCAGAAAAATCTATTAAATTGTGATTGTAGCCTCTAACCCATCTCTCTCATGGGAGCATGAGTAGAAGGACTTCTAACCACAACCCAAAAGCAACTTGTTTATGATTTCTTGGAAATATAAGTAGTGTGATTATCTTTTTTATTATATGCTTACTATAGATTATAAGTTTATTTGTTACTTAGATTAGAGTTTGGCATAGGTTAAATAACATTTCTATTCAACTCATCTTTTCCACTTCTAGTTATTTTAGTTTGTCAATAATCAATTAATGTAGGCATGTAATGGTTGTAGGATTGTTGAAACTACAGGAAATGAACCCTTCATCACCTTCATCTTGGACTCCATCACTATTCCCTCCAACCTTCAATTATGCCACCAAAACCCTATTTTATGAGATCATCCTCATGACCACCGTGAGCAGCCCTCCTAGTGCTAAACATGCCCTCAAAGATCTATGAGCTTGGATGGAGGTGTTGGTCATCACTCACTCACCTAATTCCACTTCATTCCACCTTCCCACACCTTTCTCCCATTTTCTTTACCCTTTGAACCTTCGCATCCTCCTTCCTGTAGCATTTTAGAGCTTCCTATAGCAATACAAGGCTCATGTAGCAGCCTCATGTAGCATAGTTGTAGATCCCCATTTCCACTCCAGTTTTGATCCTTGCTACCACTTTAACCTAGGATATGATGTATCTGACCCCCAACTATGGATTCATGACCAGAAGAGACCCTAGGCCACTCCAACCCTCCTTCTTCCCTTGCTGCAAAAACAAAGTAGGCATTAATGTTTATTTCATCACAAAATGAACATAAATAGGACAAAAATTTACATGCAAGTGTGAGTTAGTCGGAACAATATATAGAGGTTTGATTTATGATTTGGTCAAGCATGTGAGATAACGTAGTTCCTTTACTTCCAAGTGATTGGATAGCTAGATAGATGATTGTAACAAAGTATAGTTTTGTTTTTTGCAACTAGGTTAGCTATTATTTATTCATGAATTGATTTCAATACCAATTGCAAGTAGAAGTTGATAAGCACTCTCTCCTTTTTAGTTAGAAGTATTTCTCTACATTACATTAGTTGGTTTCACTTTAATCCAGTAAGAGGAATGGCCTAGAAGCACTATTAATTAGAAGACCTAGTTGAGGGTGACATGAGTGGAATCCATATGTTGTGCATATAGCATTGTCAACTCTAAGTTTGTACGAACCTAGGGTTGATAAATAGATTTGAGTAGCCATTGGGAGTTGCATTTCTCTTGGTGAAATACCAGAGCTCACCACTTTTTGGCGTCATAGTCGGGGAGGTGTCTAAGTAGATTCTTGTTCTGCTTCAGCATTATTTTCTGCTTTTTGTTTTGCATACAGTTTTGGAAAATTCAACCAAGGAAAATTTCTACCAAAATCCCCCACATCCTCACACAGTCAACCTTCACTCTTCTTCAGTGACTGTGAGCTTCCCTCTCTGATTGCAGTGCAGTTAGAATACCCTCTAGGTGAGCACCCTGAAATTTTTGAAGAAATGTTTAGTCAATTTAATGTTCTTAAATTTCTTACATAAATTATCGACCGGATTTGGTAAACTTGTGAAGTGCAAGTGCACTATATATGCTAGAAGCCTATTTTAATTCAGTTTATTGATGTGATGATTGAGTTTATAAAAATTTACTTCTGCACATACTTTTTGTATTCCTACATTCCTAATGAAATTGATGCTTCCAAATCACAACTTAAGTTCCTAAAATCAATATGCTTTTTACTACGCAAAATAGAACTAAAGAAAACTTAATAAATATGTTGTTAGTCTCTAAAAAGAAAACAGAGTTGCTTAATCCATTTCTCTAACAGACCTGTGCATGAAGACAAAATCAAATTCTAAGAATGTAAACCATACATCTTCTCGTCTACTGGAAATTAAAACTTGTAAAGAAATTACTACTGCTTTTGAAAAGAAATCACTCATAAACTTGTGAATAAATCACTACTGCTTTGAAAAGAACTCACTCAGATGCTAAAAGGAATTCACTCATGAGCTTGTTAAACTATTCTGAAATAAATCACAACAGCTTTTGAAATGAAATTGTTAGCAATATAAATGTTAATAGTCTGACCACCATTGTATCACTGTTTTTTGAATTTTTCTTGTTCCCTAGCCTATGTAAAAGTTTTAATCATCTTCAATAAAATCCAAAAAGAGTCTCAAAACCAAAAAGATTATTTAAGTTTTATAGGTGGTATTGTGTCTTAGGTTCATATAAAGAAGTTAAAACTATTGTTTTAACTTAGGTTAGTGGAAAAGGTTATTGGTCATTTTTGTAATAAAATAATAGCTCCTCTTTCCGGGATAATAGCTACCCTTTTGAAAGTTTCATTGGTGACACAAAGATAAAAGGCAGCTATTTCTTCAGGAGCCTGTTTTCATTGGTGACATAGAGATAAAAAGCAACTATTTCTCTGAAACTACATAAGGAGCTGCAAAGATCATTTATCGAAGGAAAGATCGTTCTCCTTTGAAATTAATTAAAGATCTTCAATGTTATGATATGTTATTCTTTTTAAAAGGGTAATTATTTTTTACTTAGAAGAAATATTATAGGGGAATGATTATATTATTGATGGAGCTAACCTATAACTACCTTATTAAGGCTGAAGCGGAAATTAAGGTACAAGGTATCAATTTATTAAATGATGCAGGGGAGTGATATGTGTTGTGGGGTGACTTGGCGCTCGTATCTGAATCATTTCAAATCGTGCCATTAAACCACACTGTGATTAAAGGCACATACTCCATAGAGTTAGGTTCACTGTTTCATGACTGAGGTTTTCTAAGAAGATTACAGCTAACAGAGTTACCTTTTCCAACAACCAGTTTATCGTCCCAAAGCAAAAAATCAGGGTTGTGTGTAGGGTTTTTCCTCTAGGTTGAAAATTGTGCGTAAAGAAGGAACTTAGGTGTTGAGAAGAATGGAAAAAGGTGGAAATGTTAACCGGTCTGAGCCAGCAAATACCAAGTTTATTGATGCTAGATCAAAGCCCCAATTTCAGACAACAGGGTGGTATAAGTGCCTTTGAGGTATCTCAACACATGCTTTCCTACCTTCCAAAAGAGCTTGGTAGGCTTAACCATAGCTTGACTATGTTGGTTAACCACATAACATATGTATGGTCGTGTGTTCACCAAATACATGAGTGAAACCACAAGCTGCTTGTAGAAAGTAGCATCTACTACTTCGTCTGAAGTAACATCTTCCTTCCTACAGTTTCCTGCTAGAGGAGTCTCCATGGGTTTGTTGCCCTGCATGTGGAACTTCATGAGAATCTCGTTGGCATACTTTCACTAAGATAAAAATAGCTCCCCATCTCTTTTCCATATTTCCAATCCTAGGAAATAGTGCAAGAGCCCCATGTCCTTCACCTCAAATTCTCTTGCAAGATTCTCTTTGCAAGACTTGATCAACTACTCATCACCTGTCAGTATCAAATCATCAACATAAAGTACAATGATCAAAATCTTACCTTCTACCACAATATGGTAAAGGTTCGCATATGCTTCACTCTTGGTGAAGCCCTACCCGCTGAAATTGTTGACGATCTTGGTGTACCAAGAACGAGGTGATTTCTTCAGTCCATACAATTCTCTCTTGAGTCTACACACATGCATCTCTCTGTTGAAGGTCTCAAAACTTTCCAACTGCTCAATGTACACTTCTTCCTTAATCACCCCATTGAGGAAGGTTGTCTTTACATCCATCTGATGTATCTGCCATCACATATGTGCTGAGAGTGAAAGGATGGATCTGATTGATGAGTACCTTGCAATTGGTGCAAATGTCTCATCATAATCAATGCCCTCCACCTGAGAGAACCCTCTGGCCGTAGATATGGCCTTGTGATTCTCCACACTGCCATATGTTGCCTACTTCACCTTGTAGATCCACCTGGATCCTACAACTTCCCATGCATTGTTCCTTATAATGGATTCATACTCCTCAACCATGGAATCAACCCAAATTGGTTGTTGCACTACTTCCTCAAAAGAGCATGCTTCTATATCTACACATTCGCTCACAAGAGCCATGTATCCAGTGTACTGCTCTGGGGACCTTCTATGTCTGCCCTGTGATGTGGGTGCTCCCACATTCTCTCTAGCATCAACCAACAACTTGTCAGCCTCTCTGGTGTGCTTCCTTCCATGTCGGGATGTCTCTGCATGAGTGGGTTCTTCCACTCTCTGCACCTCTGCTTATGGCTGCTCCACATCTTATAGTTCTTCTTTTGGAGCCAAGATCCCCTCAAATGCATGTAACTGAAGCTCCTTCTCAAGGGAAATTCACATGGCCTTCTCTTCATCGAATTTCACATCTCTTATGACCACTATCATCCTGTATGATGACAAGTACACCTAATAGTTGTGAGGTGTATTTGTGTATCCCACAAATATCCCAACTCAGTTGTTGGCTCTAGCTTCTTCCAGGCATATTTCGTCACATGGAAATAAACTGATGAACCAAAAATTTTAAAATGTTACACATCTGGTCTCTTACTTGAAAAATCTTCCTCTGGTGTACTCATCCCAAGTATCTAATGAGGACTTATGTTATGCACAAATACTATTGTATTGCATGCTTTTGCCCACAGATGCAATGGCAGGCCCTGATCATGCAACATAGTTAGTGTTTCTCCTACAATAGTTATGTTCTTCCTTTCTACACCCCCATTATGCTTTGGGTTATGAGGTGCTATCAATTCCCTTCGAATTCCTTCTGAAGCACATAAGTCCTTGATTTCATTAGAGACACATTCTCCACCATTGTCGCTCCTCAGAGCCATCGCTTTCTTCCCTGTATCTTTCTCAACAAGTGCCTTGAACTCACAAAACTTAGAGAATGTCTAATATTTCTTCTGCATGAAGAAAATCCAACACTTGTGTGAAAAATCATCTACAAAAATCACATAATACCTGTGTTTTGTTGTGGATGCTGTCGAGAATGGTCCAGACACATATGAGTGAACTCTCTCAAAGATCGCCTTTGCTCGAATTTCCTTATCGTGAATTAAGGTGGCTTCGGTATACTTCCCCAATATACACCCTTTGCATGTATCTTGCTACGAAAGTGCACCCTTTGGAATTCCTATAGAAATCTATTGCATAATATTTAAAGCGCCATGGTGCAGATGACCCAATCTCCTATGCCATAACTCATCGATGTCTTGGCTTACCTTCTCTACTTTCATGCTCAAGGAAACATAATTTTATACATCCAATTTGTAGAGGTTCTTTACTCGAACGCTAATCTTCTTCACCTGTCCTGTGGCTTTGTGATGAAGGAACACCTTTCCTTATATAACTTCATAGCCACAATATTCCAATATAGCAACAAAAACCAAATTATTCTTTAAACCAGGAACATACATGACATCTTTTAATGTGAGAGGAGTACCTGAATTCCTATGAAAGGTAACTATACCTATGCTGGTAGTGCTATTCCTCCGATCATCTCCCATCTCAATGTGCATCTGGAGATACTTATCCTCCAAGTTACTAAAAAATTATTTGCTGTAGGTCATATGGAACGAAGATCCAATATCTAAGTATCACATAGAACCCATCATCGATGACACCATGCATGCGATGAGGGTGAAATCCAACTCGAACTGTGAAGCAAGTGCTTCACCTACCACTCCTCCTGAGGACTTCTTGTTGGTTTTCTTGTGTGGACACTTTGTAGCATAGTGTCCAAGCTCATGACATTGAAAACATTTTACCTTTGACAAGTCTCACTTCTTGCCATCCTGACCGAAATCTGGTTTGGAATGGGAAACCTTCCCTTTCCCTTTCTTCACCTTTTGATCCAAGGCACGGTTCTCCTCATCATTAGTCTTTGATGAGGATCCATCTCTAGTTTTTCGCCGAATTTCTTCTTGTACCAAGTCACACCACAATCGCTCCCACTCATGTAGCTTCTCCCTCCCATTCACCGAGTCCTGGTAATGATGCCAGCTCTTGAGGCTCACGAAATCATCCTGGGAAACTGTCACCCCAACACTTCCATGCTCATCTCGACATTGAGTGAACTTCAGAAAGTATTTTGGAATCATGTCACCCTTCTCCATCTTGATCTTTTTGAGCTTATCCTTCAGTGCCAGCTTTTTGTGGTTGCTTCTATTCTGAAATAAATATGTTAAGGCCTTCCAGATATCATATGGAGTTGCCTTTCCATGGAGGTTCGAGACAATATGATCTCGAACTCCTCCTAACATAATCCTTCTCGCCTTTTCTACATTATTCTTCCATGCATCAAGAAGTTGAGCATCTGCTGCTGTGGGCAGGGGAATATCATTGTCTATGAATTCGTTCAGTTTGTTGTCCTCCAACACTATCTCCATCATGTCCTTCCATGCTATGTAATTCAAATTACCCTTAAGGGAATATTCGAGTCTCAATCTAGAGAAGGACATCTTCATCTGTTGTTGGTCCTGAAGAATAAATCTGCAAATTCAATTCACCTGTTCAAAAAAAAACTATGGTTCTTCTCTTTTATAGTGATTCCTACTTTGATACCATTTATAAATATCTAAATAGATTCAACTGATCTTGTAATTTACTAAAAAAAATACTGAATTAATTCTACAAATTGCGGAAACCAATTACGATCGTACAATCACATGAACAAGAAAGAGAAAGAATATCAATCACACAACACAAACATGTATATGGGGAAAGCCTCAGCTAAAAACCCCGCTATCTGTATATTACATAAAGTCAATAACATGAAACAATACAATGTTATTTCTCTTCGTGAGAAACCTCTGCACTATGTTGATTGTCTTACTCTGATCTAAGCAATTTTGGTCCAATATTTAACCACTTCCTTGCCTCTACCTGACCAGCCTTGATCACGCATTCCTGGGCTAATTGAGCCCCTATTAATTAGGAAATTCCCATTAATACATTGCACAATACATCCAAGGCATCCTGATGACCTCATGCATGACCTGTACAATTTTCTAATTATACAACTGATAGTTCTCTTCCCTTTAACTCCAATCTCAACTGGGCCTTCCTTAGAACTGACATGCAACAAATATTTATAGTGAATTATCAGTTATCTGATTGATCACTGCATGTGAATTAAATCAGATTTAATTCATTGGACCTATCACTAGCTCATCTCTCAGTTAGAACTAGTTAATCTGATTTTAACTCAAATAATTGAGTTAACTAATTACAACTCTAAATAAACTACTACTAGACCCCCTTAAACTCAGGGAGAACTCTACATGCCTCTAGTTTGACCCTAAAATCGAATTGACTGAGATAAATAAGTATTCCTAACTTAGTTAACTCATACAAGATGTCATAAGATGTGGAATTACCATTTACTTCTAATTTAATTAAGGGAAAACTAAATTAGAAGCTCCCTTGGGGTGCCATTCTTGTTGCCAATTTCAACAAATCATATCAAGCAAAATATTTTTCAACAAGGGGATTGGGCTTTGCTTCATGACTCTAGGTTGAAGAAATTTTAAGGGAAATTAATGAAAAGGTGGTTGGACCCATACTTGATACAGAAAGTTCATGGAAATGGAGTTTTCCAGATCAGAATCATTGATGAGGAGGGGATCCCTTTGCTTGTCAATGGTTATAGACTGAAGTTATACAAGAGACCAATGTCTAAGGAAAAATTCATCAGTACAATAATTAGAGAGGTCAATGTGATTGGGAGTCTCATGACTTCCAGTTCACAATCCTCCTAAAAAAGTAAAGAGAGAAAATAAAAATAAAAATTCCTGGGTGAAAACCTCTCTAAGGCATCTAAGGCCAACTCCAGGATTGAAAACCTCTCTGAGGTAGTCGTGGAGAAAAAAAGGGAAGAATATTAATAAATATACCTAGGAGAAAACCTCCTCTTAGGCATCTAGGGCAGACATGTAGGTTGAAAACCTTTTCAGAGGCATCCTACATGTGTCTAAAAAAAAAGGAATAAAAAACAAGATGAGGCCATTACTGCTGACCTTTTTATTGTTTTGCAAGCTAATGCACAAAGGCAGATTATGGCTACAGGTCAAAGAAAATTTCAAGTTTCCACCATTATTCCATCCATTCATTACCTCTCCATCACCTTCACTCATATCTCCATCTCTCTCCACGATCCCATCATCTCAAAACTCATGTTTTACCTCCTCTCTGTGTTGCTACAGGAGGATCCTGTAAAGCTACAGGAATTTCCTCTGGTGCTATAGGAGGGTTCTAAAAAGCTACGGGAGGGAGAATCGAGGGCAAGGAAAGCCCATCAAGGATCCCGTGGTCTCAAAAAATCATGAAGAGGGTGTTCCCACCATTACCCATCACCATTTCATCACTCCTCCATCTCATTCAAAAATATTTCTCACTCAAACCCTTCACTTTTTCATACTTGTAAAAAAAAAAAAAATCCTACAAAAACACAGAGGTCCTTATCATCATCCTTACAAGCCTAAACTACTCCCTCATGATCATATCACTATCCTAAAGCCTTGCCATACTGTCACTCATCATCCTATTCAGATTGAAGGTCCAAAGGTACAAAGAAGGGGTTGATACAAGAAGAGAACATCCTCATGTGGAAAAATTGTGTAATCACTAGAAAAGCACTGTATTATTTTATTTCTCATCCAAGGAGTCGGTAAGAACTTGTGAGATGACCATGAGGAAGCTATGGAACTCCTAGAAGGACTCCCCACCTGCAACAACAACTTGAGCCTCAAAAAATTACCTGCACACACAAACAACACAGTTAAGCACCAAAAGGAGAATGAAGACATGCAAAAAGAACTAAGACATTAAGGCAAACTCTCTTGGTGCAAATACAATGGTCCAGCTCCAGCATGAAAGGCCCTACACATTGACCTTGAGGTAGGCTCAGGTGTGGAAGTCTCTCACCCTCTCCCTATGTGTAATTGACTAAAATGAATAAATGTCAAGAGGAGAAGTTTAAAGAGATGAAGGTGGCCAGTTAACTTATCCACCCTCATCCAGTGAACTAAAGGCGATTGGTAGAGTCCTCATGCAACGTGGAGATGTCACATCAACTGGATTATTGTCACTAGGAGTGGAAGGTGATTATGAGGAGAAGAGAATAATCACTTAGAGTGGGGCCAACGATCCAAATGAGGAAACCTCATGTGAAGGAAAACTCATCACAATGCTCCAATCCCAACTCAAAAATGGCATTTAATGCACTTGGGCGCATTTTCATTTGCACATTTTCTCATTCCAAGAACAGTTAGAAAGAGGACAAGTTTGTTAAGCCACCGAGGAAATTCGAACCTAGACCTGCTACTGCTACAGGGAGGTGCTACAAGAAGCACTGTAATTGCTACAGAAGGTTACGGGAGTGCTACAGGAAGGACGAGAGGATAGATATGAGCAACAAAGGGTTCAATTGGTTCAGAAAATTTCCATATTAATCTTAGAGCACCTATCAATGAAGTAAGTTTTTCGCCAGTCTCATTCCTCCATCAAAGTTGCATTCAATTTCTCCTAAATTTTTTGCAGAAAACAATGATAAAATTATGAAATTGAAAGGGCCCGTGTGAATATAATAGTGGTTAAAACATAAGAATTGGAGAGATAAGAGCTTTGTGACCCACTACTACCACTGAATTAAAAACTAACTCCATAAAAGAAACACCTTTCCCTCACTTAGTCAAGAGAAACAAACAAGAGATGGGGGTTGGGTTTAATAGAAGGGAGCCTTCAGATACCAAGATAATCTATTTGTACCCTCCCGTGGTAGACATTTTTAGGAGACATCAATGGCTAGGATTCTTAGAATTACTGAAAGGGTATGATGATGACATTGCTTTTGAGTTTTCCATGGCCTTGAATTCACAAACAAAGGACAATGCCACCAATGTTGTGAGGGGGTTAGCTAAATCAATAAGCCATGAAGTAATCAACATAGTAACCACCCTGCCTTTAGGACTAAAATGGAATAGGGAAGACAAGGCCACCAGTGTCACTGCCAAAAATAATTTCTTCATTTCGAAAGATAAACCTATGGAAGACAAGAATAGAGTTAGGAGATAAATCTTGCCTTATCCATGGGATGAGGTGGCTTATCATATTTTGAAATACATCTTCTATGAGGGAAAAATGAGTGTGGTATATGCCTACCACTTTAGAATATTTCATGAACTCAAATTCAAGGATTATTTTCCTCTTTCCCAAAGATTAAATGTGCCATACTTCCCCCTTCAGTCCATCAGGGACATGAGCCAGAAAGTAACATAGGGAAAGCACCAACACATAGCCCGCCATGGCCTTATCAAAATAATAATGGAGGATGCCTTAAACAAGAAAAAAATATTATCTTATGGTCCAAATTCATATACATGGACAAGAAACATTGATAGGAACCCAGAGCATTACTCTCAGGGAAACTCCTGCATCTAGCCTTGGTTGTAGGGACACAAGAACAAAGGAGGAGGAAACAGAGAGAACAATAGAAGAGGCAAGGATGAAAATAGAAGAAGAAGCAAGAAAGGAAAAAGCAGAAGGAGGAGACGATAAGGAATAACAGGGAGAAAAACTAGAAGAAGAGGCCTTGAGTCCAAAAAGGACTATTGAACCAAGGAAGAAAAAGATATCCCCACAACAACAAAAAATTTCTCCAGGAAACACTAAAGCCGAGGTAGCTACAACTTTGGCCACCTTAATCACTCTAGTAAAACCCAAAAATAAGAGACCAAGGCAAGCCCCTCTTTTCTTCAAGACGAGGAAGAGCACTAGAGTCAAACAAGGTGGACCACAAACTCCCACATAAGTCCCAATTACAATTGAGGAGTTCGCAACCAAGAAAGAGGAGGTGGGGCCAGATGAGGGAAAAATTGAGGGGGTCACCTCTCCAAATCCCAAACCAAAGACTCCCATAGCATATGTGAGGATGCCTACCACTAGAGAAACCTCCTTTAAGCAACCCAATGCACTCATAGACCTACAACAAGAAGAAAAGGGCATGGTATAGGAGAAATAGAGCATGCTACAGGAGGGAAAGAGAATGCTACAGGAGGGACATGGCATGCTACAAGAAGGGAAGAATGTGAAAAAATAAGGGAAGAGAATACAAATATAGGGGCAAAGTGCACAAATAGAGGTTCAATATGTGAAAGAGGAGGTACAAACTGAACAACAACAACTACAAGAGGCAAAAACCTCCCCAAATACCTTTGAAAAAGATATCACAGAACTTCAAGAACCTACCCCACAACCTAGCTTGGGATCTTATTACAAGTTCATTAAAGGAGGGAGACTGATCCCTAAAAAAATCACAATACCCCTCCTATATGAGATGGAGATAGAGAGAGGGCGCACCCACAAATGGATGCAGATTGCCAAGTCAAAGAATGTTGGAGATGTGGGATTGATGGAAGAGAGACTCATGGAAATGGGGAAAGAGCTAGCTGATGTAAGCCTCAGAGCATCTATTATGGAGCAGTTGCAAGTAGAGAACATGAGATTGAAGGAGAAACTATAGGAAAGAGACACCCAACTTAGCATTATGGAAATTCTTTGCATGAAGGCCATGTAGTACAAACAACCTTCAAATTCATATGCAATTTATCTCAGGGAGAAATAGTTACAATTTCAAATCAGGACCTTAGCTCAATATGGCTCCCTACCATTTCATAACTATACACAATTTCTTGATTTTTGCAAACAAGCTAGCATTAGGGATAGAGCAAAGATGGTTGAATTTTATATGCATAATCTGATATGAAGTGATATGAACCATTGGGATCCTAATTCTAGAATATATGACATGCTATTAATGGCCTTGGCATATTGGCTAGTGCATGAGGAAAAAAGAGTAGAAGAGGTAAAAAGAGTGATAGTAAAATAAGAAAGGGAACCCCTATACATCGAAGCTGAGCTAATGAGCCCCGGGGTTGTCATGAGAAATCATAGCCTCATTTCCATTGATGTTGCTTTGGAACCAAAATATATTGAAACCCAAGATCATGCCATTCTCCATTTTGATGATACTTTTAGATTGTTGGCAGAGGATAGTTTGCAGGATTGCCAAAAGAGATGGCATGCTTTATCACTAATCGTGCAACATAGAGAATACCACTCTCCTAAAAGGATGAAGAATGCATTGGAGAAGTCACCCTTTTATAAATGGGCTACGCAAAGAATGCGAATCCAATGGATAGGGTTGAAAATCAGTCCACCTTTGCAACTAGAATTGCATGAAGGAAGAGACCAATCTGAAGAGTAGAAAGAGTAGATTGAAGCAGAAAACAATGCAAGATTCTACCTAGTAGAGGGCACTCAATCTGAGTTTCCTTTGGATGTTAGGGAGGCCACCACAACCATGAAAGAGATTAACATGGATGACTAAGTTGCTAAAAGGATGAGGAACCATTTCAGTAGGGGTTGATGACGAGGCTCATCAATAGGTACATTTTAAGGGGTCACAATGTCATCTTTCAATTGATTAACTATCTCTCTTCCCACATTTATTTACATCTTTATTATATTATTATTAGTGAGAAGGGTGAAATATTTTTTTCATTTCATGTAGCCTTATATGATTTAGTTGCAGAGAATGAATCCATTTTTGAGACAATTTCCATACAAGAGCTTGGAGTAGACAACAAGGAGAGATTGTAAGAGGGTTGTCCACCTCCTTAACTCCCTCAATCAGCCCAATATCACACCAAGATCTCTCTCATCAACTCGAAGTCAAAGGAAACCAAGCAAGTGGTATTTATGAGGAGCCAAGCTCCACTCTTCTTGAGATTATGGAGACCATATTCCTATTTTGTAGGGAGATGTTGGTAGCTACCCTTTTATATAAATAAACATGTAGAAGATCTCATTAATATTTGAAATTTTTCTTCAACTAGGTAGCTCTTGAGCTCAGGATTGTTACTATTTTTTGACTGTCGTATGATGTATTATACTTTGATGCAATGATAATGAGAAGTTATTGTTTGATCCATTACTGAGATAGTTTCAGAGGGATGACACTTTTGGGTTAGGGCCCAATCCATTGGCTAAGTCCCTATTGTGTACGTGCATTCTCTCTTTAAGTTTCATTACTTTGTTTAGTTTCTTACATTTTAGTAGTAGAAAAATCTATTAAACTGTGATTGTAGCCTCTACCCCATCTCTCTCATGGGAGCATGAGTAGAAGGACTTCCAACTACAACCCAAAAGTAACTTGTTTATGATTTCTTGGAAAGATAAGTAGTCTGATTATCTTGTTTATCATATGATATTGTCGTTTATAAGTTGATTTGTTGCTTAGATCAAAGTTTGACATAGGTTAAATAACATTTCTATTCAACTCATGTTTTCCACTTCTAGTTATTTTAGTTTGTCAATAATCAATGAATGGATGCATGTAATGTTTGCAGGACTGTTGAAGCTACATGCAAGGATTCCTTCATCACCTTCATATTTTACTCCATCACTCTTCCCTCTAACCTTCAAATTTGCCTCCAAAACCTTGTTTTATGAAATCATCTCCATGACCACAGTGAGTAGCCCTCCTAGTGCAAAACATGCCCTCAAAGAGCTATGAGCTTGGATGGAGGTGTTGGTCACCCCTCACTCACCTACTTCCACTTCCTTCCACCTTCCCACACCTTTCTCCCATCCTATTTACCCTTTGAACATTCTCGACCTCCTTCCTGTAGAATTTTAGAGCTTCCTGTAGCAATACAGGGCTCTTCTAGCAGCCTCCTATAGCATAGATGTCGGTCCTCATTTCCATTCCATTTTTTAATCCTTATTGCCACTTTAACCTAGGGTAGGATGCATATGACCTCCAACTTTGTATTCATGACTATAAGATACCCATAGGCCACTCCAACCCTCCTTCTTCCCTTGCTGCAAAAATAAAGTAGGCATTAATGTTTATTTCATCACAAAATTAGAATAGATATGACAACAATTTACATGAAAGTGTGAGTTAGTTCGAACAGTAGATAGAGTTTTTATTTATGATTTGTTAAAGTGTGTGAGATAAATTAGTTCCTTTACTACCCAGTGATTGGATAGCTAGATAGATGATTGCAACATATTGTAGTTTTCTTTTTTGCAACTAGGTTAGTTGTTATCTATTCATGATTTTCTTTCAATACCAATTGCAAGTAGAAGTTTATAAGAATGCTCTCCTTCTCATTTAGAAGTATTTCTTTGCATTACATTAGTTGGTTTCACTTGAATCCAGTTGGAAGAATAACCTAGAAGCACTGCTGATCAAAAGACCTAGTTGAGGGTGGCATGAGTGGAATCCATGTATTGTGCATATAGCATTGTCACCTCTAAGTTTGTACGAACCCCAGGTTGATAAATAGAGTTGAGTAGCCCTTTGGAGTTGCAAAAATCTTGGTGCAATAACGGGGCTCACCAACAAGCTTGTTTGAAAAAAAAAAAGGTGTGAAATTGCAAATTTATATTTTAAGATAATACTTGGCTTCCATGTTTTTTAGATGGCTTTTAAGATGAAACCGCTAAGTTTGACATGAGGCAAATTACTTAACCCATAGATTTTATGGGTTGATTAATGAGTTACATGTCATTTCCTCCTTACATATTTGTTGCATTTTCTTCCCCTTTCTCTTCCCATTTTCTCCTCATAGAAATGTTTAACCTTGTCACAATTATACACAGAGGGATTTACAAATTGCATTAAGTGAGATTTATGAGGAAAAAATTCCTTATTATCATTGTTCGAAGCTATGTGGGTATCATAAAACTTACCAGTATATTTTTTCTTATTTTCTTGATGCCTAATCATTTTGATTTTTTTTCTTAGATTGATGGTTTTCAAGACCATGAAGTTTTGCATGGATTGTGATAAGCCTACTTCCTGGATTATTTTCTATGATAGGTTATATTGCATCATTAATCACAATGATCACTAAAGGAATCAATGCAATACTTGAAATTGTGTTCTAGTTGAATCTTTTGCATGAATATTTATGTGTCTCTAAGTATATACATGTGATCAATAACTTTTGTTTACTCAGTACTGTATTAATAAATATCACTTATGTACTTGAGGATTAGATTTGTCTCCTTTTATCTGATGACTAGACAAGCCAAGAATGTGTGAAACTCATTTATGTACTTGTTGGAAAATCAATAATGAAATTGATGCAATTGATATCATTTCATGTGTTGGCCCTCTCTATATTTCAATGAAAAATACTTTCCATGCATCATTATAAGAATCTACCCCAGATAATGACAGTATCATGACTCTTCACTTTTCCAATTGTGATATTTCAATCAAGATTTGGTGGTTAAAGACATCTTCATGGTTGTGAGCTTAATATTATTTGCATCACTAAGGTCTTTTGAATAAAATTATGTTTGTATGGTGCTAATTAACCACTCATTAAGGAATTTCATGCTAATATTACTTTTAATCAGTGGAATGTTATGGGATGTTTTGGTCTGTTACCCCACAAGGCGTGATTACTTGAAGAGATGCCCCTAAGGGTGGGCATGTGTTGTTGAAATTGTTGAATTTTCTCTACTCCCATATGGTTTTCAGTCATCTTTACAAGACTACTCTTTTTATCCTTCAAGCACTTATGTTGACCCAACCATGAAGCATCACAAAGCTTCATCAGACTCAAATGGAAAAAGCAATGCAACTCTCATTATCATTTGATATATACAAGTGTAATTGGATGGTGTTATGACCTTGAGTGATTGGTGAAAATGGTGTTTACCAAACTAGGAATCACCACACTCACTACTACATATATGACTAACTCGCGATGACATAGATTGATGGTATAGCCCATACTATCACAAAGGTCAAGAAAAATTTCATTTTTTAAAGTTTTAGAGGTGTAAAGTCCCCATGTTGATCGCAATTCCAATGACCTATTTCTATGGTGTCAGCATTGCGATGCACCATTTCTAGATCGTCTCAATTGGAACAAAAAATGTAGTAAGTCACAATTGCAATCTCTAATTTTAGGAGTCATAATGATGACGAATGACATCTGTCATCTCAATTGCGACGACATATGGTTCTCTACATTCTGATGTCAATTTGACCATTTGTTTTATGGTCATCTTTGACTTTAACTAGTGATCTAATGTTGCAATTGCGACGACAAATAAATATATAAGTATGCCACATGTAAGAGATGTTGCAACATCTTTGCTATAACTACAATAATTTTGAAAGGTTATAAGGTCTTTTTTACGAGTAGAACACATATTTTGTTTTATATAGTTGTTTTGTGGTTGGGAATAATGTCAAAAAACATTATATGGGGAACTAATTGGCTAGGGTTCAATGATGGGAAATGTTGTTGTCCTTGAAAAGGTGCAAAGTTCCGCATAGAATTTTATATGAAACAACTCATAGTCATTGTAGGAAGAATGTTCATATTGAAGGGGGGAACGAATATCGTCAAGTGGTAAGCTATATTTTATGAATCATTATATATGTTTTGTTTATATTAATTGCATTTGTAAAAAATATTATTGTTATAATATTTGTCCTGCAAACTAATTTCACATGATTGTTTGTAATTATTATAAATTCAATATGGTCACGTAGGTACTTTGATTTGAATGCGCCAATTAGTAGTACTAGAAATTATGTTCTACAAACTGAGGAACATGGAGTGAATATAGTTGAAGATCAAGATAATGATCCTATGTAAGAAAATGACAATATTAACATAGTTCAAGATGATGGGACAAACCTATTTATCCAAGACTTGTACGATGATGATATTTATGATGCACTTATGCTATAGAAGGCAGGGACACCACTTTATGAAGGCTCAAGAGAAAATATTCTCTCTGCTACATTATTGTTGGTGAACTTAAATGTTTTGAATGGTTTGTCAAATAATTATATGAAACAGATCCTAAGGTATAATGTAATATGTTTCATCAGTCCATGAAAGGTTGATTTTTTTCCCTTTTTTTAGTGTTAATTAATGTGTAAATTAAGAATGCAATATTTATGATTAATATTCTTTACACTAACTAGTGATTTTTTTTGTGTTGTAATATGTTTTTAGGTTAATTTATGTTACAATTACCAAATAAGTTACCTCACACACACCGATATTTATATGTTGTTATGAAAGAAATTTGAATGGAGTATCTAGCTATAACTGCATGTCCTGATGATCACATTATATATTATGGGCAACATGCATCGAAAACAAATTGCCTGAAATGTGACAACAATAGATATTGAACTGATCAAATAATAAAAAAGGTGCCTCAAAGGTTTCTTCATCGTATTCCCATAATTCTATGTTTTCAGCAATTGTTCAAGTGTAAAAGCATAACACAATTTATGGATTATCATGCATGAAAGAGAAATGGAGATGGCCTGCAGATGGTTATGCATTTTTTCAAATTGAGGAAAAATGGCCGCATTTTGAAGATGAACCTCATAGTGTTAGGATTTCATTGGTAGCTAACAGTGTTAATCCATTTGGAGAGCTCAGGTAAATTTACTCAGTGTGGCCAATTTTTGTTATCAACAATAACCTTCCTCCTTGGATGTCAATAAAGAGGGAGCACATTATGTTGACAATGAATGTTCTAGGTATTTGTTTACATTAAAATTTTGAATATTGTAACATTTTCATCTGCCTTGTTTGTTGCATAATATGTTATATTTAATTATTTAATTATATATACAGAGGATGGTAATAAATGTGTGTAATTTTAAACAATTAGGAAAGTAACAAGTTAAAGATATGAATGTATATATTGAGCCTCTTATCGACGAGTTAATTAAGTTATTGCATGGCATCACTATGTATGAAATCTATAAACTAATAGGGGAGAGACAATTTCAATTCCATGGAATACTTAATTCATGATGCCCTAGGACTAACACATTTTTATGGTATGTAACATTCCATTGCACTTTAATAGTATATAATTATTTCAATTAGATCATATCATGCATGTTTTTTCAATAATTCTTTTGTGATATTAATTGACATTAATCGATCTCTTGTAGGCCTTCAAACAAAGGGTAATTTTTCATGTCTAGTTTGTGGTCCTAAGATGAAATCTCATCGTTAAACAAGTTTAGGAAAGGAGTTGTTTGATGAGTACAAGCACTTCCTCTCTAATAAACATAGGTATCATGCTATTGAAAAGCATCTTTTTAATGGGAAAGAAGGCACTGGATTAAATCCATGAAGAATGACACCTCACCTATGGAAGTTGGAATATAATATAAATAATCATGAAGGACATGGGCCTCCATGAGGAATGAAGATTTATTCCGCTCAATTCATGAGGTTATTCAATGAGAACCTAAAAATAGCTCATTTATTTGATACAATGCATATCGGGAAGAATGTGACAAATCTTTATCGCAGATCATAGATGGTAGGAGGGATAAAGAAAAAAATTGTCAAAATTTGTAATGACATTGTGGAAGCCAATCATGCAATGAAAAATGGGATATGATCAAGTAGCGATGGAGAACAAAACAACCTTCCATGGTTATTAATAGAGAAGAAAAGTGATGTTCTAAAATATGTCATTCGAAGAATTCAATTTCCCATAGGAGTTTCTTCAAACATAAAAATATCTTAACAAATAAAGGTGATTTTGGTGGGGTAAAAACACACAATTGACATACCTTCTTAAGGTAATTATTTTGGTATACATACATCTTTATGGTTTTTTTTGTCTACTTTGGATTAAACAAATAATGATTCATTTTTATTGCTACAGTATGTTCTACCTCTATCTCTCCCAGATGAATTCTACAACAACATCAAACACATTATATATGATATTAGCAAATACATGAGGTAAGTACCGATTTATTGCTGAGTGTTTTTTCAATTAGTTGTTGATAAAATTAATGACATTTGTTTTACTTGTAATGTAATATTATGTTTTGTTGAAACATGTTATTTGCTTGCATCATCTGTGTATGGTTGTCATTGAAAGAAATACATAAAGACTATGTAAAGCATTGGAAGAGAGAAATCCATTGGCTAATGTGTGAAATTCAAAAGTATCTACCGTTGACATTTTTCAATGCACAAGAACACTACCTCATACACCAAGTTGATGGTATTGAATTGCATGTACATGTACACACAAGGTAAATGTGGATGGTGGAAAGGCACTTGAAATCATTGAAGACTTTGGTTAGACAATGAGAACGTCTCAAGGATTCTATGGTGGAGGGATATCTAGTATATCAATCCATGGTGTATATTAGTCAGTATCTTCCTAAATTAGTAGAAAATATGTGTGTGGCTTACATTTGGGATGTGAAATCCATCAAATTTTTTGAAGGGTAGAACCTATTGGGGAAAGGTAGAACGGTGAAAGTGAGAGCTAATTAATTAAATATTTAATGTGGAGATTTATAAGACATTTTATAAGACTTATAATACTTTCAATTTTTGTGTATATCATGCTTATTTATTTTTTATTCTTTCATCAATTGTCAATATTGACCATGGTAACTAATATTTTTGGTGAATTATAATTTTATGGTATAGTTATTTGAGAGTGGGATGCACTACATTTATACATTACAAACAATATTTATTGGATGAAGCCATGGATTGAAAGCTGTGAACAATCTTATGGTATGTTATCATGGCAAGGGGTGTCTGCATTAGTTAAAGAAGCTCGTCATTCCCTATATTATAATCTTTGTAACCACCCAATCCCACATTTAACCTCTTTTAATAGCTATCCAGGATAAACATGAGTTCAGTGTTACTATGATATGACCCAACCTCTAAGTTATAATTATGGAAATGTGGTCTACTAACCGGAAACATACTACCATCCCTCGGGGACACTAGATCACCCAGATGACTGACAAAAACCACTGGCGATCCATCCCCAAGATGGAACCATCACTTCTTAGAATTTACACCCCAACTGCAGGCTTGGCACACTGTGCATGTAGATGGAAGGCTCCAACTGCATTCGTGAGCCTTCTTGCATGTGGTTATAATCGAGATTATCTAGTTCAGAGGGTGCGGTTGTGATATCTACGCCACTTTTTCAGGGTTATCCCACAAGACACTGCCTAGTACCACCCATAACTCTTCAGAACTCATTCTAGAATGACAACAAGTATTTACCATGAATACTAACGCTAGAAATTGCTCAAACATGTCAGTAATATGATAAACATTTCATTAAACATGTAGTAAACATAGTAGCTATAGGTCATGAATGCATATATGATCATGAACTCTCAAGCTAGTTGCAAAAACACTTGTTATCCCATGCACATAACCATTACATAAATAATCAAATCATGAACAAGATCCATAGTAAGAACACATCACTCAACCATGCCTGTAACCGACATATAACTAGAATAAAATTGATGAAAAACCAGCCATAAGATCAAAATAATAACCCATACTTTTTCTCATCACTCACAATAAGAAAATGGCTCATCTTAATCATATGAAAAATTCAACCAAGTTAGGGACTTATATGTACAACCCAACCATATATTGGGTTGAACCAATTCTCTCTTTCATCCAATCAACCCCATGCCATATTCCAAGCATGAATGTGGGATCTTATGGGTAAAACCAAAATAGAACCAACTAGGGCTTCTAGAGGCCAAACCACCTCAACCCTCAGCCATAGTGATTTCACCTAAACCGATCTAGAGATCACTAACATCAGAACAAGATTGGATACCTCTGACTTCCTTTTCCAACTCTAGAGGAATTTTCTTGTCTCCACCCATTCGTCAAGAGTTCTAGGAGAAATCCCATCTCCACCCTTGACCCTTGGGAATTTTCACAAGACCGCCTAAGCCAAGATCCAAGTCTAATGACCATCCAAAGCTTAATTAAAATAGAGAACCCACTACATCGTGTCTATCTAGGAAATGGAAAGGCAAGGATGAAAACATTGTCAATCTAGGAAAATCCCATGCCAATGACAACAAAATAACCAAAGAACCATATGCATGTACCATGCATCCAAATCTCAACAAGGAAATCACATATGTAACATGTTACCTACAATGAACTCCAATTGACGTAGTTGTTGATCCAACCTTCTTTTCCACTGCCCACAATTCCTTTGTTTGCTTCTCTCTAACTCCAAGTGAATGCTAGGATGCTCCAAGAGTTCTCTAAGTGTGTAAGAGTGTAAGAGAGCTAGAATGAACAAGATTTGAGCCAAAAACTGTCAAAATATGAACTGACAAAAGTTGTGAACTTTTTCTTTGGTGCCTTTTATCATTGATGCCTAGTCTCTTCCTTTCCTTTTTCCTTTTTCTTTCATTTTATTCATTTTCTCTCTAATTTAATTTGCATGCATATTTGTGTCTATTCCTCTTCCTTTTCTATTATTTTCCTTTATTTCCTTAATTAAATGTCGTTTATTTCCTCTTTGCCTTTTCAAATTTCCATAGCCATCAATAAACTGCAAGTGATGTCCACTACAATGTTTACCCACCGTTAAACTTGGACTATGTGTCCCATGACCTTGGTTTTTATTTTTATTTACATCAAAAATCAACTAGGGGCTGTTACAAAACCCTCCCCCTTGGGGGAACACCATCTTCGGTGTTCTATGACACTTATGACCAACAAAACATACTTCCTAAAGAGATTAATAACAGAGCTCATTGCAGTATTTACAATGACGACTGCTAAAAACATGATAACATGATAAACATACCGCTTATTGGAGCTTTATAACATAACTCGATATATATATATATATATATATATATATACACGAAAAAATCAATTGCTTCAACCAACAAATAAAGAAGGATATAATTCCTGCATCTAATTAGTCATCTCCCATGTAGCTTCATCAGGCCCAAAGTGTTTCCATTGCACTTTAACATGCTCTATTGCTCTATTTTGGAGTGTGAGTTGTTTCTGTTGCAATATGTGTTGTGGCTCTGGTTGGAACTCTCCCTCTAGTTCCACCTATAAACATCTTACGTGCATCTCTTAAGCAATGAAACATTGAAAACATCATGGAATTTCATTGTTGGCGACAATGCAAGTCTGTAGGCCACTGGTCCGATCCTCTAAATGATGTTATAAGGCCCACAATACCGAGGTGCCAGCTTGGCACATGACCCAATCCTCAAGGAGATCCTCTTGGGCTTGATGCACAAATACACATGCTCCCCAACCTGAAACTACTTGAATGCTCTCTGATGATCTACATAACTCTTTTGGATGTCCTGTACTTCCTCCAAATTCCTTCTGATAACCTGCATCTCCTGCTCCATCTCAGCCAACATATCTTGTCCAATCAACACCCTGTTCACTAGATCACTTCGGCTGATAGGACTATTGCAACTCCACCCACAGAGAGCCTCAAATGGACTCATCTTCAAGGATTCTTGATACCCATTATTATAAGAAAACTCCACCAGTGGAAGATACTCCTCGCACTTCCTCTACTGATGCATGACATACATCATTAACATATCTTCAAGAATCCTGTTAACCCTCTTTTTCTATCCATTTGTCTATGGACGATAAGATGTATTAAAGGCTAACTCTATACCCAAACCTGCAAATAACTCCTTCGAAAACTTGGAAGTGAAATTGGAATCTATGTCAAATACAATATTCTCAAGGACACCATTCAACCTCACTAAATGTATCTTCTAAATCAGGAGAATACTCTTCTCCTTTTTATTCAACTAATTTTCCCCATTCCACTTATTTCACATCAAACTAGTAAGGGGAGTCATGTGAACTGTAGTCCACCATTTTTCTCTTCATCTCTAATCTTCTATTTCTCGCAAACATACCATGTTAGATAAACCAAATAGAATACATAATCAAAATCATACCTATGCGTATCTTGGGGGATGCTATCACATCTGCACAACTCAGTCCATATTAGCACGATATATATACAATAATAGCAACACATATCAACATCACGATGCATGCATGATAATAATACAAAATTGTAACAATAAATGCACACATGATAACCATAACCATCTACATGTACCCCAAGGACCAATGTTGCAACCTCGCTCTGATACCACCCTGTAACCACCTTCTCCCACATTTACCTTCTTTTACAAGCTCTCCATGGTAAACATGAGTTGAGTGTTACTATGACATGAACTGACTTCCAAGTTCTAGTTATGGAAGTGGGGTCTACTAACTGGAAACATATTTCCATCCCTCAAGGACACTAGATCAACCAAATGAATGACAACAACCACTAGTGATCAATCCCTGAGCTAGAAATTTCACTTCTCAGACTTTAAACCCCAACTACGGGCTTGGCACACTGTGCATGCAGTTGGAAGGCTCCAAATGCACTCATGAGCCTTCCTAACTATGGTTATAACTGAAATTCTCTATTTCAGAGGGTGAAATTGCGAGATCTGTGCCAATTTTTCAAGGCTAGCCAACATGACATTGCCCAATACCACCCAAAAATCTTTAGAACTCATTCTATAATGATAACACGTATTTACCATGAATACTAAGGATATAACTTTATTAAACATGCCAGTCATATGATAAACATTTCTCAAAACATGTAGTAAACATAGTAGCTATAGGTCATGAATGCATATCTGATCATGATCTTATTAAATTCAACTGAGAATCCTAAAGAAGGATCAATTCCCTCAAGTTAGATGCAACAATAATTGTTATCCCAGGAATATATTAGCCATTCCATTATCAATCAAATCATGAAAACAATCCATAGTAAGAACACATCACTCAACCATGCCTTCAACCAACATATAACTACAACCATAAGACCAAAATAATAACCAATACATGTGCACATGTGCTCATCACTCACAATAATAAAATATCTCATATTAATCATATGCAAAATCCAACCAAGTCAGGGACTTCCACATACCACCCAACCATAGATTGGGTTGAACCAAATATTTCTTTTACCCAATCAACCCCATGCCATATTCCAAGAATGAATGTGGGATATTATGGGTTAAACCAAAATAGAAACAACTAGGGATTCCAGAGGCCAAGACCCCTCTACTCTCAATCACAATGACTTCACCTAAATCGGTCCATAAACCACCAACATCAAAACAAGCTTGGATGCCTTCGACTTCCTTCACCATCGCCAAAGGAATTTTCTTGTCTCTACCCATCCGTCAAGAGTTCCAGGAGAAATCCCATCTCCACCCTTAACCCTTGGGAATTTTCTCGAGACCAACTCAACCAGGATCTAAGTCTACCGACCATCCAAAGCTTAATCAAAATATAGAATCCACTACATCATGGTTATTCGAGAAATGGCAAGGCAAGGCTCAAACCATAGTCAATCTAGGAAAATCCCATTCCAATGACAAAAAAATAACCAAAGAACCACATGCATGTACCATGCATCCAAATCTCAACAAGGAAATATCACATGCAACTTGTTACTTGTAATGAACTCCAGTTGTTGTTGCTGATCCAAACTTCTTTTTCGCTGCCCACAATTCCTTTGCTTGTCCTTTTCTTACTTCTCTCCAAGTCGAAGTGAATGCTAGGATGCTCCAAGAATGAAATAAGTTTGCAAGAGAGATTAAATGAACAAGAGTTGAGCCAAAAATTGTCAAAAACTGAACTGACAAAAGCTGTGAACTGTTTCTCTGATGCCTTTTTATCATTGATGTCTAGTCCCTTCCTTTCCTTTTCCTTTTTCTTTCCTTTTATCTCTAATTTCCCTTGCCTGCATATTTGTGTCTCTTCATCTTCCTTTTCTCCTATTTTCCTTTATTTCCTTAATTAAATGCCATTTATTGTCTCTTTTCCTTTACTAATGCCTTTGCCAATTTCCATAGTCATTAATAAATTGCAAGTGATGTCCACTACAACGTTTACCCACCATTCATCTTGGAATATGTGTCTCGTGACCTTGGTTTTTATTTTTATTTACATGAAAAATCAACCAAGTGTTGTTACAATCTTACGTAGAGGGAAATTGATTTAGCAAATGGTTTGAAAGATAAACAAGCAAGCATGCATTTTCACCGGCCTTCAATATTTTATTAAGTTATTTTAGAAATATATTATTAATGTGAATTTAGGTGTTTTTTTTTTAGATACTTTCCAAGTTATATGAGTATGTTTATTAAATGACATTGCATTTTTTATATGTTTGGTATATTGCAGTTGAAACACCACATGGCTATGTACCACAATGGTCGTAAATTTCGCATTAAAAAGTTGGATGAAAAGAGGAAAACTTTTGATTGAAGGATAACTACAATCTTCTAGTTCACTAATGTTTCCTCCAAAAGTGACACATTTCCAAAAGTATCTGAAAAACAATACTGTGGGTATTTTGATGACATACTTGAATGTGACTTTGATTCCTTCAAATTGGTTATGTTTGATGTGAAATGGTATAGGCTATGAATGAATTAAAATGATCCTCATAGAATTGTTATTTAGCATGATAATGGATTTACTATGGTTAATACAAGGTCATTTGAGACAGGATCATATCGCGATGTTCTTCCAAGCCAATGCGAACATGTCTTTTAATTAGAGATTCCATTTAGGGTGGGTTGGTAATATTTTGTTAGATATGATCCAAGATGAAGGTCGGTAGAGATGAATGTAGTGAAAGAAGATTATAATGTTGAAGAGGATGATGACGTAGAGGAGTAATTATTTTATCATGTGTCAGATCACGAAGATGTTGAAGAATTTCAAGGAGATATTTAAGGCAATGTTCTTGATGAAGATGATATCAATGATCTACTATCAGATGAAGAAATTGAAGAAGTTGAACCAAATAATGAAATTGATGATGATGTTGAAATGGTTGATTGTTTCAATGCCATTCTTGAATCGGATGACATAAATGTTGAGTTGGATGAAGGAGAAGATTAATGATATCGAAATGTTGAAATGTATGAGGTATGCGTTTATGTGTTTTCAGTGGATTTGTTCTCTTTCATTTAACTTTAAATTTTGTTTTCTTAGTAATTTTTATATATGCTTGATTCTTATGATGTTGCTTTCAAATAGTTTATAGTATATCAATTGGATATTCAAAATATTGAGAGTGAATTTAGGGGGGGGGGAGGTGCCATATGAGCTTCCGCCTTCACATGGTTGGCCTTGTTGAAAAGAGAATATTATATTATTTTTTAAACCAAGATAATTCATTATTTTCACCTATCTCAAGCTTGTTGTCATGACCAATACATGGCATAATTTAATATATCTCTCTTATGCTCTTAGTTCCAATCTCAGTATATGAGTCCCATGAATGCAAAAATGATGTCTAGGAACCAATTAGATGTACCTATCTCAATTTTATTGTTACCAATTGTCAGCCTACCTCATTTAAGGACCAATGGCCATCACTACAAATTTAATAATAATTAGTGGTGAAAATGATGCTCTAATTAATTGAACCTGCACATAGTGATCTGTGAATGGGGCCAATGTTGTCTTTATTTTTTTTTTCATTTTGTGCTCGTAAACATTGGAATATGACATGGCTATAGTAGATGCATGAATTGACAGAGTGGGAGGGTTTCGAGACTGAAATACGACTCACAGAAATAATTTAACAATCAAGTGAGACCACCTAGCGCTAGGGCTATTTTGATTTGTTGTGTTTCATAATCTAAGTATTTTGACTCCTCCTATGTGAACTAAAATTGATAGTTCATTTGGATTCCTTTAACTAGGCTACCTCTTCACCTACGCTGTATATATATATATGATATGTTATCTCCCATGAGGCTACCTCTTCACCTATGCTGTATATATATGATATGTTATCTCCCATGAGGCTTCTTTTGCACCATAATCTTCTCCTTCCCCCATGCCCAAACCATTGATCAATGATTTGAATCACCTTAGATTTTTGGCTAGAATTCCCTTACAATTATTTGTCAATGTAAATCTCGCTCCTTTGAGTCCTAAGACATATTTGTTAGGGTCGCATCGGAGGAGACATTGATATGATAACTCTATGTCAATTGAGACATTGATCTACTAGGGCCACAAGGAAAGGATAAGCAACAAAATGGTAATGTGGTTTCTATATGCTTCAAAATAGTTCAGTTTGGCTTAAAAACTCCTGTGCAGGTCCTCCCTCTCACACAATCAGTTCATGTTCTTATTTAGTTATTTTTATTAGATTTTATGTCTTTCATTTCATATCTCTTTTATAATGATTATTGGTGAGATTTCTGAGTACTTTAGAGATTTGGAAATAGTGTTGTTTTAGATTGAGAGGTACATCCAAATTACCTTAATTTTAGTACAAAAATTCCCTTCTTTTCGCACCATGGACTCCATACACCCAAGATACTTTAGATCTGCTTTATAATTTTAAATTCTAGTTTTGTTAGAATTTGTCACTAAAGTATTTGAAAAAATGTTTGAGTGATCTTTGTCACATGGATGTCAGGTTTGATGGTATTTCTTATCACAAGGATTTCCTGCATTTCCATAGGGTTAATTTCAAAGAACTTAGCTTGGGCACATTAGTTGCCTACCTGTTCATGGTTTGGACCACACACACAGAGACACACACACATATATCCCCAAAATTTGTGTCGTATGCATTCAATTGTCGGGTCATTTATTGACATTTATATTCTCGTTTCACGGGTTCTGTTACCCTACCATTCTCGCCTTTAATCTTCAAAAATTTCTTAGTTTCCAGTCTTCGAGCTGACCAATAAGGTGGGTATGCCATTTTTTGCAAATGTTAAACTGCAGGGCTCGCATGTATGCCACCACAACCTAGAATTATGTCATAACACTTCTCTTCAAGATGCACCCCGCCTTGTATTCTCGGGAATAGCCTATGGGCTTACATATCATGGCGGATCCACCCAAAACATTGTCTATGTTTCCGGTGGGTCTATAGAATTTCACTCCCACTTAACAATTCCAACAGCCTTGCTTCTGCCATGGTGACCCGACGTTGATTCATCCTAGCTCTCCTGTGGATATTGTGCCTTATTATTTCTTGGAGATGGAAACTGGGCAGGGATGTCCCTGGCAATTTCCACAACATTTCCCATCAAGTGGGCCCCACTTGCCACTTCTCAACATCACAATAAGTCCTCTTCTCGTCAAAATTTGGTTTCCCTGATGACCAATGCATGAATTCAAAATCATACCAGCCTATTCCAGGTTACCGGAGCTACCACATCAACCCAGTCCTCATCAACCCAACTCTTCCTTTTGCGCGACCTTTGTGAACTCTAGGGGTGTAACCTTCAGTCTTACGTCATACTGGGCTTCCTCACGACCATTAATAACCATCTCTCGCACTTGATCCTAGCCCCTCATTACAAAGGCGCTCATTCTTGATCACAGGTCTAGTAATGAGGGTAGAAATGAGGGAGCTTAGTTAATGACAAGGCTTCTTATATGGTATGATCCTGCACTTTCTCTCCCACTGTAACGAGATAATTTTAGGTTGCGATAAAGTAAGGCAACTTCCTATACACACACATAAGTGTGCCGGATTGAGGCCAAGGTGGTTCTTCCCAAAAAATGGGTTGTAAAAGTCACATTAACCCTTTCGTGCTGAGTTCGGCTATATCTCGACTACTAGTGGTTCTGTGAGAACTTGGATCTCTGCCAGAGACTGAATCTTTCCCTTGGGACTGTTAGCCACCTATAAATTTGTTATACCAAAAGGTGGCTAAATCATTTTTTGAGCCTTCAAGGAACATATT